>CAUYUJ010010902.1:356944-389444 GCA_963575745.1 Prorocentrum cordatum | reverse complement strand
CGCAACTTACCACCGTACCGCGGAACCCGTTTGATACGCCTTCACAATTTATTCAGATGCCGCTCCTCGACACTCAGGAATTGCGCTTCCGCTACATATTGCCAGGCGGTTCAAGCAGGATTCACGCTTCAACGACCCGCCCGCCATCCGCCCATCGGGGCCTGCCCGCCCGACCAGCCTGTTAAGGACTGCAGTCGCCGCTCGCTGCCCTTCCCCCGGCTTCGATGCCCCTCGCTGCCCGTGCTGGTTCTGCGGTCGCCTTCGCTCGCTGCCCTTCGTGGCCCCGTTGCTGCCCTCAGTGGCCCCGCTGTCGCCCTTTGTGACCCCGTATACGACTGCCGTTCGTGGCCCCGTGGGAGCCCTTCGTGGCCCCCTCGCTGCCTTTCGTGGCCCCGGTGCTGCCCTCAGCGGCCCCGTCGCTGCCCTCTGTGGCCCCGCATTATATGCCCTTCGTGGCCCCCGGTCGCACGCGCCCGTCGTAGCCCCATACTCTGCCCTTCGTGGTCTCGCTGATATCTCTTTACAAGTTATTCAAATGCCGCTCCCCGACACTCAGGAATCGCGCTCCCGCTACATATTGCCAGGCGGTTCAAGCAGGATTCACGCTTCAACGACCCGCCCGCTCGACCCGCCCGTCGGGGCCTGCCCGCCCGACCAGCCTGTTAAGGACTGCAGTCGCCGCTCGCTGCCCTTCCCCCGGCTTCGATGCCCCTCGCTGCCCGTGCTGGTTCCGCGGTCGCCTTCGCTCGCTGCCCATCGTGGCCCCGTCGCTGCCATTTGTGGCCCCGCATTATATGTCCTTCGTGGCCCCCGCTCGCACGCGCCCGCCCGTCGTGGCCCCGCTGTCGCCCTTCGTGACCCCCTCGCTGCCCTTCGTGGCCCCTTTGCTGCCCTCCGTGGCCCCGCTGTCGCCCTTTATGACCCCGTGACCCCGTATACGACTGCCCTTCGTGGTTCCCGCTCGCACGCGCCCGTCGTGGCCCCATATGCATGCCCTTCGTGGCCCCGCTGTCGCCCTTTGTGGCCCCCTCGCTGCCCTTCGTGGCCCCTTTGCTGCCCTCAGCGGCCCCGTCGCTGCCCTCTGTGGCCCCGCATTATATGCCTTTCGTGGCCCCCGGTCGTTCGCGCCCGTCGTGGTCCCATACGCGTGCCCTTCGTGGCCCCGCTGTCGCCCTTCGTGGCCCATTTCTGGCCCCATGTATGTATGCCCTTCGTGGCCCCTGGTCGTTCGCGCCCGTCGTGGCCCCATATGCATGCCCTTCGTGGCCCCGTTGCAGCCCTTCGTGGCCCCCTCGCTGCCCTTCGTGGCCCCGTTTCAGCCCTTCGTGGCCCCCTCGCTGCCGTTCGTGGCCCCGTTGCAGCCATTCGTGGCCCCCTCGCTGCCGTGCGTGGCCCCGTTGCAGCCCTCCGTGGCCCCCTCGCTGCCCTTCGTGGCCCCGTTGGAGCCCTTCGTGGCCCTTTCGCTGCCTTTCGTGGCCCCGTTGCAGCCCTTTGTGGCCCCCTCGCTGCCCTTCGTGGCCCCGTGGGAGCCCTTCGTGGCCCTTTCGCTGCCCTTCGTGGCCCCATATGTATGCCCTTCGTGGCCCCCGCTCGTTCGCGCTTTTCGTGGCCCCACATGCATGCGCTTCGTAGCCCCACTGTCGCCATTCGTGGCCCCCTGGCCGCCCTTCTCGGCCCCTTTGCTGCCCTCAGTGGCCCCGTCCTTGCCTTCTGCGGCCCAGTATACGTATGCCCTTCGTGGCCCTCGCTCGTTCGCGCCCGTCGCGGCCCCATAATTGTGCATGCCCTTCGTGGCCCCGCTGTTGCCCTTTGTGGCCCCTTTGCTGCCCTCAGCGGCCCCGTCGCTGCCCTCTGTGGCCCCGCATTATATGCCTTTCGTGGCCCCCGGTCGTTCGCGCCCGTCGTGGTCCCATACGCGTGCCCTTCGTGGCCCCGCTGTCGCCCTTTGTGGCCCCCTCGCTGCCCTTCGTGGCCCCTTTTCTGCCCTCAGTGGCCCCGCTGTCGCCCTTTCTGGCCCCATGTATGTATGCCTTTCGTGGCCCCTGGTCGTTCGCGCCCGTCGTGGCCCCATCTGCATGCCCTTCGTGGCCCCGCTGTCGCCCTTCGTGGCCCCCTCGCTGCCCTTCGTGGCTCCGCTGTCGCTGGCTCTCGTTGTCGCTCTCGCTTTCGCTCGTCGTCTTCGTCGTCGCCGTCGTTGCCGTCGTTGCCGTCGTCGCCGTCGTCGTCGTCGTCGTCGTCGTCGTCGTCGTCGTCGTCGTTGTGGTCGGTCCCCTATCCGTCCCTCCTGGGGTCGGGCTGCCGCCGATCAGCGCTGCCGCTGGCCAGGCCGAAGGTCCGCGGCCGCCCCGCCGCTTGCCGGGGCCCAGCCTGCAGGGAAGACAGGTATACCCCCCAAAAGGGGTACGAGCGAAGACGAAGAGGGCGTGGGTATCGAGGGTTTGGAAATACACGTTGACAGAGACTCGAGCAGATAAGAGCGAGCAGTCTTAGAATGATTGAAACATCCTCGTAACTCAGGCGTCCGATCTGCCCTGAGCTGAGAAAGTCAGGGCGGTCTCTCTTGAGACGTCCCCGCAACTCTGAACTCGGAGGTGCCCTGCCACGTGGTGGTCCGGCCAGTTTCGCCTGAGACATCTTCGCAGCTCTGGGTTCCG
The DNA here is from genome assembly GCA_963575745.1 of Prorocentrum cordatum. Lineage (NCBI taxonomy): Eukaryota > Dinophyceae > Prorocentrales > Prorocentraceae > Prorocentrum > Prorocentrum cordatum. Next base: position 386,790 of record CAUYUJ010010902.1, on the reverse strand, counting down.
ATATGCCTTGAGCTGAGGTGGTCAGGCCACTTTCGCCAGATACATCCTCGCAAGTCCGACCTCGGAGATGCCCTGCCCCATGTTGGTCCGGTCAGTTTCGCTTGAGACGTTCCCGCGACTCAGGCTCCCGGTATGCCCTGAGCTGAGATGGTCGGGCAGTTTTCACCCGATAGTCGTCGCAATTCTGAACTCGGCGATGCCCTGCCCCATGGCCCATGGTGGTCGGGCCACTTTCGCTTGAGACATCGTCGCAACTCTCGGATCCGATATACCATGTGTTGAGGTGGCCAGGTCATTTTCGCCTGCGACATCCTCGCGTGATACATCATCCGAACGCTGACCACATCCCTGTGTTGGATTGGTGCTGTCGCCTGCCACATCCCTTATTTGGATATGGTGCTTGTTGCTCGAGCGCCAGCCTCTACTCCTGACTTTACCTCCCCATTTACCTTTCCCTGCCTCTCCGAGTCTTTGACTTTGCGGCATGTGTGGGCATGTGCGTTCATACTTGCGGAGATGTTCTAGACTGCATCCGACTGTGCATCGGACTATGCGGCAGGTGCGCGCAGGTGCGGCAATGCTATTGAGGCCTTTTCGGAGTTGCATGGGCATGTGCATGCGACTGTGCGGCATGTGCGTGCATGCATGTGCGGCCCCTTCCAGACCTCAATTTTAAAGTGAGAACTGTAGAAGTGAGCGCTATAGAAATGAGTCCGGTGTATTGTCCACCTGTGTTGGAATGGCCGGCGCAAGCCATGGCGGAAATTTTAGCGCAACTCGCGGCGCAAATCGTCGTCCTCCCTCCCTGTTGGCCCTCCCCTCCTCCCTCCCTTCCTTTGATCCCTTCGTTTTCATTATCTCCCTTTCTCATTCTCCTGCGTTTTCTTGTTTGGTGGCCTTTCCAACTACACGTGGTGGGGAGGGAATATAGCCCCCCAAAGGGGTTCGATCGAAGACGAAGAGGGCGGATATCCAGGGTTTGGGATATGCATTTTGTATGGCACGCGATCGGACATGAGCGAACCGTCTTAAAATTGTTGTTGTTGCTGCTGCTGTTGTTGCTGTTGCTGTTGCTGTAGCTGTAGCTGTTACTGTTGTTGCTGTCGGTGATGATGATGAGGATGAGGATGATGATGATGATGATGATGATGATGATGATGATGATTATGAAGCTGATGCTGATTATGATGCTGCTTCTGCTGCTGCTGCTGCTGCTGATGATGATGATGATGATGATGATGAGATGCTGATGATGATGATGATGATGATGATGATGATGACGATGATGATGATGATGATGATGATGATGATGATGATGATGATGATGATGATGATGACGATGATGATGATGATGATGATGATGATGATGATGATGATGATGATGATGATGAGGATGAGGAGGAGGAGGAGGAGGAGGAGGAGGAGGAGGAGGAGGAGGAGGAGGAGGAGGAGAACGACGACGAGGCAGGAGGGAGGAGGGAGGAGGCAGGAGGAGGACGAGGACGACCACTAAGAGGTGGGCGACGAGGAACACGAGGAGGGCCGCCCTGGGCGTTCTCCATATCAGCAGGCTGGCGCCAGAGCACCCCGTGGCGCCATGCCTCCGCGGCGGCCCCTCCGCGCCCGCCGCTGCCGGGCCCCGACAGCGGCGCGTCCTGTGCTGCTCATGCTGCCGCTGCGACTGTCGCCTCTTCTACCCTCCGCCTCCTCCACCTCGCTCTGGCCTGCTCCTCCTCCACCTCCTCCCTCTCCTGCAGATCTGGTGCGAAAGTGCCCTGTGCCCCGTCTCGATTCGGTTGGACTGCCCTGAATCGTTGTAGCCCATGACCAGGGCCCTCGTGGCATAGCCTTGGTTACTGAGGAGTTTCGCATCTCAGTCTTTATTGCTATTGTGATATTCAGTGGTAGCGCGGAGCGTGGTTGACATACTCTTCGGGCAGCCGATTGGAGGTTCGCTGAGGGCGGACCCTCAGTGTCAGTGAACGAGGCGAGCTGGCAGCTGAGCATCTCAGCCATTGTGAGCGAGTGACAGAGGAGAAGAGAGCGAGAGAAAGAGAGAGAGAGAGAGAGAGAGAGAGAGAGAGAGAGAAAGAGAGAGAGAAGGCGTACCCTGGACACCGACCTTGCGACGAATTCGATCCCTAGCCCGACCTTTCGCATGCCTGCAGTAGCTGGCAACGAACGAAACGCAGAGCGAGCAGCGGCGGCCCCAGCCGCCCCGTGGACACCGCCGGGGGTCCCGCCGCCGCCGGCGCAGCCCGCGCCGGTGCGTGGCCCTTCGCGGGTCTCCCGCCGGGCGCGGCGCTGCCGCTTCAGGCGGCCTACGGCGCCGCGGGCCCACCGTGGGCGGGTCCCATGCAGGCAGCGCCGCTTCTGCCGCCGTCCGGCTTGCCCGCGGGCGACGCATGGGCAGTAGCAGCGGCCGCGATGCCGCCAGGTTGCCGCCGGCGCGGTGCCCGCCCAGGCAGCAGCTGGCGCGGTGCCCGCCCAGGCTGCCGCAGGCGCGGCGCCCGCACAGACGCAGCCGGAGACGGACCCGTGGGGTCAGCGGCACGCTGGATGGGCGCCACCATAGCAGCGTCGCGAGCGAGATATGATGGACAAAGATCGAGACCCTGTGCCCTCGTTGGGCGGAGAGAACCCACGGCCAACCTTCGGCCGTGGCTGAAGTTGCTGGCCATTTGGAATCACGACACCATCGTCCCAAAGCGCAAGCACGGCGCGATGGTATCCAAATCTTTGCCGATCGGCTCGGAGATGAAATTGGCAGCCGACCAAGTGCCAGAGGCTTTGTTGATGAGTGAGACGGGCTGGGGCGCGGCGATCACAGGTCCAGATGGCGTACGCAGCCTACCTGAAGATGGATCTGGATGTCTCGATGGAGGAAACGAAATTCCAGGGCGACCGCGAGAGAGGTGCCACCATGACGCAGCACCTGGCGAGAATAACAAAGACGACGCAACTACCACCTGCCGACACAGCACGCAGGGGTTGGCCAAAGCGACCGAGACGTTGCGGCGCCTGGACTGACCCGCCACGCTCTTGGACTCCGCGCTGGCGCGCCAGATGAATCTTCAAGCAGAGTTATAATGTCCCGACCTACGGCGACGGCGGTGGCGGCTCCTCGGGCGACGCCGTGAGCGGCGGAGCTGGAGGCGGTATCAGAGATGACGAGAATGACGGTCCCGAGAACGAGGACCCGATTTAGATAGACGACGATAGTGAGTGGCTGGTCGACGAGCACGGGGGACACCAATCCCGATCGACGGCCTGCGCCTACTCATATGGGGAGGTCCGAAGAGAGCCGGCGGCCAACCGGGCCGCACGTGGTTTCTTCGGTCTGAACAATGGCACATGCAAAGGCAAGAACAATGAAAGCGGGAAGGAGCTCGGACGTCGCTCAAAAACAATATCGGCAACAAGAACATGACCGCGGAGGAGATGCTGGCGCAAACGAAATGTTTCTGGTGTCGCAATCTGGGGCGCATTTGGCGCAACTGCCCTGGACGGTCCAAGGGCCCGCGACAGGGGGGCGCGAACGCGGGTTTCTTCGCCCTGGCGCCCGTGGCCAGGCCCCTCTTCCAGTCCGTCCTTGGTGACCTTCCCGACCGAGCAGACGAGCTTCAGGATTTGCATGTTCGTGGCGCCGTCGAGTCCGTGGGTAGGCCTGCTCACGACAGAGGGCAACAATCAACCGTCTCGCTCATTATCACCCGCCCAGCACCCGAGTCTCAGCATGGACAGGGGCCGCCATCGACAACCATGGGGAACCCAAGCAAACGCCAGCCAGGTGCGCGAAAGTGCGCCGCACATGCCAGGTGTGCCACGCGCGCTAGGTGCGCCACACTGAGCAATGTGTCGACCCTTCCACCGTCCTTGTCAAAAACCAATGCACCTGACGGCGGGTTCGCGAGCATTGCATATTGTGTGCGTGTGTGCGTTCATCATCATCCGGTTTTTTTTGTTCTATAGGATTGGTGCACCTGCGCGCAGCAGGCAGCATGCAGCTCCCCCCCTCCGTCCCTGGCAAATGTATTTTGTATTTTTGTTTAAAGGGATGGTGAGTCAATAGCCAATGCAATGTGAGCCCGGGGCGTCGGCGCATCAGCCAGATTTTGTGCAAGTGAATTTTGCATTGTTTTTGCGTAGGATGGTGGTGGTGGGCGGGTGTCGGCACTGCACCCAGCAGGCAATATGCTGGCCCCTGCGCCGCCGTGGTTCAGTGGTCAGCATTGTGCGTGAAGGGGAAGCCGCTCAAGGTTTTTTTCTCCGCAGGATGTTGTGCTACCGGCTTTCGGCCTCCTCAAGGACTTGGCCGAGTGAAGGCTCCGTGCGAGGAGGCAAAGAAAACACCACAGGACAGACCAGACGAGTCCGAATGGCTCGTCGTCTTTCTCCCCGTTTCCTTCCCAGCGTCATTGGCGTCTCGTCGATATCATCACCATCAGCTTGATCACCATTACCGTCGTCGTCGTCGACACCGTCCCCACCGTCGTCATCCACATCATCGTCGCCATCTCCTCTTTCTCCCCCTCCTCCTCCTCAGGCGGCGAACGCGGGCTTCGCACATCCAGAGCTCTTTGATCGTAAGCCGACGCATCTCCTCCTCCTCCTCTCCGGTTCCTCCTCCTCCTCCCCGGTTTCTCCTCCTGCTCCTCCCCCTCTCGCGCTTCTTTCTCCCCCTCCCCCTCCTCCTCTGCCTCCTCCTTCTCTTCCTCCACCCTCTGCACCTCGAGAGGCGGCGGCGCTGCTTCTGGCTGGCGCGGCGCGTCGCGCTAGGGCGTTGAGCGCGGTCGGCCGCGGGGAAGAGGAGAGATGATGGGGAGGGAGGCGAGTGCGAAGAGGGATGGCTGGGTATGGTAGGGATGATGATGACGATGATGACGATGACGACGATGATGATGATGATGATGATGATGATGATGATGATGATGATGATGATGATGATGATGCTGAAAATGATACTGATGCTGATGATGCTAACAGTGATAATGATGCTGATGATGATGATGGTGCTGATGATAAAGATGATGGTCACGCTGATGCTGATGATGATTATGACGATGCTCTTGCTGCTGCTGATACTGACGATGCTGACGGTGCTTGTGATGATGATGCTGATGATGCTGATGTTGATGATGATGATGATGATGATGATGATGGTGGTGGTGGTGGTGGTGGTGGTGATGTTACTGATAATGATTCTGATGATGCTGGTCATGAACTATGATGTTGATGATGCTGATGATGATGATGTGGATGATGATGATGGTGATGATGATGAAAATGATGCTGCTGATGATGATTCTGATGACGAGGATGATGATGGCAATAATGAATCCACTGATCTTGCTGTTGATGCTGCTGCTGATGATGCTGATGAACAGTGAGGAAGGATGGTGATGAGGCCCAACAGATTTTATTGCACGGGGGGCGGCTCCCTCTTTTCGCCCCCCACCCCCGCGGTTGCTAAGCGTCTTTTTGCTGGACATCGCCCCCTCGTGTGTGTATATATATATATATATATTCATGTGTATGTATATGTATATGTATGTATGCACGTTTATAAATATATGCATATCGGCTTGTATGCTGGTATGTATATATATATATATGTATGCATGCATGCATGCATGCATGCATGCATGTATGTCTGTCTGTCTGTCTGTCTGTCCGTCTGTCTGTCTGTCTGTCTGTCTGTCTGTATGTATGTATGTATGTATGTATGTATGTATGTATATGTGTGTGTGTATGTGTGTACGTATGTATGCATGCATGCATGCATGTAGGTATGTATACGTATGCATATATGTATGTATGTATATATGTATGTAGGTATGCGTGTATGTGTGTATGCATGCATGCATGCATGCATGTATGCATGCATGTATGTATGTAGGTATTTATGTATGTAGGTATGTATGTATGTATGTATGCATGCATGCATGCATGCATGCATGCATGTATGTATGTATGTATGTATGTATGTATGTATGTATGCATACGTGTGTGTATATATGTATATATATATACATGTATCCGTAAGGGCTTCGTCCCCTGCCGCCGGACCACTCTATTACAATCGGATTTATCAGAGTCGCGTCGGTGCGTCTCGGTGCTGCCTTGCCGCATGTGGGAGCATCATGCGGGGGCGGATAGGAATCATCAGCGGATACTGAGACGTTAGCATTCGGCCCATCCCGCCACCGTGCCTGGATTGTGGGTCTGATGCCTCTTGCATATGTGTTGGGGTGTCGTGGGGAGCCAGTTGGGGGCCTCTTGGAGGCGGTTTGGGCGCCTCTTGGAGCCTCGTGTGGTATTATTCGCCGCCGAATTTCAGAAATGTTGCAAATCCCATGTGTTTTTGGACCCTGGCCCGCCGATCTCCGTGAGGGGTGCCACCTGATTTGAGAAATGTGACACATCCCTTGTGTTTTTGGACCCTGACCCCGCCGATCTGCGTGAGGGGTGCCACCGAATTTCCGAAGTGTTGGAAATTCCTTATGTTTTTGGACCCTGACCCTGCCGATCTGCGTGAGGGGTGCCACCGGATTTCAGGAATGGCAAATCTCATGTGTTCTTGGACCCTGACCCCGCCGATCTGCGTGAGGGGTGCCACCGGATTTCAGGAATGTGGCAAATCCCATGTGTTTTTTGACCCTGACCCCGCCGATCTGCGTGAGGGGTGATACCGAATTTCAGACATGTGGCAAATCCTTTGTGTTCTTGGACCCTGACCCCGCCGATCTGCGTCAGGGGTGTCTGCGTGAGGGGTGCCACTGAAGTTAAAACAATTGGCAAATCCCTTGTGTTTTTGGACCCTGACCCTGCGGATCTGCGTGAGGGGTGTGAGTTTTTACACCCCCAGAAATTGTTGTCGCTTCGCGAATCCCCACCAGCCCATCCAGAAACGATGCCCAGAGGAATTGCCTCGATCAGAGAAGTGGGCAGCACACAGAGGAAGCCATTATGAGACATCTTGGGATATCTTGAGCCATCTTGGAGGTCATTTTGGGCTCTCCCAGACGCTCTTGGAGTCATCTTAATCCGTGCCCCCCCCCAAGAGGCCTCCATGTGGCTAAAACCTGTGTAGAATCAATGATTAGGCATTCTCGCCGAGGCCTCTTGGAGCATCTTGGGTGCATCTGGGGGGGCTCTTGGGGCCTCTTGGGGGTCTCTTGGGGGCCTCCGGGGGGCCTCTTGGGGGCCTCTTGGGGCCATTTTGGGGCCATCTTGGGACCTCTTGGGGCTTCCTGGGCGCTTCTTGGGGCCATCTTGGAGGGAGTCGATCAAACAAGAGGGGGGGGTGAATTAGCGCCCCCCCTCGGAAGCCCCTAAAATCGCCTCTTGGACCCCTCTTGGAACGCTCTTGGAGTGCTCTTGGGCGCTCTTGGGGCCGTCTTGGGGCTCTTTTGGGGCTCTCTTGGGGCCCTCTTGGGCCATCTTGGAACCATCTCCAGGCCTCGGATGGCCATCGGAAGCGAAAAGGCGAGAAAGCAAAAATCATTGATTTTCCTTAGGTTTTGGGACGATTTTGGCCTCTTCGGGGCCTCCTTGGGGAGCTGTTTGGCCACTTGGAGTTATCTTGGGGCCGTCTTTGGGCTTCTTGGAACCATCTTAGGAGCCATCTCGAGCGATCTTGCGCTATCTTGAGCCATCTTGGAGCTCATCTTGGGTTCTCTGAGGCGCTCTTGGAGCCGTCTTGGGCCATCTGGGACGCTCTAACTACCAGCGGCCCCCCCCGTCCAGGTCCAGGGGAGGGGGTAGGGGGAGGGGTAAACCCCTCCCCAAGGGGGAAGAGGGAGGGGTGGAAGAGGATCTGTTCTAGACCACCTACGCCCAGAGGGCTGGTGGGATTCTGAGAACCCTCCCAGGGCGTGGTAGTTCTGATGGTTTGGGCTCCCTCCCCCTCGCGCGTTCATCAACAAGGAACAGTAAGCAGCAAGAAGCAGAACTGTAGCAGTGGAACCTGGAAGCTGCAACTGGTACTGGGAGCAGCACGTTCCCGGCCTACAGCCTGGTGGCCCCGCAAGGGGGCGGGCGGACGTTCCCGAATACAGGGCCAGGGGCCTCCAAAAGAGGGGCCCCGACAGCGCTTGGGGGCTCCGGGCCTCCGACGCTCTCCCGAGCGGCCCAGGGAGCGCCCAGGACGGTGCCCGAGACGCGGCACGTAGCGCCTGGAGGCTTGAGGAGGCCTCGAAGAGCCCCCCCAAGACGGCCCAGATGGTGCTGACATAGTCTGAGATAGGCTCAAGACATCCAATGCCCAGCCCACTAGGACCACAAGAAAGCTCCAAGAGATCCCCCGAGGACCCCAAGAAGCCCCAAGACGCCCCCCCAAAGAAGCATCAAAGAGATGCTTCCAACAGTCAATTGAGGAAGCACGGAGAACCCCCCAGAAGCCCTTCAGATGCCCCCGCGAAGACCCACGAGATTCCCAATATGCCCTCAGGAGGCACGACTATGTCACGCGCCTGTGCTTGATGGCGCTGTCCAAGATCTGCTAGCGCCCCTCCCAGCCTGGGCTAGAACCTGAGAGCGCGCGAAGCGCGCGCGATGGTTCTAGTACATATATATATATATATATCGGAGGTGAGGGGGTGAGATCGAAGTGGAACGGAGAGCCCCCCTACCGGGAAATCGATTTCGGTTTCGTGTTCGTGCGTGCCGTGCGGCGGGCGAGGCGAAGCTGCGTGGGCGGGCGAGAGAAAGTCTCCTGTGGCTGAGGCGCGGCCGGACCAAATGTCTCCCTTCCGGGCGGCCGGTGGCCCGCGGTGTCCCGCCGGTGTCCCGTCGGTGTCCCGTCGGTGTCCCGATGATGATGATGATGATGATGATGATGATGATGATGATGATGATGATGATGATGATGATGATGATGATGATGATGATGATGATGATGATGATGATGATGATGATGATGATGATGATGAATGATGATGATGATGATGTTGATGATGGTGATGGTGATGATGGTGATTGTGGTGATGATGATGGTGTCCCGATGATGATGATGATGCTGATGATGATGATGACGATGTTGACGATGATGATGATGATGATGATGATGATGATGATGATGTTGATGGCCATTTTGGTGATGATGATGGTGTCCCGATGATGATGATGATGATGATGATGATGCTGATGATGATGATGATGCTGATGTTTCTGATGAAGATGATGATTGTGTCCCAATGATGATGATGATGATGATCCTTATGATGATAAGATGAGATGAAATGATGATGATGTTGATGATGACAACGATGATGGTGTCCCGATGATGATGGTGATGTTGAGGTTGATGATGATGCTGTTGTTGTTGATGATGATGATAGTGATGATGATAAAGAAGATGATGATGATGATGATGATGATGATGATGATGATGATGATGATGATGATGATGATGATGATGATGTTGTCCCGATGATGAGGATGATGATGATGATGTTGATGATGATGACGATGATGGTGTCCCGGTGATGATGATGATGATGTTGATGATGAGGATGATGATGAGCTGCTTATGATGACTTTGATGGTGGTGGCCCGATGATAATGATGATGCGGATGTCGATGGTGATGATGGTGTGTCACGATAAAGATGATGGTGATGATGATGATGATGATGTTGCTGATGATGATGGTGTCCCGACGATGATGATGTTGATGATGCTGTTCATGATGATGATGATGAGATGATGATGGTGATGGTGGCCCGATGATGATGACGATGATGGTGTCCCGAGGATGATGATGTTGTTGATGATGATGATGATGATGATGATGATGATGATGGTGACGATGTCGGTGTCCCGATGATGATGGTGATGATGATGGTATTGATGATGGTGATGTGGTGATGATGATGATTGTGTCCCGATGATGATGATGATGATGATGTTGATGTCGTTGATGACGCTGATGTTGATGATGATGATGATGATGATGATGACGTTGATTGTGAGATCGATTGTGATATCGATAGTGAAATCGATAGTCAGACCGAATTTGAGATCGATCGTGAGACCGATAGCGAGATCAACAGTGAGATCGATTGTGAGATCGATAGTCAGATCGATTGTGAGATCGATCGAATGCAATAGATCGAGTGAGATCGATTGTGAGATCGATTGAGTGAGATCGATCGAGCGAGACCGATAGTGATACCGATAGTGAGATCGATAGTGAGACCGATCGAGTGAGACGTTGGTTCCTCCCTCCCCCCCGAACCTCCTTATCACCAGAAGGGTGGTCGTATAGGTATATATATATATATCATATGTGTGTATCACTCACAACACCGAAATGCCCAAAGTTCCTGAACCGAGAAAAATGTGCTCCGAAATACTCGGGAACCTAGGCGGTGCTCGCCTCAATGTGGCGTCTTGTTACAGCACCACCGCCGATGATCGTGTGCGGCACGGCGCACCACGTAGGGCGGTGAGCCCACAACCCGGCTCACTGAGGGGCGCGTCCCTTTTCCCTACCTCTCCCACGACCGCGCCCTCTGCCGCGAACCGCATGGAGGGGGACGCGAGCACCCTGAGGGGGGGGGAGCGGGAGGACAAGCGGACGGCAGAGGGGCATCAGCAGGGCTCCCGATGCCAGGGGGAGCAGGAGGGGGGGGGGATTCGGAAGAATTTTCCTCTCGACCCTTTCTCGAGCTGGCAGTGCGTTCAGGCGACGGGCGGGAGCCGCTCTCGAAGACCTTCTTCAGCTTGCACAGCGGGAAGTTGTCGGCTACTTGGTGCTCGTCCATCTGGTTGAGTACTTGTGTAAATATTGATCCTGATCTCTCCACCCACAACCTCTTGATGCAAGAGAAAATAGATAGAGTGCGATCTGATCTTATTCCGATGTCAAGCTAGACAGTCGTAGAATGCGCCCACCCTCCCGCCACAGCTGGGCGGGTCCAAGCCACAAATGGCAATAGTGAACAAGGGAATGCAAGCATGAGCGAGCGAGAGCAGCAACATAGATAATTCTAAACATCATCCTATAACTCACATCCTTGCTAATACAACTTTCAGACAGGAATAGGAAACGTTGCTAAATAATGCCTTGGCAAATTCTGCAGCAAGCCTCCAGAATATTGAATAATATTATTGGCTCGAACGATCAACCTATCGTCCGTGCACCAAGCAACATATATCAAATAAAAGAAATCAAATATTCTCTGCTAGAACGGTCTAACTACCGTCCGTGTATCAAGCAACATATATCAAGGTAAAAATCAACGCACCGAGCAACATATACTAAGATAGAAGAAATCCACGCACTGATCAACATATAAAATCTTTACCTGAGGTCTGCGCACCGAGCAACATATATTACGATATAAAATCTTTACCTGAGCTCTTGAGGGGGTGCCTTCACTCCTCATCTGCAGATGGTGACCAAACATCACTCATCATTTGAAATGGTAACTCAAATCACTCATCATCCTCAGCGCACACGTACTGCTGACTTGAGGATGCTGTATGCAATGTAAACCTTGATGCTCGGGTCGAAATTATAACTCCTGCTCTCGTCTGCGTCCAGCTTGAGACACCGTCCTAGGCAATTTGCGTAGTACCTGTCCTTCGTATAGATCGTCTCATAGCTGTCGCCCTCGTACTTGCCACTCCTGATTATCGTCGGTCCCATGGTCTCCAGCCACTGTCTCAGTAGAGCACTCTCTCCCAGCATGATTGGTCCATCTCCCATGATATCATCGTCATAGGTCGCTGGATCGGCTCGCACTGCGAGTGTTGTCGTTGTAGTCTTCGGCGTAGCCTTCGCCGTCCTGGCCTTGACCTTGACCTGCTTCTCGGGCAATTCCGGCCTGAACAGGTTGTCACTGCTTGAACTATCCACCTCCATCGGATCAAACATGTCCTCGTCGTCGTTCTGCTTAGGCTTCATTACGTAAATAAATATGATGATGCCCGCGATGATAGAGACTACTGTCACCACCGCAGGAGACATCGAAAGACAAACTCCATACACTGCAAGTGCACAAAGTTGAAACATAACTACAGCTTGGTCAGGGATCTGGATGGTTCTCTGCGCGCCGCTCCTCTCCATCAGGTAGTTGTCCGTTAGCTCTTCTGTGTAGAATGCCTCGACGTAGTCCTCGTCTTGAACCTCGTCCTTGTCGTCGTAGAAGCACTCGTCCACGTAGTTGTACGTCTCCACCGGCCACGTAGATATCTCCTCGTCGTCCTTCCCGGTGTCGTTGTACAGCTCCTGCTTGACGTACTTGGCCATCTTCGCGTTCAGCTCGTCTACCTCCTTGTTGGCTGCCACCTTTTCTGGTCCAACAAGCTTTCGTCCGCGTATTGATGGTGCCCTGTCATCAGGTCCAAGAGTCCACAGGTTTGATGTAACTATCTTCCTCGCGTAGCCTCCTGGAAGTACTTTCGTCAAACAGTCCGCTAGCATCTGCTCGCTCTTGACCCATTTGATGCTGACCTCTTTGAGTGACTGCCGCAATATAGCCGCTTCCAAAGAAAGCCTCCTGTCCGTCATAGAAATCTTCTCCTTTGTGATCGTGTCGTATAGGCTCTTGCAGTCGGTCACCGAAATGCATTTCACCGGGCAGGTGTCGTGCACAATCTCGGTCATGTCAATCTCCGGGTACAGGATCTCCGCCAGGGTCGACCTCGTCCATATTAACATGTCCACATAATCCGCACATGAGTAGGCCTGCGCCGATAGAGTAGATCGCACCACTCGTTGAATCTTGGAAGACTGCCACCCAATGCAGTGTACCTTGTACTTGTTCCTGTGGTCCTCGTTGACCTTCTGGTCGCCCAGCATGATGAAGTCTCCGCGTTGTGATCAGTGCTTCGGCAGATTGTCGAAAGCACTGTCGGTGACATTGATCACCATGGTCTCCCACAGGTTCAGACCTGCTGAGAACCTGATCAGCAAGTCGTCCCGCTTCTGTATCCGCCTGAATGCCGCGTTGCCGTCCTGTAGGTCCTTCACCGTCGGAGCTCCCAGCGTAGATGCCAGTCGGGATGCCTCGAAGGCCTCTTCGAAGCATCTCATCCGCGCAGCCCATTGCAATTGTCCAACTACCATTCGTAGTCCACGATGCTCTGCATGGGTCAAGGCGCTATCTGGTGCCTTGCTGCGCTCTCTGGATATACGTACAGTCTGCATCGACTTCATGTAGGCCTCCATGGTGACGTTTATGCTGCCGTCCTTGTCCTGCTTGTAGCCCCGGCCACAGAACGTCGCCTGCTCTTTCCTCTCGTACTTGACCTCGCCAAAGTAGATCTCCTTCTGCAGGTCCTTCATGATCTTGGCGCCTTCCGGGTCGTCCTGCTTGATGCCCATGAGGAAGTCGTCCACGTGCAGGCACATGATCCCGATGTTCGTGCCCTTCGCACTGCGCTTGGTGAAGGTCGCGGGCTCGAAGCTCAGGCCTTCCCATCCACGCTTCACGAGCGTCTCGCGTAGTGCCGCATACCACGCACGAGCTGCATCGTTGGTCCCGTAGATGCTGTTGTTTAACTTCAGCAGGTCGCCTGCCTTCACTCCCGGGATGTTGCACTTCCCGAGGTTTGTCGGGATACGAAATTAGAGCTCGCGTGTGATGGCTTTGACTTGCAGAAAGGCTCCCTTCACATCCGCGATGACTAGGTCTAAGTTGAGGCTTGATACGATGCTGCACAAGAGTAGCGTCATCTGTGCTGAGACTGTAGGTGAGTCCCGTCGTAGTTTGTCGTCAAACTCCTCCTCGTAGCCTCTCCCACAGATCCTGGCTTTCGGCTCGAAGGTCGTGGGGTCCTTATCGGTCCAGACCACCTTGGAGCTCAGGATCTTGTCGGGGTCGACCTTGTCGACTGCTGCTCCTGATATGTGGGTTGCTGCATCGTAATTGCACCACGTGTTCCATTCCTTCTCCACCGCCTTCTGCATCTTCTTCCACTTGAGCTTGTCGTCGCCCAGCGTCTTCAAGTTGATCTCCTGATGCTTGTTGGCTCTCGTCGGTTGGCTGCACGTCCGCTCGGCCACGAACGCCTCGACGAGCAGCGGTGTATCTGCCAACTGCTTGACTGGCCCAGTTTGCGCCCGGGCTCGTTTGATGCTGATCGGCACATCGTCCAGCAAGAACTCCTTGATCGTGACTGGGTGTTCCTGGCGCTTGCCCTGTGCAGGCTGTCGCGTACTTGACGATGATGTAGCCGGCTGATCTTGCGGTACCTCTGCTGGTACTGCTGCCGTTTCCTCCGCCTTCTGGCGTTCCTCCATGTGCCTCTGGATCCTGGCAGGTGCTCGAAGCTGAGCTCGATCGTCCTGAGCGTCGCCCCGCTTGGTTTGCTTGAGCTTCAGGTCCTCCTTGGTGTGCTTCTTGCCTCCGCGCTTCACCTCCTTAGGTTCCTCCATGGTCTCGTCCGTGTTGGTAGGTTCCTGCGGGGCTGCTGCAGGCTGTTGGCCACCTCCTGGTCCATCTCCAGCTTCCTCTTCCTTTCCTAGAGTGATCTCCTCGATGATCGTGATGGGGTCTTGTGATACCACATCGTCGATGATCTGAGGATTGGCTATCCAGTCCACTCTCGAGATATCTTGAACCAGGTCGCGCGTGTCCAAGTTGAAAAGCCGCCGCCTCTCGATCTTGTACCCAGGTGTTGGATCAGGTAGAAGAGGGGCGTTCCTGACGTTACCCAGCTGCCTCAGGTCGGTCTTGCCCTGGCTGCTGGCCGCCACAACTCCCAAGATGGTGTCCCATGCTTGGTGCGCTCGAACAAGTCGTGCTCGTAGATCTTCCTCCGCTTGATCTTGATCAGTTGGTACTGTCTCGTACTCGTCGTCCAGCCTCTGACGCATTGGCATCACGTCGTTATCGTGTACCACTTCCGATCGTCGCTTCCTGCTGTCCGCTGGCTTCGTCAGCTCCACGTTGCCTTGGGCAGGTGCTGCTGGTGCCGTCGTCGGTGCACTCGAGGGTGCATCACCTTGTCCTCCTGCTGGCTGTGGTGGAACATCGCCCTGTCCAGGATGCTGCTGATGTCCTGGATCTCGGTGATCTTGGTGTGAATCTGGCTGCTGATCTGGCTGTTGATCTGGCTGTTGATCGGGCTGCTGGTCTGGCTGTTGGTCATCTCGTGCTGGGTTATACTGTTGACCTCGAAGGTCCAGAAAACCACGCTGACCAGCTCGTCCACGTGCAGGTCCGCCATCTGAAAACAGGTCGGTAAACTGCATGGTGCTCACCTCGTGCTCAGTCGCCCTTCGAAGGAGACTGGGTGAACTTAGGATCGGGATCCTCTTATGGATCAGCCAGTACACGTGCTCATCCTTGCCCAGGCACCGGGCAGGTCCATGCCATCGTGCATGAAGGTTGCGCTTTAGGTTATCAGATCGCCAAAACATCAGTAAATCACCTTGCTGAAATGGCCCTGGCTGGGTCCTCGTCGTCGCCAGAACTGTCCGTCTCAATGCTGATGAGTTTGCTGCCTTGAAAAAGGATTCCGAACAGATCTGTTGAAGGTGTAGTCGATTCCAGAATGTTGTATTCTCGGCCACTCGTGAAACCACTGCTGGGTCGTTGTCGGGATTCGCCAAACTTGCAGGCAGTCGGTGTCCAGCTCCAAGTACCCATTGCTGTGGTGAAAAGCCTGCCGTGCTGACAAGTTGATTGCACGCGTTGGCCATACCACGCACTGCTGCTGCAACCGAATCTTGACCACGAGCGTCCCCAGCGTTGAAGACACTCGTCGCCATCTCCTTTAGGTATCGTATCTTCCTTTCTACTTTGCCCACCTGCCAGTGAGCCTCTGGAGCCGCATTGTTGATCACAATGCCCAGGTCGTTGGCGCCTCAAACTCGCCCATGAAGGTAGAGTCCTGGTCCTGCTCCACGACGTGTGGTGGCCCGGCCCAGGTAAGCCATCCGAGTTCGAAAGCCTTCTTTGCTAACTCTGCCGTAGGTCTCGATCCGGGACACGTGTAGATCGCCGCGGTGAAGTCCGAGGCCACGTCCACGATAACAAGCACCACGTTCATGTTCTTGTCCAGGTCGGGTATGATCATGAAGTCCATGCTGATGGCTTCGTTAAAGTCCCTAACCTTAGGCTGAGCTGCAGTAGGTCTCGCTGCCATCCGAGCCTGCTCTTCACATGTCGTGCATCTGAAGAGACGTGCTGCTTGTGCCGCTCGTCGGCTAGCTCCACCATGCTGTAGATACCGTACTAGTGACTCCCTGTAGGGTCCATGTGAATGGCTCTCGTGTATCTTCTTGATAGCTGCTCGCATGAGTGGTGGCACCGCCGTCCATTCCGCCATCTCGATGTTCTCGCCATGCTTGCTGAAGATCGCCGCCGCGCTAGCGTGCATCGGCGCCTCCGTCTCCGCAGGGTTGGCCTCGAACTCGTCACAGTCGATGTCGTCGAAGTTGTTGGCGTACCGGGCGTAGCCACCATGCTGCTTCTCGAGGTCTCGCTGATCCTCGATGCCGTCCAAGATCGTCTTGGCCAGCTCCTTGGTCCAGTTCCCAGGGCTCGAGGCTGTTCCCTTCGGCCTGTCGATCACGCTCGTGTGTACGTGCTGCTCGTCACACCTGACGTTGTTGAGCTTCATGCCGAGCATGATGGCCGTCGTCAGGAACCTCGTCGGCTTCTTGACCGGATCTCCCATGAAGTCCACTAGGTTGCTGCCCTCGGCGCACTGGTGCATCGTCGCGCTCACGAACTCTGAGCCCAGCCATGGCATAAGCTGCCAGGCCTTTGACGTCAATGGGTTCTCCAGTCGCATATGAGCTCCTCGGCGCTTGCAGTTGAGCCAGATCTTCTTGACAAGCTGCAGGTGCTTCATGCCGATCGCCAACTTGCGCATCTTCGTGTCCCTCGGGAACATGTGGGATATGTTCGTGAACGGGTCGCAGGGGAAACCCACAATGGTCACGTAGGGGTCATCCTCGTTCAGCTGCTTCAGGACGGTCTTCTGCGACTTCGCGTCCAGCAGGTCGTCCCCGATCAGGATGTCCCTCGGCCTCGTCACTGGATGCCGCCGCTGCTGAGCTTCTGATGTTGCCATGCCACCTGCGTAGAGCTCGCAGATGATGGGCCGCTTCTCCTCCGGGTCCGCCTTCAGCGTGTCCACGATTTGCTGGCACTGGTCCAGCTTGTCCTGAATCTCCTTCTCCCACGTCTCGATCTGCTTCCTCTGCTTCCGCCGTAGGATGCCCTTATCGATCTCCTGGACCTCCGCATTCCAGATGTCGATCTCGTCGGACGTGACTGATGGGTCGATCTTTGTCGTCTCCTTCTTCGGCCACTCCTTGAGCGAGATCGTCAGGTGTCCCTTCTCTGTCTTGTTAAGAGGCACTCCGTACTTGTTGATCGCCTTGAAGTCCGCCTTCTGATCCTTGATGTATATCACTGTGTCGAGCTCCTCCAGCTGGTGGATGCTCAGCAGTATTGGCGTCTTTGACTTCGGCAACCTCTGGAAGCGTAGGTTCACGTCAGCTCCAGCAAGTCCAGCCGTCACCTCTTGTTCTCTTTCTGCCATGACCGGGGCGCTATCATTCACGCCTCGGAAGCGCATGGATGATCTTCTCATCCGCGTGGTAACTCTGCCGTCCTCTGTGTAGCCGTC
This sequence comes from Prorocentrum cordatum, assembly GCA_963575745.1. Lineage (NCBI taxonomy): Eukaryota > Dinophyceae > Prorocentrales > Prorocentraceae > Prorocentrum > Prorocentrum cordatum. The sequence goes on along the minus strand of CAUYUJ010010902.1, from coordinate 369,193 downwards.
CAGTGATATTGAACCTCCACATCCACGTAGGCACGCAGTGTCCAGTACAGCATGTCCATCTGGAATAGGTCCTTCTCGTACTGCGTAGGCTTCAATCTCTTCCGGCTCCTCGCAAGGTTGCTGCCGCCCAGTTCCCTCTGGAGCGTAGTTGGTTCCAGCTCGATGTTGCGTCCACAACCATGTCGGTCGTACTCCAATCGGTAGGCGCTCGCAAGTACTCCTTACGATGTCACGAAGCTCCGAGGTCCTGTCCCAGGCTGCTTGGCATAGTTCGTAGGCCAGATTCCTGAGACCGTTCGGTGCCATCTCCATGGTGATGTGCATGAGCTGCTGGAAACGATGTAGCGCCCAGTCCAAACAGAAATCCATATAGTCCCTGTCGGCCGCTTCCATGTTCTCGCAGCTTACCCACAATGCTGCGATCTGCTCTGCACGTTCTCGTATCTTTGTAGGTCGGTCTCTGTGTTGTCATCTTCTAGGTAGTCTGTACTTGGTCTGCTGGGATCCGTCCTCGACCACGTCCCTGGTGTAGGTCTGCTCGTTGAGCTCACTGGAGTGCTCAGGGGTTCGTCAGATTCTTGTGCTTGATGCTCTCCAGGTACTGGGTATGGTTCGTGTGCCTGGTCGATCCTCTCTTGGAAGTTCGGCTGGTCTCCTGCTGCTGATACCGCGTAGGTGTTCACTATCTGCTCCTCGGTGTCGATTCTCACCTTCGTCAGACTCGTGATCTTCTCCATCGCCACGTCTATGCTTGCCAGCTGGTCGCTGACAATCTGAATGGCGGTCATATCCATCGAGCTGTCCGCCATCAGCAGCTTGACCGCGGTCGCCATTGCGAATCCAGCTCGTCGTAGAAAACCTCCAGGTCGTCCGTGAAAGCCTCGTCCTCCACGTCCGCCTCCTCATCCTCCACGCTGTAGCGTACTGGATCCACTCACTGGTGACCTCGTCTTTTCGCACTCGGGGTCACCCTTCCAGTGGCCCTTCTTGTGGCACGCGTTGCACTTCGTGCGTGCCTTGATCTGCTTCAGCTTATCCTCAGCCTCTTTGCTGTCCATCTTGATGGAGCCCTGCTTGTTGATGTTGGCCTTCCAGCCTCTATTCGACTTGCTCTGAGCAAGCCGCTCCTGGGCCTGCTTGTAGTTGGGCTTGTGGTTGCGCCGTCCAGCTTTTCAGCCAAGACGTTGAGCCTCCGTCGCCAGGGTGTCGCACTCCTCCTGGCTGATCTCGTCCGGGTCTACGCCATCAATCACTCCCTCGAACTCGTCGATGTCCGCTGCAAGTGCGTCGTAGTCCTCATCACTCGGGAAAACGTCTTCATCGCACGGTGCACATTCATCTCCGAGTAGAGCTTCTTCCTCTTCGTCGTCGTAGTCCACCGGGTAGGATCCGTATCGTCCATGTCCACGATCGTCTCGGCCTGTGCTGTCCAGCTGTATCAGCATGGCCGCCGTCACGTCGTCCCAGATGTATTCGTTGTTGCATTGGCCAAGGATTGCCTTTGTTCTTGCATGCTGATGTTCGCTAGCTTTAGTAGAAAGTATGTCCGTAGGTCCTCGCTGATTGTCGTGTTCGTTGAAAGTGACTTGAGCCGCTCGTACTCCGTCTCTCGTCTCGATATGTAGTCCTGCACTGACTCCGTTCGATTGCGAAAAACCTCGGAAGAAATACTCCTCGAACGCTTGCTGCTTCTGTAGTGGTGCGATTCTCTCGCACGCCTGTCGTACTGTAGTTGCCACCAGTTTGACTGCAGCAAGTGGGTCATTACCTGCTTCGTCCAAAACTGCCTGCGTACTGATCTCAACCTTCTTTCGTGTAAGTGTCCACGCTCGTCCATTTAGAGAATTCTTGAGCTTGATCGCATAGAGCTTCTTGATCTTCTCCTCGCTCGCGTGGTAGCCGAGTATCGCACGCTCCTCGAACTCCTCTCCGTAGGATGGGTCGCCGTTGTAGTGTACCACGCCCTCTTTGTCCACGAAGAGGGGGCTGTCATTGAACTGCTGGTGCTGCCTGGACGTCATCTTGATGACTGTGATGCTACTGAGCTTGTTACCGATGTAGTAGCTGTCTCTATCGTTGCTGTAGTTTTGCTGCTCGCCCGGGATGTTGTTGATATATCGATCTCCGTCCAAGCTGTTGTAGGTAATGATTTTGAGCGTTTTGTCGATCACCGTGATCTGTTGATGAGCGCAGTGGTTAAGCACCGCGAGGATGTAATTGAGCGCCAGCATATATGTCTGCAAGGCCACTCTGTATGTAATCCTCGTACCGTGGACCGATTCAGCTCACGCTACCAGTGTAAATATTGATCCTGATCTCTCCACCCACAACCTCTTGATGCAAGAAGAAATAGATAGAGTGCGATCTGATCTTGTTCCGATGTCAAGCTAGACAGTCGTAGAATGCGTCCACCCTCCCGCCACAGCTGGGCGGGTCCAAGCCACAAATGGCAATAGTGAACAAGATAATGCAAGCATGAGCGAGCGAGAGCAGCAACATAGATAATTCTAAACATCATCCTATAACTCACATCCTTGCTAATACAACTTTCACACTTGGATCAAGCTCTCGAGGTCTGCCTTGTACTTCGCACCTATGTCCTGCTTGGCCAACGTCTCCACCATCGCCATGGCAGATCCAGGTGCTGGGTGGCCCCTTTTGTGTGATTCTCCTTATTGGCGGATGGCACGAGCGTGGTGCTTGTTCTCTGTCTCGATGGCGACGACCAATGGGGTCCTTCTCCTCTGCTTTCACTGTCGTGATGATGCTGCCCTTGAGCTCGCGGATCTGCTTCGTGTGCAGCAGGTCCTTCAGCTCGTCGTTCATCTGACTGGGGGCCTCCTTCGGCTTGAACGTTGCTCCACGTCTGCGGCGTACCCGTGCTCCAGCTGCTTGCTTCGGGTCGAAGGTGTCGCCCTCGTTGGTGACACACACATATATATGTATATATCTATATGTAGATCGAGCAGCTGACGAGCTAGCAGATAGCCGAGCTGTGCTAAGCTAGATTCCAGGTGCCCAGCGTCAAGGACTGCTAGCTTTGGAGCTCAAGGCTAAGCCAGAGCTCCTGCGCGCTGCCACTTTCGCCGCCGAGATTGCGAGCAGGCCGAAGGATAGATCCATCCGTAGTTCCCAAGGAGCAGGTTCCCCGGCTCATGGCACTCAGGCAATGCGCAGGGTGCGGGACCCGTGCCGGAGAGAAGCCCAAGGGTTTTCGCGGCCGCTCCTTGTCGGCCTGCCCTGCCTTGACGTCCAGGGAGCCCATCCTGCGTCATGGTGGTCGCTCTTGTGGGGAACTCGCGGGGCCCATCGATGCCTCTCTTTGGGCGCAGCCAGGCATGGGGGACCTCCTTTGATAGTAGACCGCCCTGCCTACAATGCAGGGCAGCAGCTTGCTGCCTCTCCTCGGCTGTGGCTCAAGGCCGAGTATGTTTTTGTTGTGGCCTGTGTGGGGCGCGGGCCAGGCAGAGATCAGTCAACCTCCTTGCGGGTTGTGTTGCAGTCCTTGACGGCCCCCGCAACGTTCCCCCCAAACAAGTCCAGGCATCGCAGCGAGTGCGCAGCCCCAGCAGAAGTGTGGCTCCTGGAGCCGAGTCCAGCAGCCTCTGGTAGGGCTCGACAGTTCTGAGTGCGCCACAGGCTTCCAACCCCCTTTCGGGCCTTTGGGAGTGCGGACGTGCTCATTGCCAGTCGGTCGGTTGCGGAGGTTGCTGCGCAGCCATTCGCTGGGACAAACGGCCCATGATGTTGTGATGCAGCTGACAGGCCCTCACGATCCCTGCGGCGCGTTGTGGAAGCGCTGCGCGCCGAGGGCGATGAGAGGCCTCTTGTTCAACGAGTGCTGGGGGAGGAAGGAGACTCTTCGGATTAAGCCGCCTTCCCGCCCAGGGTCTCTGTGTGTAGGGTGTCCCCTGCACCCTGGTGTTGGGCTGGGCTGCGCCTTTCCTTCCCTCCTTGCAGCTCTACTTTATTCTCTTCCGAGCCCGTATAATTTCACCCTCAAGCTTTCAGTTTTGTTTTGATCTCCAGAGTTCAGCATAAGTGAGCAGACAGTCCAAGCATCTTCTCCTCCTTCGCCTCCTCCCCTTTCTTCACCCCTTTCCCTTTGGGTCTCCTCCCCCGCCTCCTCTCCATGCCTTTTCTCATCTCCCCCCCCACTCGTCCTCGTTCTTTGCTAATTTCCCCCCCAAATACGGGGAGGACCTGGACGAGGACGATGAGGAGCCTGTCCTGTCCTCCGTCCTGTCGCCTTTTCCCACCCTCCCTCGTGCTTCCTCTCGCCTCCTCGTCTATCCTTCCGCCCCTGGCAGAACCAATCGCCACCTCCTCCACCAGTATTGCTTCCTCTTGCCTCCTCCTCCTCCTGTTTCTCTCCGATCTGTCGTCTTCTCTTCTCGCCTCCTTCCCCTCCTTCCGCTTCTCCTCTTGCTCCTGCCCGTCCTCCTTCTCTCGCCACCTCCTCTCGCCTCATTCTCCCCCTGTTGCTGCTCCTCCTCCACCTCTCTCCCTCTCGCCGTGCCTCGGCTCCTCCCTGCCTCCCCCCCCCCCCCCCTGCGGCCGAGGTCTACCCAGAGCCGCCTCCCGAGAAGGGCGGCGAGGGCACCGAGCGGCGCGCCGAGCTCTTGCGGTTTGTTACGGCGTACCGGGCGGGCCTGGAGGCCGTCGGCGTGGTTGTTGCTTTCGTCGCCGTCGCCTTCGTCCTCCTCGGCCTCGTTCTTGTCCTTGGCCTCGGCGCCCTCGTCCTCTTCCTCCTTGTCTGCCTCTTCCCCCTTCTCCTCCCCTTGCTGCCACGTCGACATCCACGGCGCCAGATGGCTTCAGGCAGCGACACCGTAGTGGACTTCACGCGAGTTTGATTTCGTTGCAAACTTCAAGAGGTCGTGCCCTGCCGCACGTCCCGCGCAGCGTCAACGCTAGCGGTCCCAGGCCGGCAGCAGCGCTTGGCGCGCCAAGCGGAAACCGCACTCGACTTGGGTGCTTTCCCAGGCTGCCTCCAGGTTTCTGCTGCTCGCCTTGCGGCGCTCTCCGCGCGAGCAGCGCCAGGCGTGCCGGGCTTTTGCGCAGAGCGGGCCTTCGCAGCGCTGGCCCGCGCGCTCCCCAGTGCGGGTGCGGAGGAGGGGGGAGGGGAGGGGGAGGTTACATGCGGCCATGGATGTGTCACTCGTTGCCTGTTGCCCAGACATGTCGCGTTTTGTTTTGGGCGACAGGGCTCATCAAAATGAAGAGTGGGTCGAGTTGCCTTGATGAGTGCAGAGGAGGAGGAGGAGGAGGAGGAGGAGGAGGAGGAGGAGGAGGAGGAGGGGGAGGGGGAGGGGGAGGGGGAGGGGGGAGGGGGAGGAGGAGGAGGAGGAGGAGGAGGAGGAGGAGGGGAGGAGGAGGAGGAGGAGGAGGAGGAAGAGTGGTCTTGGTGGTCTTTGGCCTATGGGGCGTCTTTGATGCTTCGGAAGGGGCCTCTTGGAACCTCTTTGGTCTTTCGTGGGGGCCTCCTGGAGGCCTCTTGAGGGTTTCCCTGGTGATGCTTAGCGCCTCCCTGGTGATGCACGGCGCCCCTGTGGGCTGACATAAATAACACCCGAGCCTCAGCAAGTTCAGCGGTCGTCTTTGGATGGGCAGCTACTGGGAGCCAAAACCAACCCCAGGTGCGCGACGCTGGGGCGAGGTGTGCCACGCGTGCCAGGGGCGCCTCTCGCGCTAGGCACTCCTGCAGCCCGAGCGTGCCAGGCACGCCTGGTGCGCCAGATGCGCCACGTGCTCCACGTGCGCCAGATGTGCCGCATAGTCCAGCCGCGCCAGGAGCGCCACGTTCGGGGCACGTGCAGAGGGCGTCAGGTGCGCCTGCGCACGTGACAGCACATATCGGGAAACACCGGCCCCCACCATCCTTGTCGCAAACCAATGCCCATGATTCTGTCTGGTGGGCCTGCGCACAGCAGGCCACGCGCCATCACCCCCGCCTTCCCTGTCAACAACCAGTTGACAGTGATCGCGGGGTGGCCGCACATGTTCCACATTTAGCCGCAAGGTGCATATTGTATTTTTTGTAAGGGATGGTAACCCTGCGTGCAGTAGGGAATCTGCTGGCACCCCCGCCGCCCCTGTCAAAAACAATACAAAGTGCTCGCGGGCCTCACGAACATGACTCAAGAGTTTGCCCCAAAGTGTATTTTGTATTCTTTTTTGACAGGGATGGTGGGGGGGGGCCGCATCGGGTTGGCCGCGCATGCTCCAAATGTAGAGGCAGAATGCGTTTTGTATGGTTTTTGACAGGGATGGTGGCGGGGTGGCCCGCATGGGTTCGGCATGGTTCCGGGTTGGCCGCTGGCCGGGTGGGGGAGGGGGTGTATATTAATAGGGAACAGTGATCAAGACACATTCCTAGATAGCAAGCCGTCTAGCTCATTCCCACCCGCCCTCCCAACACATAAATAACACCCGAACTTCAGCATGTTCAGCGGTCGTCTTTGGATGGGCAGCTACTGGGAACCAAAACCGATCCCATGTGCGCGACGCTGGGGCGAGGTGTGCCACGCGTGCCAGGCGCGCCACGCGCGCCAGGCACCCCTGGGGCCCGAGCGTGCCAGGCACGCCAGGTGCGCCAGATGCGCCACATGCTCCACGTGCGCCAGGTGTGCCGCATAGTCCAGCCGGGCCAAGTGCGCCACGTTCGGGGCACGTGCAGAGTGTGTCAAGTGTGCGTGCGCACGTGACAACACACATCTGGAAAACTGTCGGCTCCCACTATCCTTGCCGAAAACCAATGCCCATGTTTTTGTTTGGTGGGCCTGCGCACAGCAGGCCAGACGCCACTACCCCCGCCGTCCCTGTCAACAACCAGTTGACAGTGATCGCGGGGCGGCGCCGCATGATCCAGATTTAGCCGCGAGGTGCATTTTGCTTTGTTTTTTGTTGACAGGGATGGTGGCCCTGCTCTCAGCAGGCAATTTGCTGAAAAGCCCGCCGCCCCTGTCAAAAACAATCTGAAGCGTTCGCGGCTCTCACGAACATGACTCAAGACTTTGCCCCAGAGTGTATTGGAGAGGCCTTACGTCCAGTGCCGCCGACCCTGAACAACGACGACGACGACGACGCTGACTTGGGTCAGAGTCCTAGGGGATGCTTCTTGGGGTCTCTTCGGAGCGCTCTCGGGTGCCTCAGGGGGGTCATTTTTGGGGCCTCTTGGGAGCCTTCTGGGGGCCTGTTGGGAGGCTCCTGGGGGCCTCTTGGGGCTTCCCGTGCGCATCTTGGGTTTTCTTCGGGGGCTTCTTGGGGGCTTCTTGGCGCTTCCTGTGAGCCTCTCAGGCCGAGGGCTCGAACTGTTTCCCGTCTGGGCACTCTTGAAACCGTGTTGGGGGCCTCTTGGGCCGTCTTGGAGGCCTCTTGGGCCGTTGGGGGCCCCTCTTGGGTCGTTTTGGTGCCCTCTCGGAAGCCTCTTGGGTTATCTTGGGGCGATCTTGGGGGCCTCTTGAGCCATCTTGGAGTGTTGGGAAGCCGGAAAGGCGAGAATCCCAAACTCTATCAACAACTTTTCTGGAAAAACAGTTTTTGCCTCTTGGGGCCCTCTTGGGAGTGCTTTTGGAGGCCTTTTGGGGCGTCCTGGAAACCTCTTGGGCCGTTTGGAAGCTGCTCTGGCGTCTTGGACCGATACTTCGGGGATTCGGGGCCTCTTGGACCGTCTTGGGGGCCTCTTGGGGCAGTCTTGGTTCTTCTTGGGGGTTTGGGGCTTTGAGACCCTCTGGGGGGGGAGGGGGGGCATTCTGACCCAGGACCCTCCTCGGGACCGCCCGGGTCTCCCCCGGGACCCTTCACGGACCCCGCGCCCCCGGCGGGAGGGAAGGGGCTCCCCTTCGAATGAATTGCGACGTTCGTTATTGTCGTTTTGGCTAGCACGCTTGAAATAATCTGCACAGGGTAAGAGAGGCAACGGCTGGCGCGTTGGAGAAGGAGACCCATGAGAAAGCTTGGAATGGCGACGGCGACGACGACGACGTCGACGACGAGGAGACGACGAATGAACCAGCGACGAGTGAAAGAGCTTCTTCCACACGCCGACAGTATGCTGACATCCCCGCCGCCATTGTCAAACAATCAATAAAAGGTGCTCGCGGGCCTCACGAACATGACTCAAGACTTTGCCCCAGAGTGCATTTGGTCTTGTTTTTTACAGGGATGGTGGGGGGGTGGCGCATCGGGTTGGTTGTGCATGCTCCGAATTTGCATGCAGAGTGTGTGGCTGTGTGTGTGTGTGGCTGTGTGTGTGCGTGTGTGTTTGTATTGTTTTTAAAAGGGACAAAGGGATGAGGGGTGGGAGCCGGAGCATGGGAAAGAGGGATTGTGGCAGGGAGCTCCGTTAGATCATTCAGCCCAGAGGTCGTAGTGGCACTTTCTTCGGAGACGAAAAGGGGCGCGCGCCGAAATTCATTCCAAACGAAATTGAGCTTTTCTTGATGGTTTCGGTGTGCAGGCGCGCCCTGTCGCGCGGTGGTTTCCATGCGCATGGTAGGGCGTGCTGACGCATAACGCGATGAATTCGCTCTGCACGTTGCGAGGAGGAATTCACTCTGCACGTTGCGTGCCTCACGCGTGGCTTGAGCTACTTCGCAGACGCTTTCTGGCGAGGCCCTTCGAGGGCCCTCTGAGGGCCCGCTGGGGCCTCCGAGTGCCCAGAGCTCCCGGCAGCCATGGTCGACAGTTGGCAAAAGCAACGCCGCCGAAGGGGCCGCCGAAAGAGCCGTCGAAAGGGCCGCCGAAATTGCCGCCGAAAGGGCTGCCGAAAGAGCCGTCGACAGGGCCGCCGAACTTGCGGCGGAAATTGCCACCGAAATTGCCGCCGAAATCGCCGCCGAAATTGCTGCCAAACTCGCCGCCGAATTTCCGCCGACATTCCTGATTGTGCCGCCGAAAAGAGGCCGAAATTGACCTTGGCTGTGATTCAATGCCTGTGTCCGCGGCGTCATCGAGCTTGATAAAAATAATGAGTTCGCTGTGGACAGGGCCATGACAATTTCGGCGGCTGAATTTCGGTGGCGATTTTGGCGGCTGAATTTCGGCGGCGACCGTGGCGGAGTTCGCAAGTATTTCGGCTGCGATTTCGGCTGCGATTTCGGCGGCAATTTCGGCGGCAAGTTGGGCGACAATTTCGGCGGCAATTTCGGCGGCGATTTCGGCGGCGATTTCGGCGGCAATTTCGGCGGCGATTTCGCCGACGATCTCTGCGGCCCCTTCGGCGGCCCTCCTGGCGGCCCTTTCAGGGACCATGTCGGCGGTTTTGCTTTTGACAGCTGTCGACGAATGCTGTTGGGAGCACGCAGCACTCGGCTGTGGCAAAGAGTCGATGTGCGGCGACGCAGGCTGACGTGCCCTCAGCGCGATGATGAATGTAACATCTGTTCTCTTGTGGTCTTCGCGGTGATGATGGCGACGGCCGCGGTGATGTTTGGTTCAAAATGGATGCTCGCCAGGGGGCGTTGCAGGCGGGCCTGCGCGCCCAGCATTGCATGCTCTCAAAAAACAAAGGAAAACCGCGCAACTCCTTGGGAATTCGGCGGCTATTTCGGGGGTCGTGGTGGCTCCAAAGCATGGTCCTCGGTGACAGAGGGCTGGTGGGATTCCTTGCGAGCGGCGTCTGCAGCGGACCTCTGCGAAGGGTAGGGGGGAGGGATGCTCCTGCTCAAGCTCCCGGAGACACGCGGCCCTGCGCGTCGTGCGCGCGGCGTTTTTGGGGTCCAGGGCAGTGGCCGCGAGGTGCGGCGACCCTTCAGGAGAGCGCGCGCTGCGTGCGCCAAGAGTTCTGGTCCCAGATGCAGTGCCAGTCGCGAACTGCGGTCCGCCGAGCGCGTCTGTCAGTTGGCCCCGCCGCGCGGCAACCGGCGCGCCGCAGGATGTTCGGCGCCGCGATGGGCCGAACGCCGCGCTCGCCCTTCCGCAGCGGCGTGACCCTGGAGGCGGTTGGGACGCTGGCAGCGCTCTCGCGGACGCGCCCCTCCATGCCAGGCGGTCGCAGACGCTGCAGAGGGCACCCAGCGCCCCCGGGGTCGCAGAGCACCGCGCGCCCGGTGCTCAAATCTGCCGCCACCAGCGGCAGCCCCGATTCCTCTGGGATTGGCACTGGGGACCTGCGTCGGCCGCTCGGGGAGGGGCGCGTCATCGAGCTGCCGTGGCTGTTGGAGGCGACAAGGCGGGATCGTCCCGCGGCTGCAGGGGGCTCTGGAGTTGCTGCCTGTTCCGGGCTGCCCAGCAGCGTGGTTGCGCGTGAAAATTCTTCGGCCTGCGCCTTCCGCGGCGCCTCGTCGGCCTGGGCTCCGGCGTCGCGGTCTGGGCATCGCCCTTCGCCTTTTCGCCCTCGTCCTCCTCCGTCCTCCTCCTCCTGTCTCCCTCCCCCGCCCCCTCCCCCTCTCCCCCCCTCCCCTTGGCCCTTTTCTCACCTCCTTACCCTCTCCTCTCCCCTCCCCTCCCTCTCCCTCCTCGCTCCTGCTTCCTCCTCCTTTCTCCCCCCGCTCCTCGCCACCCTCTGCCCCCCTCCCCCTCGAATCCCCGATCCCTTCCTTCCTCTCCCTCCTTTTTCTTCCCTTCTCCCCTCCACTGGGTGTTGCTGGAGGCGTCCCTCGCCCCAGGTGCCCCCAGGATTTCCAAGGAGGCCCCACGGCCTCCAGAGCACCCCTCACGAGGCCCACAGGGCCCCAGGGATCCCAAAATGGAGCGAAAAACTGGGGACACCTTGGGCCAGGGACACCCCTAGCAACATCCAGCTCCACCTCCTCGGTCCCTCCTCCGCCCTTGTCCCACCCCCCACCTCCCTTCCTCGCCCCTCCCCGCGCCAGGCCGTGGTCGACATCACGCCCTACTCCCCGCTCCTGCAGGTCGCCGCGGATGCCGATGGGGGCGCCGACTTCTACGCCTTCATAGACACGTGGGTCGGAAACAAATCGGAGCGGCCGGCCGTGTACCTGAACAATGTCACTCGCAAGTGCACCTCTCCCGTGTCTCTCCTCTTCTCCTCTTCTCCTCTTTGTCCTCGCCCCCCTCCCCCCCTCCTCTCTCTTCTGCCCTCTCCCCCCCTTCTCCCCCTGCCCCTCCTCCCCCCGTCCCCTCCCCCTGATTCTCCGCTCCCTCGCCCTTCTCGGCCCCCTCGTCGTCGTCGTCGTCGTCCTCCTCCTCCTCCTCCTCCTCCTCCGCCGCCTCGTCTTCGTCTTCGTCCGCATCCTCATCCTTGCTCGCCTCTTGCCCCTCCCTCGCCCTCCTCTTCCTGCCTCCGCCCTTCCCCGTGTCCCCCTTCTCCTTCCCTCCTCCCCCTTACCCTCCCACCTTTCCCTCCTCCCCCTTCTCGCCCTCCTCCCATCCCTTCTCCCTTCAAGGGGGATGGGGGAGGCGGATGATGAGGCCCCTCCCCCCTTCCCCTCTTCATCCTCCCGCCCCCGACCTCCCCCTCTTCGTCCCCCCCTTCCGTCTCTCTCCCCCTCGGTTCTCCTTCCTTCCCCTTCGGTGCACCGGCATCACCCGGTCGGACGGCAACGGGTGGACCCTGGACGCAGAACTGCTGCTCTGGCCGCTGGGCGCGGGCGCGGAGGACGCGCGCGCAGCCTTCCTCATGATGAGAAGGGAAGAGGAGGAATCGGGGAGGTAGAGGGGATACGTAAGGAGGAAGGAGGAGGAGGAGGAGGAGGAGGAGGAGGAGGAGGAGGAGGAGGACGAGGAGGAAGATGAGGACGAAGAGGGCGCCGAGGCGCCCCGAGGCCCGCTTGAACCGAGGCTCCCGGAGACAGGATGATGATGATGATGATGATGATGATGATGATGATGATGATGATGATGATGATGATGATGATGATGATGATGATGATGATGATGATGATGAGATGAGATGATGAGGATGATGGGGATGGGATGAGGATGAGGATGAGGATGAGGATGAGGAATGAGGATGATGATGATGATGATGATGATGATGATGATGCTGATGATGATGATGATGATGATGATGATGATGATGATATGATGATGATATGATGATGATGATGATGATGATGATGATGATGATGATGATGATGATGATGATGATGATGATGCTGATGCTGATGATGATGATGATGATGATGAGTGATGATGAGTGATGATGATGATGATGATGATGATGATGATGATGATGATGATGATGATGGCTGCTGCTGCTGCTGACGATGACGATGATGTTGATACCAATAATCCGATGATGATGATGATGATGATGATGATGATGTTGGTGGTGGTGGTGGT
>CAUYUJ010010902.1:348180-356844 GCA_963575745.1 Prorocentrum cordatum | reverse complement strand
GAGGAGGAGGAGGAGGAGCAGGAGGAGTAGACCTGAAAGTCAGCGAGAGCGCTGCGAAGCAGCGGCCACACGGTCCGCGAAGGCGTCTTGCTGACAAAATCCTGTGGCATTTGTGAGGGTCTGCCCTCCTTCACAGGATGCGCTCCCCGCGGTGTCGGCGTCCGTCCCTGCCCTGTCCTCCGAAGGAGGAGGACTCTGCCGGTTCGTCTCGCTCCTCCTCGAGCAAAGCAGGCGTTGCCAGAAATTTATCTACAATTTGGTGGACGCTTATCTCCTCCCCATCCCCCCCTGAGTGGGAATGGGCAGCAGTCAGAGGAGGGGGGGAGGGATGAGGGGGAGGTGGACCTGCGCAAGTGCCAGTCTCCTGGTACCCTGACATCCGCCGATCTGATTCTTTCGACCCGTGGCCCCAGAACTCCCGACCGCTTCCCCAGGGGTGATTTCCCGTCCCAGATCCGTTTTTGATGGCCCTGCGGCCCGAAGGCGGCCCCTGATGGCTGAGTTCGCTGAAATACGCCCGGACAAAAGCAAACACATCAAATCGTCGGAGATTTGGGCCCTCGCCCTGTCTTGTCGCCCTCCCCCCTGTAGAGGGATTTGCTGTGGACGGCCAACCTAGATTCTTAGAGTCTGAAAATCCAAGAAGCAATCAGAGGAGGTGGGGCGAGGGATGAGGGGGGGAGGTGGATCTGCACGAACGCTCGATTCCTGGTCTTTTTCTGCCTGCCCCCCCCCCCTTTGGAAAGGGAGTGGTGGTGGACGGCGGCGCCGCTTTCCTGCTCGACCAGGCCGCGGAGCTGGGCGTCGGGACTCCCGCAGCGGGCTCCGGGCTGCTGCCGGTGTACAGGTGCCCCGCGGGAGACAAGGCCCGCCGCTGACGACGACCGCCGCCGCCGACGACGACGACAAGAGCGACCAGGAGGAGGAGGAGGCGGAGGAGCAGACGGACGTCGAGGAGGAGCAGGATGAGGATGAGGAGGAGGATGGGGACGACGAGGTGAGGTGGGGGGGCGGCATGGGGGGAAAACGAGGAGGGGGGCCGTATTGCCTCGTGGTGGTCGTCGCAGTGTTCGTGGTGGTCATCGTGGTTGTCGGGCGTCTTCCTCGTCCTTCGTCCTCGTCTTCCTCCTCGCCCCCGCCCCTCCTTCTGGGGAATGTGAGGGGGACAGCGACATGAGGGACTGGGTGGGCGGGGCCAGTCGTGGGCGGCCTGACAAGAGGGAGGAGGATGGCGACGACGATTAGGGCCGAGGCCACCGCGGTGGCGTCGTCCCTGTTGAATGTGTCGTCGTCTTGTCCTCTTGCTCGTCCTCAGCATTCCCACTTCTGCTGGACACGATTACTTTTGCAAGTCAGTGATGAGCCGCACGAGCATGACAAACACGCCACCAATAGTTCTGCAGCAGAATAGCAGGTTCGAGTTCATCGTTACCACTACGTACACGAATACGCTGAATCAATGTTGCAGTGGCGATGCTGTGATATCTGAAGATTTGGAGCGACGGCGTCCGAATGGAGGACGGCGATAGCGCGGCTACTTTATCAAGAGCGAGCCTGAGGCCATGGAGAATGAACCGCAGTAGGCTTTGACGTACCATGCACGATCCACATGTTTCCCTGTGCCTGATGCTTTTCGAAGGCCTCGCCCTGGACATAGCGGTCGCGGTGGTGTTATGTTTTGTTTTTTTGTTTTTCGCGATCCGATTCTCGCAAGACCCCGCAGTGGACGACGGATCATTGCGGTTCCCTGATTTTGATTCCACGTGAGTTGGAGCGCCGGAGTCTCTCGCAGAGGTCTTGTAGAGTTTCATCAGTACTGCACGATGCAAGTGCTTCTTGAGCTGGAAAACGCATCAACTATGTCAATATATCAGCTGACACCCTCACGACGACAACGCATATTTTGTCAGCGCTGACCAAGAGCAGAAAGGCACGCGGCCAGCTCCTATTTGTCGTTTCGCTTTCTGAGACTTGATGAGCGGCTGCTGGGGACGGTCCGGTCTTCTCACCCAGTCTACGTGCGATCTCCACGGTGTGTTCAACTTGCGACGCGTTCCACGATTCAAAGCCATCGGGACGAAGTCGGGCCACCGCTACGTCGCGTCACCCAGTCCGTGAATATGCGCGATGTTCACGCGTGGTGGTACAATCCCACAACTGGAGAGTTCTGTCCTCCTCAAGGGGGGTGTAGGGTGGGCGATGGGCGATGGCGGCCGAGCGGGGGGGAGCTGTCCCCCCACTTCCTCTTCTTTCGAAGCTTCCCGCCGCTCTTTCGCTTGATCTCCCCCCTCTGTCCTCCTCGCTGCGCGCACAGGGGGCTTTGCCTCCTTGCGCTCGCGTGCCACTGGGGCCTTCGGGAGAGCTCCCTATGGGGCTACGAAGCGTGTGAGGAGTGTACGGACATGGTTGACATGCGGAAAGCAGAGATTGGAGGAGGGAGTAGGGGGAGGAGGAGTTGTGAGGGACGCCGGGCGCTGTCTCTTCACAACGAGGACCCGGCCCCGCAGGATGGTCGAGAGAAAAACACGGAATGTTGTTCGGTATGCGTGGCTTTTGGGGCCCCCCGCCGGACATCGACTCGGGACCGCAGCACCCCCGACGACCCGCTCCTTGGATGGCGCGGCGACCCGCGGGCGTGTCAGCCCTCTTAGCGCCTGCGGGAGAAGCTGTTTGCGGTGGCGGGACGTGCCGTAGGCAGCCGGATAACATGAGGTACGACGCTGCTTGTTGCCTTGCCGAAAACAGCTTGCCGTTAACAGCGGCGTCGTGCGGGCTCAAAACGTTTTTGGTTTAGCAGAAAATGGCTGCGTCAGGTCGCCTGCGGGGAACGTCCAGCCATTGTCATTGGATACGCAAGCGGACCGCGGGCATCCGAGGTCGAAAGATGACCGAATAGGGGTTGGCGGTGCGGCTTCGCGGACACACACCTCTCGCCCAGACCGGGCACGCCATGCCATGCCAGGACGACCGTTTTGGGATGTCCCTGGGGGTCCCCAGGTCGGGCGAAGGGAACTATGCACATGCACCGATCCTGGCAAGGCCCATCCTTGACCCAGGATCGGTGCATATGCCTTCCTGGCCAAGGTAGGAGGGCGTATGCACCGATCCTGGGCTCAGGATTGGCCTGGCCAGAGTCGGTGTATGTGCATAGTTCTCTTTCCTCTAAGGACGACAGTTTTGGGATGTCCCTGGGGGTCCCCAGGGCCATCCAAAAACACCCGTCGGCCCCCCCCCCCTTAGGGCCATCCAAAAACGCCCGCGGCCCCCACGAACGGGGCCCGCGCGACTCCCCTCCCCCCCCGCCAATACATCTGCCAAAAACCGCTCCCGCGGAGTACTTCGCATAATATTTCGGATTACATCGCCGATTTTCCATCCATTTCTTTCGAGTACTTAGCTCTACCTTTCGGGCCTTTCTTGGACGCCTCTTGGGGGCCTCCGGTTCGCTGGATGGTCGATGCGCGAACTTTGTTTGGTGTCAGATGTCTGGTCAAGGCGCAGCCTGGTGGGTCTCCTCCTCGCTTTCCTTTGCTTCGCTCGGATTGGAACGCCCTGGTGTTGCGCACAGGGTCGCTGATCGAAAAAGGTGCTGCCCCGAGTGGGTAAGGTTCGAAACATATGTTGGGGCCGGACACATTGTTTTGTAATTGGGGCTGAACTTTGTTCTGGGACCGGCACGAAGTGTGGCCGACCATATTTTTGGGGCCGAGCAGATTTTTGTTCCCCCCCTCCGCATTCTCGATTCTCCAAGTGGTGTCGGCCACATGTTTTTCTTTGTTTTTTCGGGCCCTAGTTTTTGTTCGGCGCCAGCTCTGGGCAGAGCTGATCCTGTATTCCCCACAGTCCGCCGGCAGTGGGCCGAGCAGGGACCCCGAGCCGAGTGGCCAACCCGTGCGCGGCCACGCTGCGGCGGCCCTGGGCAAGCGCCCGAAGCGTGGCCGAGTTCTGGGCGCGCCAGCGCGAGTGCGGTGCCACTGAGCTCGCACTGGAGCGCGCGGCGCGACACGGTCACCACATCAGGTTTGGCCAGAACAACCTTTAGACCACTACAGGCACTGAGTAGGGTGGCGCGGTTTCTGGAGTCGCTCAAAACCAGTGTCTGACCATGCTGTGGCAGCTCGGTTGGCCTCGGGGGAGCTGGTGCTCGCCGCACTTCCCTGGACAGCCTCTGTTCCCAACAACTCCTCGAGTGCCCACTTATCCTCCTCCCTCCCTCCCGCCCTCACTTCTCCCTCCTCGCGCCTCCCTCCTCGCGCCTCGTCCTTTCCTTCTTTCCTCCTCTTCCTCCTTCCCTCCTGCTCCTCCTCTTCTCCTTCTCCTTCTCCTTCCCCCCTGCGTCTTCTCCTCGTCCTCATGCTCCTCCCTCTTCTTTCTACTCCCCCTGCTCCTCGTCGTCCTCCTTCCCTCCCCTTCCCCGCCCTGATCCTCCTCGCCATGAACACCTTTACCTTATCAATTCCCCCCTGTGGTACCCCGAGAGAGACGTGTCGGTAGGGCGGGCTGGGCGTTTCGCCCGAGGCTTCTTCACCATTCAGGATGCTGAAGCTTACACGTTGCAACAGTTTCACGGATTGAGGGTGGGTATCTTTCAACATGTGGTTCATTACAGCCGCGCAGTTTTAAACGTTTGCCGATGTTGCACGGGAGTGTGGCGGGTCGTTTCCAACATGTGGTTTTCGTCTTGGCGCCGCGCACACTCGTCTTCAAAGTGTATAACAATTTCAAGGATAGAGGGCGGGTCATTTTCAAACTGTGGCTCTCGACTTACTGCTGCGCACATTCGTTGCATAAGCTTGCAACAGCTTCGAGACTCGATGGTCGAAGCCTCAGGGATGATGTTCTGGCACGGCTTTGGACGGTCGGGATGCAACAATCAAGTTGACTCGCGGTGCTGAAGTCCCAATGATAGTGCTCTGGCATGGTTGAGGACCGCCAGGGCGCAACAGTCACATTGATTCGCGGCGTTGAAGTCTCAGGAATGGTGCTTTGGCACGGTTGATCATTCTCAAAAGTTCGTCTTCAAATGGGGCATTCCCCGCAACGGAAATCAATTTTGGTAGGGACATCTGAAGAGGGCACTTTGCGGAAGGGTTCATTGCACCATCGTCGGTGCGTCTTGGGTTTTTGCATTGGTCCTCCTCCTCCTCCTCCTTCTCCTCCTCCTCCTCCTCCTCTTCCTCCCCCTCCCCCAGAGTAGCCCCGAACTCAGCCCAGCACCTCGGTCGATGGCTCGATCCTCTTACCCCATTCTTACCCTCGATCCTCTTACCCCATTCTCCCCATTCTTATCCCTTAGGAGCTGGGCGCTGCGAAGTTGCTCGGCCTCGCCGCTCGGGAGGCGAAGCGGCTCGGCAACACGTCGAGCACAGAAGCCGATGCGTTCAGGTCCTAAAGAGGGGCGGCGAGGAGAAGGGAGGACGAGGAGGAGGAGGAGGAGGGGTAGGAGGAGGAGGAGGAGGAGGAGGAGGAGGAGGAGGAGGAGGAGGAGGAGGAGGAGGAGGAGGAGGAGGGGGGGGGGAGGATGATGAGGAGGACATTGATGAGGAGGAGGATGAGGAGGAGGAGGAAGAGGAGGATGAGGAGAAGGAGGAAGAAGACAAACGGGAGGAGATGGATTTTGAGATGGAGATGGAAATGGCTGAAAATGATGGGGAGGATGACGAAGGAGGCGGAGGAGGAGGAGGAGGAGGAGGCGGAGGTCCAGGAGGAGGAGGAGGAGGAGGAGGAATGGAAGGAGGATGCTGTTGCTAATGTTGATGCTGCTGCTGCTGCTGCTGCTGCTGATGATGATGATGATGATGATGATAATGACGATGATGGTGCTGATGAGTAAGATGATGATGAAGCTGATGCTGCTGCTGATGATGATGCTGCTGCTGATTCTGATGATGATTGCTGATGGCTGTGATGATGCTGATGCTGATGCTGATGCTGATGATGATGCTGATGATGTTGCTGATGCTGATGATGATGGCGCTGGTGAGTACGACGAGGATGATCGTGATGCTGATGCTGATGATACTAATGCTGATGATGATGATGCTGGTGATGCTGCTGATGATGCTGATGTCTATGCTGATGATGCTGATGATTATGATGATTACGATGACGATGACGATGACGATGATGATGATGATGATGATGATGATGATGATGATGATGATGATGATGATGATGCTGACGGTGATGATGTCTATGGTGCTGGTGATGCTGCTGATGATGATGCTACTGGTGGTGATGATGATGACGCTGATGCTGATGATCATGCTGATGATGAGGAATCACGGGAGGAAAGACCACCCAGACCGGCCAATTGGCGTTTACTAAACGGCCCTGGGCGTTTACTGAACAGCCCTGCCCTGTTTGATTCCTTATTTGTGTGCGTTTACTAAGCGGCTTCGCGTGTCGGGGTGGTTATTATCGGGGTGGATTTTCTGCCTTCTAAAGAAGTTGCTGCTGTTGATGCTGATGCGGAAGATTATGCTGCTGCTGATGGTAATCATTATGCTGCGGATGAGGATGGTGATGACGATGATGCTGATGATGCTGATGATGATGATTCTGCTGCTGATGATGATGCTGATGACGATGATGCTGATGCTGATGATGATGATGCTGATGCTGATGATGATGCTGATGCTGCTGATGATGCTGATGAGGCTGATGATGATGATGCTGATGCTGAAGCTGCTGATGATGCTGATGGTGACTGATCATGGTGATGCTGATGGCGATGATAGTGCTGATGATGACGCTGATGATGATGATGATGATGATGATGATGAGGATGATGATGATGATGATGATGATGATGATGATGATGATGCTGATGCTGATAATGCTAATGCTGATGCTGCTGCTGATGATGATGTTGATGCCGATGCTGCTGCTGCCGATACTGCTGCTGTTGTTGATGATGCCGATGCTGATGCTGATGATGGTGCTGCTGTTGTTGTTGATTCTGCTTTTGATGCTGATGATGATGATGATGATGATGATGATGATGATGATGATGCTGCGAATGATGATGCTGATGGTGATGATGCTGATACTGATGCCGATACTGATTCTGATGCTGATGCTGCTGCTGATGAGGCTGCTGCTGATGCTGCTGCTGATGCTGATGATGAGGATGCCGATTCTGATTATTATCATGGTTATCATGCTGTTGATGCTGTCGATCATGATGCCGATGATGATGCTGATTATGATGATGCTGCTGCTGATGATGATGCCGATACTGACGATGTTGATGATGATACTGATGAGGATGATGATGATGATAATGCTGATGCTGATGATGCTGATGCTGACGATGATGATTATGATGATGCTGCTGTTGATGATGGTGATGACGCTGATGCTGATACTGATGATGAGTTTGATGATGGTGATGAGGCGGATGCGAAGGATGATGAGGAGGAGGAGGGCGGAGCGAAGGGAGGAGACGGAGATAGAGACTGATATTGGGATGGAGGAGGAGGAGGCGGAGGAGGAGGAAGAGGCGCAGGAGGAGGCCCGCCTGGGACCGGGCTCGGGCGGACGGCTCTGTCGAGGCAGCCCGCCTCGACGTGGTCTTCACCGACCCCGCTGCCGGCGTGTCCTGCGTCGACGTGGTGGTCACGGACGCCGCCCTGGGCGCAGACACGCCGGCGGGCCGGGGCCGAGCCGTCCGGGACGGCGCGGCCGCGGCAGCCGCGGAGGAGCGCAAACACAGGCGCTACCCGGGCCCGGCCCTCACGGCCTTCGCGCTGGAGGCGCTGGGGCGCGCTGGGGCGGAGGCGCAGGCGCTCCTCCGCACTTGGGCGCGCGGCGACGCCGCCGTGCTGGCGGCGGCTCGCCAGAGCCTCGCGGCGACGCTGCAGCGCGGGAGCGCGGAGGCCTTCCGCTCCGCCTGCCTGGCCGCGCGCGGGGTGACGCGCCGCGGGGCAGGCGGCGCCGAGCCGGCGGCCCGCCGCGCGCGCGCGAGCTGAGCGCGGGGGAGCGGCCCCAGCTGAGCTGCGCGGCTGGCGCTGGGGGCGCGCGCCGAGCGGCTGGCGGGCGCGCCGCTGCAGTTGGGGCTCGGGCGCTGCTCCGCGGGCGCTGGGCGCGCGCCGAGGCGGCTGGGCAACTGCGGCGCGGCGGCGGCGCCGGCGGCGCCGGCGCTGGGCGGCCGCCCGTGCGGCTCAGAGGGGCGCTGGCAGCGCAGCGCTGCTGCCGCTGCTGCCCCGCCGGGGGAACTGGGTGGGCCGCGGCCGCGGGGCCCGGGGCGACGGGCCACTGGGGTCCGACGGCGGCTGGGCGCGCGCGGAGCTGCGGGCGGCGCCGGGGGCGGGCGACCGGCGCTCGCACTCGGCTACGCCTTGCTGGGCGTCGCCGCCGTGCTCCCGTGTGTGCGAGGTAGAGGCTCCGGTCGGGGCGCCCCCTCGGCTCGGGGGCTTGCTCGCCGCTGAGCGGCGTGCTTGTCCTGGGTTGGGGGGGTTGCGCCGGCCCCCGATCAATGTGCTCCCGGCGCGCGGCAGACACGCGGCCGCCGCAGGAGGAAGAGGGGGGGGGGGGGGGAGGGAGGAGGAGGAGGAGGAGGAGGAGGAGGAGAGGAGGAGGAGGAGGAGGAGGAGGAGGAGGGAGGGGAGGAGAGGAGGAGGAGGAGGAGGAGGAAGGAGGAGGAGGAGGAGGAGGAGGGGG
>CAUYUJ010010902.1:308180-338180 GCA_963575745.1 Prorocentrum cordatum | reverse complement strand
CCTGTGCCCGCAGAAGGTCAGGCCTGACCATGTTCCCCCGGGGCCCGAGGCCTGCAGGCCTCGTGCCAGGGATGTGCTGGCGCGGGAACTGTTTTCGATGGCCCTCGTGGAGCCAGGGGCCCAGCTGGCAGGTGAGCGGAGGGCAGCTGCCCCGAAGCTTCGCACGCGTCGGGAACTTTGCCTGGCCGGCTGCCTCCAAGCGTTCGGCCTGAACGGGGTTGGAGCCCGATCCCTCGGCTGGGAGGTTCGGCGGAAGGAGGCCGAAGGGATTCGATCCCGCAGAAGGGGGCAATCTTTTTTCCTCGGTGGGTCCTGTCGCTGGCCCGCGGGTGGCCCGTCAAAGCCATCCGCGGTGTCAAAAAGGTCCCCTTCCAAGGGCCTCACTAGGTTTTTCTGACCACTTGTATCCCTCTCTTTTTTGGTTCACTCCCTCCCTCTCTCTCTCTCTCTCCCCCCCTCCCTCCCAGCCGCCGCCCCGGTTCGAGAGGTTCGGGTGCCGTACCAGGTACGGCGATCTCTCCCGGGGCGGCAGCCACGCGCGTTGGCCCGCGCCCCAGTCCCGCGCGATCCGCGGCTGGGCGGCCTGCGGCTGGCCGCGCCCGCTCGCGCAGCCCCCCGCCTGGCACGCCTGCTGGGCCCGCTGGCGGCGCTGGACCCCCCAGGCGCGGGCGCGCCGAGCCCGCGTGGCATCGGCGCGCGCGCCTGAGACGAGCACAGTCGCGCACGCTGCTGCGTGTCGCGGCCGCCGCACGCCTCCTTGCCGCCCACCACAGTGCCATGGGCAAGGGAGGCAGCGGCAAGGGCCGCACGGGCGCGACGGGCGGCACCGCCCCCCCGCCGTGGCAGGGCGCGCCGCCGCCCCCACCGCCAGGCTGGTGGTGCGACGATTGTGGCAGCTTCAACGGCCCACAGGAGAGTCTCTGCAGGTGCTGCTACCCAGGCCCGTCGGGCCCAGTCGGAGGAGGCGGGCATGGTGGCCCACCGCAGCAGCGCCAGCAGCAGCAGCAGCAGCAGCAGCAGCAGCAGCAGCAGCAGCAGCAGCAGCAGGAGCAGCACCCTCGCCGACGAGGCTCGACATCCCCAGGGACGCCAGCCCGCCGACGCTCCGTCTCCCGCCGCCGCAGACGCGAGCGCGAGAGGCGAGAGGAGCGTCCGCGGTCGGGCTCACGCGTACGCTTCGCGGATGAGCCCGAGCCCGACCCCGACGGCAACGGCATCTCGGACGCCGACGAAGAGGTGCGCAGCCCAGCGCTCGGGAACCTCCCCGCGCTGCCGCAGGATGCGAGGCTGCACCCAGCATGGGTTGACCCACCCAGTGACGAGCGCGCCTTGGCGGCGCACAGGAGGACACTATTGCAGATTGCTGCTGCGACAGGGAAGCGCCTTCAAGTTTCCATCGACCTCGGGGCCTCCGAGGAGATCTTGACAGCCAGAAGCTGGAGTGCAGTGTCCAGCTATGCATGATTATCACGGCCCGTGCGCCAGGTGAGCGCTGTGACCGCCAGCGGGCCTACGTCGCCAAGGCCCTGGGCAAGCTCGAGCGTGCCCGCGAGGCGGTCGACAAGGCGCAGGCACGACTGCAGGAGGCCGACGCGAAGTGCACGCAGCGCGAGAAGGAGCATGAGAGGGCCAAGCTGCTGCTGGACCAGCTCGAGGCGATGCAGACCGGCCCTGCAGCTGGTGGCGCAGCCGAGGACGTGGACATGGGCGCGGACGCGGATGGCACGCGGGCGCCAGAGGCTGGAGGCGCGGCGCCTCAGACGCCGCAGAGCACTCCTGTGCAGCTGGCGGCCATCGCGGAGCTCCAGAGCGGCCAGGCGACGCTCGCGGCCCAGCTCAGCAGCTTGACGGCAATGCCGACGACGCTGCAGACGGCGATGGCTGCAGCAAGGGCCCCAGCAGCCGCCGCCGAGGTCCCCGTCCCACCTGAAGGCGGCGCCCCGCAGGTCAGGCCCTTCGCTGGCCAGCCCCAGCGCCTGGGCCGCATGCCGACAGCAGAGGAGCTCGCAGCCGCCGCGCCCGCCGCCGCGGCCGCGGTAGCGAGCCCAGTTGACGGAGCAGCAGACCATGCAGCTGCCGCTGGCCCCGCTCCGCCTGCGCCTGCGGCAGCTGACGGCGCACCTGCGGCGCCTGCAGGGGCCGACGGCGAGGACCTCGCTGCGGTGCGCGCTCGCGCTGCCACGGCACGCCGCGCCACGCGCGAGCAGGGGCGTGCAAGGCGCCCGCCAGGCCAGCCGCTGCTCGTGGACGCCATGGCCAGGCAGCAGCAGCTTGGCGGGCATCGGGGCCGTGGCAGCATGCTGGCCCCAGCTGGACGTGCTGACATCGCGGCGGAGTTCGGCGACCACGAGACGGAGGCGGCTGCAAGGCGGACGCGGCGCAGCCGTGATCGCAGCCCCCGCAGGCCCGACGGCTTCGAAATGGTTGGCGGTGCTGGTGCAGAATCGACGGGGGAGTCGACGCTGGGGTGATGCATCAGGGCAGGCGAGCTGCTGGGGGTGAGATGCCTGAGCCATCTCATAGCTCGCCTGTGGCTGCCAGCGCAGCCGACGTCGCGTCAGAACCCCTCGGTCGGATGGAGTCCGATTCGCCCTCCCCCCCCCTCGCTCCAGGCCGCCTTGCCCCATTCCCGATTGTGAGTCGATTGTGGGAGGCCTGCGTCAGCCCTGGCCCTGTGCTCGCACTCTCACGCCAGTCTTCTACGGGCCTCAGCAGTTACCCTACTCTTGCTTTTTCTCCCCCTACCTTCATAGTAGCACACGTTCCTTTTTTGAATCCCACGGAGGTGCCCTTCCCCCCCCCCGAGGATGAGGTTATCAGGTATGAGGTGCATGCGGGCGGATCTGGTGGATCTCGGGTGCAAGTACTGGGTGGACCACCGTCATGGGCTTGGTGTATGTACTCAGTTACTGCCACACAACAGTACACATGTGAAGGTTATCTATGTGGTGTTGACCCCTCTCTCCTCGACCTGCCAAGTGCTTCAGGTGCTGCTGATTTTCAAGCTGCCCTATGGCTAGTGCTATGGATGTTGCAGGCTCCTAGCAGATTCAGGTCCAGGCACCTGGAAGATTTCACGGGCAATATCCTTGTAGTCAGGTCGGCCGAAGGCGGATCACACCACTCACCTTGTGGGGGCTATCCTGGGACGTTCGATGGGGCGCTGAGGCTTCTCCGCTGTTTTACCACGGTGCGTTGGAAACACGTCTTGGGGCACAGTGCCGGTCCACGGAACGAGCTTGCATATACCATCGCACGATTAGCCTACATGGGCCTTGCACCGACTGCGCCCGACGACTTTCAACCGTGGTCTGCGCTAGGCGCCGCCGCCGTTGCTGCTGTGCCCTGGCTGTGGATGTCAGCTATTACCAGCGCCAGCGACGGTCATGGGGTATGCCCGAAAGTTGGCATGAGTGAAATGCCCAGCATATGTCCACCTCTCCTAGATCCCCGTCGTGCTTTCTCGCCGCATGCAGGACTCAGCTCGGAAAGTGAAGACGCGGTCCATTCGCCTTCCAGTTCAGGTCTTTATGCCTTTGTCAGGTTTGCCGTGGCCAATGTCCTTACATTGCGGCCCAGGAGGAAAGCGGCGCGGAAGGGAGGCAGGATGCGGATGCGATGTCGGTACCAGGACGCAGCAGGACTAGATACCCCTGGGCGCATGCTATCCTTGGCGTACTTGTTCGATGCTCGTCAGTTTCTCTTTATCGGCACGCTTGAGACTAGGATACGTCGCAATGGATGGACGCCTGCTGCTCAGTATCTTGTGCTCACCGTCGCCGCCGAACATAAGGGTGCAGGTGGGGTAGCTTTGTGGGTGCGCACAGGTATTCAGTACGTGCGTGGGTGTACGCTAGCTCGCCGCCATCTCCGTGTTCTTATCTTTGCCTCCCACCATCTTCTTGTTGCTGTGCGTGCACCACATTTGCGTGTCGATGTTTTGGTCGGGCATGCTCCGCACTCCAGACGTGACAGCGTCGAGGTTGATGAGTGGTGGGTAAGTATCGAACGCATTCTGCGCCAGCGTCCGCATCCCGCACCCCCGCACTGGTTGTTGGATGCTAGTGCTACTCTGGGCTCTAGGGTCTCGGAACATGTTGGCGACGCTGCTGCCGAAACCGAGAACCGCACCGGGGCGCGTTTCCATCAGTTTCTGCAAACCACGGGACAAATTTGCCAATCCACGATGTTACCTTCGGCTTCTGGGGTCCACGGTACTTGGCCCCCCCCCGGGGCTCAAGGGACGGACCCACGGCATCGCATTGACTACATCACTTTGCCATGCGGACAGCTATCGTGCGTTACACGACAGTCAGTGGAAGTGGATCTTGATCTCTCTCTCTGCGTAGTGATGATCATTTTGTGGTGTCGGCAGATGTGCATGTGCGCCCATCTCAGCCATGCCAGCACGCACACACGTGGTCCCGTTTACGAGTGGACGAAGCGAAGTACAACGATCCAGAGTGTTGTGCCGCATTCGCGCGTGAGCTTGAGTCAGTGCCTCAGCCCGCCTACCAAACCCACCCGGATGACCATGCCGATCACTTGAACCAGCACATTTTGCGTGCGGCCCAGGTTGCGTTCCCGCCCAGTGTTTCACACAGTGGCCGACAGGCCAAACATGGTTGGATATCCAAGGGATCCCTGGACCTCATGGACCTAAGAACTCAAGGACGTGCGGCCCTTCGGGCCCTGCGGTCACAACTGTCCCGCCTACTGCTCACGTGCGTGTTCGCCGCTTGGGCCACCGACGGTGCTGAGAGTGGCACTTGGTTTTGCCATCGGACGTTGAATTGGCGCCATTCATGGCGCGAGAGCCCGTCCCACTACCCACTACTGTGTGTATGCCGAACTATCGCGATGGCTACGGGCACAGTTATGTACTGCGCTGCCCCGTTTACCCTGCCCCTACGCAGTCCAACAGACAAGTATACCTACCCACCTTTCAACCAAGACCACTTAGTGGCCTCAGATACTTAGCCCGCCTACCTACCACCCCCGAACTACTCTTCCCACCGTCAGGACACTGGTTTCAACTGGGAGCCATACTGGAGTTTTGCCAGGGGTGGATGGGATTTTACTGGGTCGCCAGCTACATATTTTTGCGTGCTGCCACGTACGTAATTCAACAATCCACGGGAGTCGATTCAGCCTGGCATTGTGCTGCCATTGCCAAGGGGGTCAAAAGCGCCTGGGACCGACGGCAGTTTGCCGAGGCTTATTCGGCTTTACGACGTATCGGGGCAGGGTCCAAAAGGCGCAAGATTGATCGTGTTCTCCCAGCCCTACGCGACATCACGGGACAGCCTCTCGTGTCGGAGCGAGCAGTTGCCCAGCGATGGCAACAGCACTTTGCCAGCCTCGAGCTCGGGGCCACTTTCTCAATGGATGAGATCCCCCACATAGCAGGGCATTTCGGACGTGCACCGTATGAAGGCATGCCGATCGATACCCCAGTCTCACTGGCCACAGTCCCGACGCTCTCCGATTTTCAGTGGTCTTGCCGACAGGCCCGTCGTTCGGCCCCAGGTTGTGACGGGATCCCAGGAGGCCTGGTGCAGGCGTGCCCTGCTGCCGTCGCTACATACTACTACCCACTCCAACTCAAGTTCTCCCTTACACTAGTGGAGCCTATCCAGTGGAAGGGTGGATTTTACAGGGATCTCATCAAGTCTGGCCAAGCGGACCCGACACAATGCTTCAGCTCCAGGTCTATTCTTGTCTCGTCCCAAATATGAGAGGCGTCTCGGAGGTGCATACGGAAACAACTACTTCCCTTCTTGGCCCAGGAAGCAGGCGAAACCCAGTTCGGGGGCCGCCCAGGCCGCGGCACCGCCCACGCATCCCACATACTACGTACTGCACAGGCTCTAGCACGACGGCAGAACACTAGTTTTGGAGCCCTGTTTCTGGACGTGGTACAAGCTTCTTATCGGGCCATTCGAGAGCTCGTTATACGTGCATGCCACGAGACCGAGCTCGACGACGATGCAGTAGCGACGTTGGTGCGAGCCACCGGACTACCACCCTCTGTGATGCCTCAGCTTGTCCAGAGACTCAGTGAGCGGCCCGCGGCCCTCAACAACTCGGATGTCGACCGACATGTGGTGGCCCAAGTTGGCCAATGCTACCGGGCCCCTTGGTTTGTCTGCGAAGGGTCCGATCAAGTATCGTTCCCACAGAGGTACTTCTTTCCTGGGCAACCCCTAGCTGACGTTCTATTTGAGCTACAAATGGCCGACTGCATGAAGGACGTCCGCACCCAGCTTACCGATCAAGATTATGCCCACCTTCTCCCGCCATCAACAGGCAGGTCGCTGGCAGCATTACTGCCTGCCGACCCGACTGAACGACCCCAACCCACTCTACCACTACTCGATATTTCGTATGCAGATGATGGATTTGTCATCCTAATCATGCCTGCGAGCCAGCTGTATGGTGGACTCAGCCGAGTTATTGTATGTGTGTCCGAGGCGTTTGCCACCCGAGGACACAAACTCAACCTGGGACCATCCAAAACGGCGGCTTTGATTTCGTGGCGCGGACCTGGATCAAAAAAGGCTAGGCATGCTGCGTGGCATGAATGTGGAGGACTCATTGTTGGCGTCTCGGATCTTCTGGGACGGATTCAGGCACCCATTGTACACACCTATATCCATCTGGGATCGGTGTTCGATGCGGGAGGTGTCATGACTCCAGAGATACGTTATCGGTCGTCGTCATCGGTCGCCTCTCTGCAAGTGCTACGACGACGGGTGTTTGCCACCGATGATTTGGATGTGAGAGAGCGTCTTATTCTTGCAGACAGTCTCGTCATGTCCAGTCGACTCTACAATGCAGGAGCTTGGCCAGCCCTCACTCGTGCCGAAGCACATCTCATACACGTTGAGGTCATGAAGGTGTATCGAGCAGCAGCCCGCGTCAGCTATCGCGAGGACAGTTCGCAGGTCTCTGATCAGTTGGTCCTGGCACGTTTGCGTCGACCCTCTCCAGTCATGATCCTACGGGCCGCCAGACTTCGGCTACTTGGGTCCCTGGTCCATGCAGGTCCCTCGGTCGTTTTCGGGCTTGCTGCGGCCGAGTGGCACGCAGCCACCGCTACGAACACACAAAATCAGACTATCCTGGGACTTTGGTATGATGATCTCGGATGGCTACAACAGGCGCTCCCCGCCCTGGGTGATTTACCTCTTCCAACCGACGACTTTGCCGCATGGGAGTCTCGTATCCGTGCGCAATATTCAGGCTGGATTACATGCGCACGCACAGCATGCAGCACGTGTGACGTTGGCGCAGCATGTCGAACGCCAGTTCTTTGCCGTTGTGAAGCCAGTCGGAGTGCCCGACCGAATCTACACTAACGAGCGCGGGCTCATCGTGGATCCCCTACCCCATGCCGCACATCCCGCGCATATATGTCCGTGGTGCAGCACACGATACTCACGCCATCGAGCCCTTCGGACACACATCGCGCGCACATCGACAGCTATCAACACTCGCAAAGGGATATGCATGCCCCAGCGGCACATGCACTACGTGCCTCACCACGTTCTACGCTCGAGCGCACCTAGTAGACCATTTATCATTGGGATCACCACGGTGTTTACTTGTGTGTTTGCTACAGACCGACAACCCAGCCCACCACCTGCAGCCACAACCCATCACCCAGCCACCGGGCACTACCGCCCAAGTACGTATACCCCGACGGCACGTTGTCGTGCCCACTACCAAAGCGTCCGGCCCACTAACTGAGGAGGCCACCAACCACCTCCACCTCTCACAGCAGGACGCACGCATGGCCATACTGGAGGCTGACCCCTATCTTACCGACGATGCCCGAGCAGCCTTCATACCACCGCCAGCGCCTATGCCAGGACTAGATGACGTGGATGCCGAGCCCTACCCACCCGTCCAGACAGAACGTTACCCAACCCGCATGTTCCTACCCGGCCAGTACACAGGCCTGGCGGCGCAGGCATTACCTGTTGCCATCAAGAGGGCCGAGTATTATGTCCCCAACTTGTTTGGTGGACGTCGGAGGCCAGAGGATATTCAGGCATGTTTAGAGTGGACGCACTACGACGTTGATTTTACGGTCACGGTCCTGTATGTAGACATTGCTATTGACCCCGTCCTTGGGAATATGATGCGACCCCAGACCTTGGAGGTTTGGAAGGAACACATCCGTGCGCGCAGGGTGGTCCTCTCTGGAGGTGGGCCTCCCCGCGAAACCTGGTCAGCCATCCGATGGGCTCGGAACATGGGGCCCCCACCACTGCGGTCCCACGATGATTTCTGGGGCATGCTTGCCATTACACCGCGTCAGATGGAGCAGGTCCGTGTTGGCAACGAGCTACTAGGAGCCATGATATAACTTTTTGCCGTTCACCTAGCCGTAGGCACATGTTGTTGGATGGAGCACCCAGTATCAGCGTCGTGGCGACAAGAGGCCGTGAGTTCATTCTTGTGCCCACCCTTGCGCGCGATCATGTCGTCCCTTGCGGCCTCTACAACCGACTTTGATCAGTGCGAACACGGACAGTGTGCTCGCGCGCCTACACGAATACTGGCTTTGAGGATGCGTGCGCTGCATGATCGCCCTGTGGAAACGCCTGGCCGCGGACGTTGCTCACGCGGACGGAACGCCCGCGAAGTGCTCTTGGGCCTCGACGGTCAAAAGGATGAATGGCGGACGGCTAAAAAGAAGACATACCCCCCTGCGCTTTGTCAGGTATTGGCCCACGGTATCGTGGATACGGTCAATCATATGCGTGTGACGAGCGACCCTCAGGCATGGCCCGAGGACCTGGGGGAGGAGGGAGAGGCACTCCGTGGGGCACTATAGGCTTTTTACGTTGCTTGGGACCCATATCTAGGCACAAACGAGGAGTGGGCCCCCGATTTCGTAGGAGCTACGACGCGACGCCTACGCGCCGATCCTGAAAGCTCTAGGTTCTCGCCCCCTGAGCTCACAAGTGAAAGGCCAGTTGCCGATGTGCCCGAACCGTCACTAGTGCATGACCCCAGCGCCACTCCTCGGCAGGCAGGGCCTGCCGAGGCAGACGAAGAGCAGGAATGCTCAGACGCCCTTGTCTTTCTAGAAGGCACAGCGTCTCCGTTACATGTCGCACCTGCTTCCGCCCCCCCTCCATTGCACACTCCAGTCCAGCTCGCGGATGCACAGCGTGACATGATTCAACGCAAACGCGCTGAGGCCAGAGATAGACGTAAGGCGCGCCTTGCCGCACGCATAGCTCCATGGACGTTGCAGCCAAATTTCGGCAGCGGCATCTTGGGCTAAGCAGAAGGTTGGGTGGAGGTTAGACGGAGGGTCAGGAAGGTTCACGAGCGAGGGGGCGCCCCCCCTTTTTGTTCTCTCACCGCCAGCCGCCCCTTCCCTTGCCGCCCCGCTTCTCTGCAATCATGAAGTTACCTGTGTGGTGTTGACCCCTCACCACCAGATTTGCCAAGTACGTCAGAGGCGGCTGGTTTCAAGCATGCCCCATGGCCTTGGCTAGGGGTGTTGCAGGTCCAGCGGATTCAGGTCCAGGCCCCTGGAAGTTTTCACGGGACTCACTACTCGTCTTGTGAGGACCATCCTGGGAGTTTCGATGGGGCGCTGAAGCTTCTACGCTGTTTTACCGCGGTCGTGTCTTGCCGCGCGCGCATTTCTATGGGCGACGCAGCCGAATCTCGGCAGCGGCATCTTTCGCTAGTAGAAGGTTGGGTGGAGTTGCAGGATCAGGTTGGGTGGAGGTTGAGGAGGGATCACGAGCGAGGAAGCGACCTGCCCTTTTTCGCTCGCTCGCTCTCTCGCCGCCAGCCGCCCCGCCCCTCGCCGCCCCGCGCATCATTGTGCCCTCCCTGCCTGCCTCTCGTGCTGATTGATCAGTCAGATTAGCTACGACGTGCCTGGGTGTGGGTCAGGTCCAGGTGGCCCTGGCAAGCAAGCAGTCAGGGCCTGCGGGGCATGGACCCCCGCGCACTTGTGTGCGGGGCGACTGCAGTCCTCCCCCTGTGACCGAGTGCGCCCCCCCCTGCTGGTGCGGCCTCTCCAAGGCTGGCCGGTGGGGGGCAGCTCCGTATCGCCCCCCCCCGCCCGCGAGGTACAGTGGGCGGCTCGCCAGCCTGCCAGCGAGCATGCCCTCTCTCCCTTGTTGCACGCTGCCCGCCTCTTTTTGCAGGGGCGGATGCTTGGGGGGTCAGTCGGGTTGCTGGGCGGGATCGGACATTCATCGTGCGCACTCTCTTGCGCACGTGACAGCGCCATTTTGGCAGCTTATCGCTTTGTGATTTCTTGGGCAGGGAACCAACGACACAAAGCCTGCAGGACCGCCGTCTCCCTTTGTGCAGCCTGCCGCCTTGCTCGTCCCAGTCCTAGCGCAGACCACGATTTTCAGTCGCCGCCGAGCGAGCCTGTTCGCCTTTCGCCCTGCCGTACGGGTTGAGCCCCACGGCTGTCAGCTGATGCCTCTCTCCCGCGGGTCTCAGACCGCGGCGCGTCTCGTCTATATGGGTCGGATTGGTGGACGGGATAATTTGGGGTGTGGGTGTGGAGC
This sequence comes from Prorocentrum cordatum, assembly GCA_963575745.1. Lineage (NCBI taxonomy): Eukaryota > Dinophyceae > Prorocentrales > Prorocentraceae > Prorocentrum > Prorocentrum cordatum. Next base: position 327,621 of record CAUYUJ010010902.1, on the reverse strand, counting down.
ACTGGTACTGTGTACTGCAATCCTTAGGTGCCTGTGCGATCCTGCATTTTCAGTTGCATCGCTAGCCGCAGCGCCACCGTAACTCAACAGGCTAGTTGCCTCAACGTGCAGGCAATCCAAAACAATCCCTCCCTCCCTCCCTCCCTCCCTCTCTCTCCCCTAAGGTGCGTGCAGTCTCTCGCCCGCCCGAGGTCCTTGGACGCGCGGGCCCGCGCGGGGACGGGCGCGGTGGTCCGCGTCCTCCCCCCCCCCCCCTTCCCTTGTGAGCTCATTGAAGCGCTCGGTGCAAGGCCTCCCACCGCCTACCTCTTCCTCCCGTACTCTCCATCTTCCCTAATCCCTCCTATCTCCTCCCTTCTATCTTCCCCCTCCCTCTCCAGCTCCTCACCCTTTCCACTTTCCAATTTTTCATTCTCGTCGTCCGTCCCTTGCCCCCGCGCTCATTCCCCTCCCTGTTCCGCGGAGTTCGAACGGATGATGCGGAAGTCGAATGGGGGGAAGAGGGGAAAGGGAAAAAACAGGGCGACGAGGAGGAGGAGGAGGAGGAGGAGGAGGAGGAGGAGGAGGAGGAGGAGGATGAGTAGGAGTAGGAGAGGAAGGAAATGCAGGTGGAACATAAGCAGGACGGAAAAGGAAGGGCGGAACAGATGGCCAGGATTATGGCGGTTATGGTAGTGGTGAGGATATTGGTGATGGCGCTGGTGACGATGATGATGGTCATGATGACGATGGTGATGATGATGCTGATGCTTGTGATGATGTTGTTGATGCTTCTGCTGCTGTGGTTGATGATGCGGGTGCTGATTCTGACACTGATGGCAATTGTGATGTTGCCGCTGATGACGATTCTGCTGATGGTTCCGATGTTCATGATGATTAAGATTGTGATGGCGATGACGATGGTGATGGGTGGTGATGACGATGATGAGGTGTTTTTTTTTTTTTTTTTTTTTTTTTTTTTTTTGGTACATTTGATATGTTGATGGTGGTTGTGATAAAGAGGAAAACATTGTAGAGTATTTCGACCGGTACGGCGACGAGGACGATGACAATGGTGAGGACGAGTGCATTGAGGACTATGATAATGCGGCTGAGAACGATGGTGTATGATGATGGTGATGATTATGGTGATGGTTCTACTGGTCATGATGGTTAGGATGGTGATGGCGATGACGATGGTGATGGTACTGGTGATCATGACGATGATGAGGATGACAATGACGACGATGATGATGCTGCTGCTGATGATGATAATGCTGATGATCATGATGATGATGATGATGCTGATGATGATGATGCTGATGCTGATGCTGATGCTGATGCTGATGATGGTGCTGATGATGCTGATGATGCTGACGCTGATGACGCTGATGATGATAATGACGATGCTGCTGGTGATGAGGCTGATCGTACTTGTACATGTGTGTTGATGGTGGTGGTGATAGCGAGGAGCATACTATAGAGTATTTCGACGGTTACGATGAGGACGATGGCGATGGTGAGGACGAGTACATGGAGGAATCTGATGATAATGTGGCTGAGAACGATGCTGCTGCTGATGATGCTGCTGCTGATGATGATGATGATGATGGTGGTGGTGATCACGAGGAATTATGTGGATGATGATGGTGCTGATGAATCTGATTCCAATGTTGAGGAGGATGGGGTGATGATTCTGATGATGGTAGTGCTGATGCGGATGCTGCTGGTGCTGTTGCTTTTGATGACGAGTATGATGATGGTGATTATGATGATTACGATGATGCTGATGCTGATGATGATGAATATGTTTACTGTGATGATGATGATCATGGTGGTGGTGGTGATGGTGATGATGAATGTGCTTGCTCGGGAATGTTGTCTGCGGAGATTGGAGCTCCGCCGTCTGTATTTTCCCTCGTTCATGGGCACGATGGCTCAAGTTTGGCTATGCAGATCGCCCGGGTTTCCGTTCTCGAACTTGCGTGCGAGGTGAGCACCGGCCTGGCAATGTGGGGCGGGGGTGCGCTTTGCCCAAAGTGTGCGCCAATCCTGAAGTGCCCGACGGTGCCTTCTTCGACATGTGTTTGTGCTTCTCCCTCGCCGCTGGTGGTGGCGGCGGCGGCCCTGCTGCCGGCTGTTCTCATCCGCGCGGCGATCCTGCTTGGAACGGTATGGGGGCCTCCCACGCGCTGCGGGCCGCTGATCCACAGGAGATTCGAGCCCACGGCGGGCGATGACTGAAGAGCAGGCGAGGGCGCAGACCACCCAGAGAAACCGAAGGCAGCGTGATGGCGGCCTTCCAGCAAGGTGACTACATCTTAGCGCGGCATCGTTTCGTGCCGGGGGCCCCAGTGTACCATTATCGGCTGGTGTTCGCGACGCGCCCTGGCACTGGCGACGCGCATGGTCTCGCGCCCGACTTCGAGCACTACGAGGAGACATTTGCCGTGGGCCCCGACTTCAGCCATGTGTTTGTGCTGACGCACGCGCAGAAGGTGCCAAGAGGAGTGGATGCGGCTCCGACCAATGGATTCAGACCGGCGCCTCCGCAGGCCGTCGTCGACGCTCACGCGATGCTGGGAATCCACGCGCTCGGGATTCTTTGCCCGCCGCTCCCTCTGACCTGCCACTTCAATCCGCCGCCGGCGGCTGGTGGCGCGGGCGGCCCAGGTGGAGCGGCAGCGGGGGCCCTGGCGCTGGCGGCTGCCGCGCCGGCGCCCGCGGACGCGGGCGGCGGCCTGGCGGCCCAAGGCGCGGCGGCGTCGGCCGCGGGGGCAAGCGTTATGGTGGCTCCTGGCGACGAGCCGGGCGCGGCGGCCGCGGGCGGCCGCGCGGCGGCCGCGCTGGGCATCCCGCCTGGCCTGGACGTCGGCGCCTTCGGCGCCGGGCCTGCGGCAGGAAGCGGCTTCGCGTCGCCCGCCGGGGTGAGCTGGCGCGCGGTCGATGACCGCGTTGGATGCGCCATGGGCGACCTCGTCTGCCGCCAGCTGCCCGCGGGGTCACTGACAAGCGGCGATCGGGCGCTCGTCCATGCCGCTGGTCACTCGGTCTGCCCGGCCTAGTTCCTCGCGGTTTCAGACGCGGCTCTGCTCGCCGAGGGCCGTGCGCGCGCGCTGGCTGGGAGGGTGGGCGCCCAAGGCGAGCGCCGCAGGAAGTGGGGCGATGCGGTGGCCAGCTCGTCGGGGGGCGCGATCCCACGTGGGCTGGGGCTGCGGGGTCCGCGCGCGGTGCTCTGGCGCGTGAAGCGCGTGCGCGGCAATGGAGACAGTTCCTTCCGCGCGCCCGGGCAATGGGTCGCGCTCTCGCGCGCCCCCCGCGGGGGACAGGAGCGTCTGCGAGTGCTCGGTGCTCGGCCGTGTCATCGATTCGGCGGTGATGCGCGACCGGCTGAACTGCCCGGCGATCGTGTGCATGCTGCTCGGCCGCGGGCTCGCCCTCGTCGAGGAGGCGCGCCGAGTCTCGCCGAGCCAGCCAGCTGAGGCCGGCGCGCGGGCGGGGTGACCATCGCGCCCGGCTTTGCGGCTCACGTCGCCGACCAGCTCAAGCAGGAGTCGGTTGTCGCGGCGCAGACTCGCAAGGCAAGGGAGGGGCCGCTGCCGGCGGGGGCCACGGGCGGGCCCAATGGATGCAAGGCAGGAGGAGGCGCGGCGGCGGCCCGCGCCGCAGGCGCGCAATGACGCGCCAAGGGCCGCGGGGGGCGGCGACTGGGCCCGCCTGCCCCGCTCGCGCGCCGGCCCCGCTACACGGATCAAGCTGTGGGTGGCGAGGCGCGGCGAGTCCCGGGAGTTCCCGCTCCCGAGTTTTGCAGGGGCGACGCTGGGCGCCTCGCATCTGCCGCGCTCAGTTCGTCAGAGGCATCGTCGGCGGCGCGACAAATTGCTCCGTGCCGACGAGTGCATCCAGACCGTCGACCAGCCTTGCGGCGCGCGTGCAGCGACGTCCCCGGCGCTGCCGACGGCAGACAGGAGCGCGGCCCAGGCAGCGGCCCAACGCATACTTTTACGGCGTGTCCAATCCGCAGGGGTGCCGTCTCCTTCGCGCCAACGAGAAGCCGCTCGCGAGCTTCTCGGCTCCGACCTCCCTCGCGACAGTGCGGGGGTCCCAGTGCTGTGGCCGGGTGCGACGCTGGCGCCTGATCGCGGCGCCGGGGGAGTTGGAGCGCCCCCTTGCCGCGCTAGCTGTTATCGACCCTAATGGGGCCCAGTGCCTCCGACAGTTCAAGCAGCGAGTTCAAGCAGCGAGTGATGTTGACTGAAGGCGGCTTCGGGCTGAGGTGCGAGAGTCAGCCGCCGTGCCGTGCATGGACATGACCCTGGCGGACGACCGCGCCCTGTGGGCGGCGTCCGTGGCACGGCTCGACAGGGCCGCCGCGACTTGGTACGCGCCCAGCCCGCAGGACCTGATCGCACCCCTCTTCGCCCGCGAGAAGTCTGGGACGTTGCGGGTAGTTTCGGGCTGCAGGTCGGTCAGCGCCCGCGTCGCGAAGTGCCCCCAGTTGAATGTGTCCTCGGGTGGCAAGCTGGCGGCCCCAGCGAGGAGGTCATCACCGCGCAAGCGAACCTCGCCAAGTACTTCTGCCACCTTGCGATCTCCCCAGGCCAGTCGGAGTGCCCTGCGCTGCCGGGGCTGGGCGTGGCCCTGCTGGGGGGGGGCCTGTGAGCTCCCGCCAGAAGTGGCGGCGCTCCCCGGTGGCTCCCTTGTCTCGCCCAGCCTGGCCGTGGTGCCGATGGGCTGGTGCTGGGCCGTGCGGGTTGCCCGGCGGGTCGACTGCCGCCAGGCCGTGCGTGGCTGGGCGGTGCCCGCGGATCGCATCTTGAGTGGCGTGCGCCCGGCGCCAGACGTGACGGGCGGGAAGCCCGCTCTGCTGGCTTGCGCCAACAACCTGAACATCGCGGGGTCCGACTCGGGTACGGTCGGCGCGGTCCGGGGCGAGCTCGTCGGCCGCGCCCGCCGCGTCGGCGTCGTCGTCCGCGAGATCTACGGCCCCTCGGCGGGCGCAGTCACTTTGGTCGACAAGGGCGCGGGCCGCGAGAGGCGCATCGGCCCCGCGCGCCGCAATCAGGAGTTGCTGAGGGCCGCCAGCCTCTGGCGCCTCTGGCGCCCCCGCGTCGGCGGCAAAGTCGGGGGCGTTTCGTGGGGCATTGCGCTCGCCTTTGCTGTTTCGTTGTGAAATGTTAGCGATCTTCCATCGCGTCAACGCTTTGATCTCGGCTCGCGCCGCAAACCGCTGCAGGGTCTTGGGGTCCGTCAGCAGGGAAACAGTTGTTTTGTCGCGCTGTTGTTGTTTTGCCGGGCGCGGCTCGATAGACTGGGGCCCAGGGGGTACCTCGTCGGACGCATGCCTCGCCGGCCACGTTGCTCGGTTCCTGGGCCCGGCGGTAGTTTGTGGGCTGGGGGGTATGAGGGGGGAGTCTAGGTGCAAGGCTGGCATCCCTGCAAGCAGGGCTCGGGGCCACTCCCTCGGAGGCACGGGCGTCTTCGGCGACGTCAGCGCGGTCAGACCCATGGGCGCCCAGACTCCAGAGGTCTTGGTCGAGAGCCCGATCTTCGTCGAGATGCCGCAGGAGCTCCTGGGGCCCGAGGATGGGCAACTCGACTTCGCTGCGCGCTTCCAGGAGGCCGTCTACATCATTGTGCTTGGAGGGCCGTAAAACACCAACTTCTTTCAGCTGGGTCTTTCGGCTGTGCGCTCTTAAATTGCGCGGCAAATCTATCGTTCATTTCAGCGTCAGAGAAGGAAGGGGGATCTGTCGGCGCCCGCTGGCGCCCCCCTCGCGGCCGATGTGCAGGTGCGCCGCCGGTGGCGCCCGTCGGGCCTGGGCGCCGCCGATGCTGCGAAGGCGCGGCCCTGCGCGGTGCGGGGGCGCCCTGCTTCGTTCAGTGGCCATGCCAAGCAGGCCAGGTCGATTCCCTTGTCGCTGGTGCTCTTGAACGGTCTCGGGGGGGGTCGCGCTCGTCTTTGGCTTGGGGGTCGCCAGCAACCTGGCGCTCTCGGCCGTGAAGGGGGCCGCGTGGCCGCGGGGCCTCGGGGCATCGGGAGCGCCGCGCGCGTTCTGCCTCCGCCGGGGCTTGGCTGCGAGCGCGGCGGAGTCCGCGGGCGCGGCGATGGCTGAGCTGGCCCCGGAGATGCACGCCGACGAGTGTCCACGAGAGAAGGGGGCTGCCGCGTCAAGATCTTCGCAGGCTGCAAGCATCTCTCGCTCGAGCTGGCGCGCAGGGGCTTCCGTGGCTGCGCGTTTGACATTGCTCGCTCTGCCAGCCAGGGCGTTCTCGGGCCTCGCGTCTGGCGTGCCCTCCACCCTCTCGCCTGCGCCTCTGCCTGCCGCCTCGCATGGGGGGGGGCCCCTTGCGCCTCATGGCCCAGGGCCCGCCCCGCCCCCCTCCAGGATTTCGGGGCCAGGGCCGCTCGGCATCCTGGGGCTCACTGAAACGGATTATGTCAGCCTGCGCAGCGCCCTGATGCGGACCTCGGCGGCCCTTGCGCGCGCGTGCGTGCTGTGGGGAGTGCGAGTGGTCATCGAAAATCTTATGGCCTCGAGGACTTGGTAGGCGAAACCTTCTGGGGCGTCTGGGGGGGGGGCGTTCGCTGCCAGCTTTTGCCCGCGCGGCGCCCCCCGGCAGAAACATAACACTAATTTGCCCGCGTTTCGGTGCCCGGAGTTCTGCAGCATCCAGAGATGTTGTATGAAGAAAGGCCGTTATTCAGCCATAAGTCAGGAACGTGAGCCGCTGATAAGGGGGACTGCTTCCGGTAAGAGCCCGTTTCCTTCTTGCTTGGGGCATGACGGGCGTCATGGCCCCGCTCCCCCCCCCATCCCAGTGCGCTCCGGGCACTGCCGCTGTGCGCATTGGGATCCGCGTAGGTGTCCGCGTAGGAATCCGTATAGGTGTCTGGTCCGCAGGCGTCGTCGTCGTCGTCGTCGTCGTCGTCGTCGTCGTCGTCGTCGTCGTCGTCCGTCGTCGTCGCTCGTGGTTCGTCGCTCGTCGCTCATCGTCGTCGTGCGCGCGGCCGCGGCTGGAGCCTGTTTTTTGAAGTCGGGGCCGATGACGGCAATCATCTGGGGGGGAGGGGGTCGATGACGTAACGTTTCGCGCCGGCGGCGTGTGGGAATGCTGAGGAATGACGGAGGACGGGTAGCACGAACATGTAGGTGGCGATATGCACCACCACGCCTGTGTACATCACAGTGCCCGCGTGCACCACAGCGCCTGCGTACACCACGCCGCCGATGTACACCACAGCAACCGCGTGCAACACAGCGTCAGTTTGTGCCACCGTGCCTGCGGGCACAGCAGCTCTTGTGTACACCACAGCGCCTTCGTACACCACATCAGCCGTGCGCAACACAGCACCAGTGTACACCACAATGCCTGCGTGCATTGCAGTGCGTGTGTACGCCACGGCGCCTTTGTGCACCACATCAACCGTGTGCAACACAGCACCATTGTTGTGTATATAATTTCAGAAGGAAGCCTTGTGAGAAGATGGAACACGTGTGGGCTCCAGAGAAACAGTGGAAAACAAATCTCCATGGACAAAGGAGCGCCGCTGGAATCTACGAGTCCCCCCGAGTCCGCCCGTATCACCCTAACTCCCATTTGCGTCCAGGAGGCTCCAGCTAAACAGGCCGTCCGAGAAACAAATGGACCGATTCAATCGACCATTTTGCGGTGCACGCTGAGATGCGCACGTGCGTCGTAACGCCAAACCGCACGACAGAAGGTAAGAAGGAGGAGGAGGAGGAGGTGGAGGAGGTGGAGGAGGTGGAGGAGGAGGGAGGAACATCGCATTCGATTATCAGAAGTTTCCTGGCGTGGCGTTTAGTTGTCCCTTATACCTGTCCTATGCACGCAGGCACTGTGGTGTACACCGGCGCTGCGTTGCATGCGGATGCTGTGGTGTAGACAGGCGCTGTGGCGTGCACAGGCGCTGCGGTGCACGCAAGCACTGTGGTGTACACAGGCGTTGTGTTGCACATGGCTGCTGCGGTGTATGTACACCGGCGCTGTAGTGCTCCCAAGTATTGTGGTATACGCGGGCGGTGCGTTGCACGCGGCTGTTGCGGTGTACGCAGGCGCTGTGGTGCACACGCGCGGTGTGGTGCACGCGAGCGTTGTGGTGTACATAGGCGCAATGGGCAGATCGCCGCTTACATGCTGCTCGCGTCGTCGTCGTCGTCGCTCGTCGCTCGTCGCTCGTCGCGTCGTGCGCGCGGGCGCGGCAGTGGTGCCGGAACCACACGGCGGGGGGGGGGTTCACGTCATACCTCCCTCCGCCCTCCCCCCTCCCCCCCCCATGACGCCCGTCATCGCCGAACATAAAGAAACGCGCTCTAAGTTCAAGACTCTAGTTGCGCGGCCTATCCGCAGTTCTTTGTTGAACGCGTCTGCGGCCTTCGTTTTGAGCGCTTCGCTTAGATAACTCTGGCCAGTGCCAAGCGTGGGGTTGGGGGATTCCGATTTGTCTTTCAATGCCTTTGGTCAGTGCTTGCCAATCGTCTGGCCGTTCTCTCGGGCTCTTCAGTGCTCGCGGATCTGTCTGTCTTCCTTGGTGGCGAAGAAAATAGCAGAGCCACGTGAATTTGCTTGTTCGGATATATTTCACCATAGGCAAACGTACCACTACCACCAGCTAGGGGGGGGGCTATCCCATCCTCTCGAGCTGGTGGCACCTTCTTCCGGACATGCCTCCAGAGTGCCCGGAAGGATGTGCCACCAGTTCGAGGGGAGGGAGCGTCCACCGCCCTAGCTGGTGGTAGCGGTACTTTTGTCAGTCCTGACTATTGCCTGCGGAGGTTGGAGCTCCGCCGTCGGTATTCTCCATCGTCCATGGGAGCGGTGGCTCCAATTTGTCTGGCCATCCGCCTACCCTTCTCACCCTCCTGCTCAGCAAGAATGGGGGGATCCTGGTTGTCTTTCAGAGTCTCCGAGTCGTGTTCTCAAGCCCTGCAGTGCGCTCACGGATCTGCCTGTCCTCTCTGGCAGCGAAAAAAAAACGAGCAGACTTATACATGGGTATGCTGGTCGTGGTGACGGCGGCCGTGGTGGTGAGATGCTGCAGGAAGGGGTGGAGGAAAGGATTGAGGATTGAGAGGAGGAAAAGTCTTCCGTGGGCTCCGTGAGCCCCTCGGCGCCCCCTTCCTCGCTTGCAGGTGGACGGCGGAAGCGTCACCCTCAGGATGAACGACAGCTGCCTGCCACTCAACGCCAGCGTTCCGAGGCTACTGGCGCCCCGCAACCGCACCATCCTCCCGCGCGCCAAGGCTCGCTCCGCCTTTTGAGAGGCCAGGAGGTTGCCATGAAGTGGAGGAGGAGGGGGGAGGAGAAGGAGGAGGAGGAGGAGGAGGGAGAGCAGGAGGAGGAGGAGGAAGAGGAGGAAGAGGGAGAGGAGGAGGAGGACGAGGAGGAGGAGAAGGAGGAGGAGGACGAGGAGGAGGAGAAGGAGGAAGAGGCGGAGAAGGAGGAGGAGGAGGAAAACGAGGAATAACAATAAAAAAGAAGAAGAGAAATCCGCATACTAATAATAATACTAATGAAAATACCATCAATAGTAACACTAACGAACATAAGGATAATGATATTTAGAAAATAGTAAGAGCACTAGTCGCAATAATAGCAATACTGCTAAAACTAAGGATGCTAATAATATGACTAACGATAATAATACGAAAGGTAAATGACATACTACTATCAACATTCAGAAGAAGACGCATCATACTCATACTAATCGTAAAGCATCATGAAACTAAGCACAATGCTACTATTCGTACTATTGCTAATAACAATAGTAATTCTGGTACCACTACTCTTATAGACTAGTAGTGGTAATACTAATGCACGACTGATATTGGAAATGCTACTATTAGTATGAATACTACCAATATTAACAATACTAGCACGACTGATAATATTATTACCGATACTAGTGGTACTAATAATGCCACGACTAACACTAATAACAACAATAACACGACGAATGACAACAATCATAACACGATTGGGAATACACACAATTATACTGCAAATACTAAGGATACGAATAGCAATCGTAAGAACACTTGAACTACTGAGAGTACTAGGAGTAGTGATATAATAATAGGACGCAATAGAATACGACGGCGCAGAACACTAATACCAATCACGCGACGAATGATTATTATTATTATTATTAGTATTATTATTATTATACTACTACTACTACTACTCCTCCTGCTGCTGCTGCTACTACTACTACTACTGCTGCTGCGGCTGCTACTACTACTACTACTACTACTACTACTACGCCGCCCACGATCCTGTGGGAGTGCGAGCGCTGGGCCAACTGGAGGCATAAGCATTTTTCTCTGGAAGGATACCACGCCGAGGCGCTGCGCGAAGCGATCCAGGACCATGTAAAGTGCATCCAGGGTGAGGAGCAGGTTTGGAAAAGGTCTCGGCAACAAGAGTGGAGACAATGGGCCCGCTCGGCCCTGGAAAACGGCGGAGGGAGAGTTCACAGGTGGACGAAGCAGCCCAACGATTGGATCCCCGCGGACCCTGGCCTCGATGGGGCCCCTGGTTGTTTTCAGGATCAGGTGGAGGCCCTGGATGAGGAGTGGACTCGCGTCTGGAGGTTCGGGGAGGTGCCCAAGGTCGCTCCCAGGATGCTCAGTGAGATGCCCCTCGAGGACCAGAAGCCGCCTGTTGCGCCATATAAAATCAGGTCCGTATTGGGGAAGTTCAAGAAACATACCGCCGTGGGAGTCTGTAATTGGGCCCCGCACGCGCTGAAGCAGCTCTGTACCTCTGGCCTGCTTGCTCTAAGTGTCCCGATGTATTTGTGGGACACGTACTCCCAGCTGCCCGAGCAGATTGTGCTGCTCATATTGCCGTTTTTGCAGAGGCCTGAGGGAAGGGGGGGGGGGGGGGGGGGGGCATTGGGATTATCTTCGGCCCTGTGCGACTCTACAGTCGGCCTCGTCATGAGGAGGCGGGAGGTGGGGGGGGGGGGGGGGGGGGGGGGGGCAAGCGCGCGCGTGCATGCGCGGAGGAAAGGGTAAGAGTTGCGAGATGGCTATCTGGAAGCAGGCGTTGTTGAACGAGGCCGCTCGAGCCAGCAATTTTTTCAGTGGATGCACGCTGATTGATCTGGAGAAGGCGTGCGAACGAATCACGCACGAGCAATTGATAAGAGCATGCAACGAGCACGGGTTCAGTTTGAGGAGGTTAACGTTTCCCCTGTTGGTTTACTCGGGCAAGCGGGTCATTAACGTAGGAGAGGCGGTGTCTTTGCCTTTTGAGCTGAACGCCACCATTGTGGCAGGCTGCTCGTATGCGACGACGCTGCTGAAAGTAGTGTTGTTAGATGTTTTCGACGCTGCGGCCAAGAAGTGGCCGAGGATCGGCATTTCTTTGATGGTGGACGACGCTGGTCTCCAGGCAGTGGGTGATCAGAAACATGTTCGGACTCAGCTAGTTAGGTGCACTCTGTTTGTTTGCAGGTCCCTGGGGAAGCTCGAGATGAAGGTTTCGAGACGTAAATCGATCCTGGTGGCCTCGGACCCGAAACTTGGAAAGCAGCTGGCATGGGCGCTTCGGGAATTTGGGCTCAAGAATGTTCAGGCGACCAAAAACCTCGGGGTCGATTTCAAGCTGAGGACTGGAAAGGGTAGAAAAGTCACAAAAAAAGAGACTGAAGGCGACCAGGGGCAGGGTGCGAAGGTTCAGGGCTTTCAGATTCTCTCGGAAGCCGCTTCAGAATGTGTATCGAGGAGGCCCCACGCTGGCGGTAATGCATGGTGTTTCTGTCGTCGGTCTCGGCGACGCGCAGTTGGGGCAGCAGCGCGCCTCGACAGGGGCGGCTATTTTCGGGCCTGTCAAGGGCCGCAGCCGCAGCTTGCAGTTCCTTTTGGCTGAGGTCGAGAAGCTCGACCCGATGTTCGCAGCAAATTCTTTGCCGCTGCAGATGTGGGTCAGAGCAGTATTTGATTCGTGGGCCGCGGATGCCCAGATGAAGCACGCCTTCGACTACGCGGTCAAGGCTAGGTCTCAAGGGTGGAGGACGGTCCTAGGCCCAGCAGGAGCGGTAGTGCTCACCCTTCGAAGGCTCGCGTGGGAAGCTGTCTCCTGGGATGTTTGGGTCAACACTGACGGAGTGACCATCAACATCAAAGAAGTAGGGCCTAGGACTGTGCAAACCCTAGCGGATGAAGCGACTAGACGGCTGCTGCGTATACGTGCGGGAGCTCATTACAATGCCTCTTGGGGGCCATATGTGGAGCCTCTGCGTGATGAACTTGCTAGGTTAAGAGGTGCTGGAGATTTTCTTGGGGCCAGTCTGCTTGTCGCACAGGTTTCTGGAGGTCTCTGGACTCAGGCCGATGTGTTCAGGAAGAGATACGTGATTGATGATCGGTGCCAGTGTTGCCTCCGGAAGAGGGGGTCGGTTTTTCACCGATTATGGGGCTGTGACGGCTCCAAGCTGATCAGGAGGGACCATGACAATAGTGGAATGGGGGCCGCAGCCGTGGCCCTGACTCAGCCTGATATCTTGTTCACGAGGGCCCTGGTGGACTCCAAGAGGACCGAGTTCCCCAAGATCCTCCAAGGTGCCGAGTATAGGTGGGCTGTGAAGCCCGAGAGTGGAGTGCTAGGCGACGCCGTCTGCATCGACGGCTCCGCCTACGACGGAGATATTCGTTGGCTTTTGCGTGCTGGTTGGGCGGTCGTCTCGATCGGCCCGAGTATGCAGGTGGACGCAGTGGCCTGCGGGCCTTCCCCTCTCCCAGTGCAGGACGTGCCGTCCAGTGAGCTTTACGCCCTCTACATGGCGCTGTGCCTCATGGGAATCTACGCAGCCTTTGCTGGCCTGGATGACCAGGGCCCCGTGCGCACCGAGGCGCTGTGCACTCGCTGGGTGCAGAAGCTGGCCACTAAAGAGTACGCGGACGAGTTCGTGGTGATGTCGGTCGCCTTGGAGTTCGGCGTCCGCATCGCTGTCGCCCCCTTCGCTCCGCCGACGGCGCTGGCGCAGTGGGCAATCGCGTCCACTGGGCCAGAAAACGCCGCCGTCGTTGTTCACATGGGCAACAATGATTTGCATTATGTTTATCTGTCGCGCGAATCGTGACGGCGCCGGGCTTTGCCGGCGCAGCTGTTCCAGCGGGCACGGGCTGCGCCAGGCTTTGCCAGCGCAGGGGCTTTCCCAGAGGGCAGGAGCTTTGCTGTAGTGCTGTTAGGCGGCACGGGCTTTGCTGCAGTGTGCGGGCTTTGCCAGCGCACGGGCTTTCCAAGCGCACGGGCTTTGCTGTGGTGCTATTAGGGGGGCACGGGCTGCGCCGGGCTTTGCCGGCGCTTCCGTATTCCCTGACCAGGTGAGGCGCACTTTCGCTGGCTTTCCAGCCTCGGATGGCGCGAGCCCGACAGAACAATGAAAAACATTACGACGGCGGCGAGTCGTCCGCGACCGCCCACTGGGCTCCAAGAGGGCACCGAAACGGCCCCAAGACAGCCCGGGAAAGCTGGGCAGCAAATATTTTGCGAGAGGCTCCCCCCCAGAAAAAACTTCCCACGACTGCCCGCGTATCGTCGTCGTCGTCGCCATCGTCGTCGTCGTCGTCGTCGTCGGTCGTTGGTCGCTGCTGGACCGGAGTGCCGAGTTACAATTGCTTGGAGCTGCGGCGCCGTTTTAGTGTCGTCGTCATCGTCGTCGTCAGCGCCGTTCATCGGTCGCTGGTCGTTGCTGGACCGGGGTGCCGAGCGAAAATTGCCTAGAGCTCCGGCGCCGGTTTCGGAGAAGGAGGAGGAGGGGGAGGAGGAGGAGCCGCCGCGGCTGGAAGCGAATCGAAAAACTGGTGCGTCTGGGCCCCTGGAGTTGGTCTGTCTACATATAAAGGGATGCGCCGACAGGGCGCCGGCGCGGGGCCCTGGGAGGGGCCCCGGTCCCGTTTTGAGGTTGGCGCCGAGGTTAGGTCGAGGTTTCCTGGCCCTCGGAGGCCCTGCTCGCCGCCGCGGCTGGAAGCGAATCGAAAAACTGGTGCGTCTGGACCCCTGGAGTTGGGCCGTCTACATAAAAAAGGGATACGCCGACAGGGCGCCGGCGCCAAGATGAGCCAAGAGACCCCAGCAGAGGGGCCAAGAGGATCCGAGATGGCCCCAAAGACTTGCCCAGGGCGCTGCGAGAGGACCCCAAGACGGCCTCAAGACGGCCTACAAGGACTCCACGACGGCCCCAAGACGGCCCCAAGACGGCCCCAAGAGAGCCCAAAAGCGCCCCCAACGGCCACCGTATCCATGTCGGCTCGATCTGAGTTTCCCCCACATGCGCGTGTACTCGCTCAACCGTGCAGGCTGCGCCAGGCTTTGCTAGCGCCACGCTTCCCACGACTACTACAGCTCCATCGGATGGACCTGCCGGAGCCTGACATCCGGCGTCGCGAGGGCAGCCGATCGCCGCGCCTGCCCATCGGCGCTCGTCGCCTTCGTTTTGGCGCAGTGTGGCGTCCGCTGCCCAGCGCCCGTCGGCAGCCTGTCGGCCAAAGCCCGACCCGGATGCAGCACTCGATCACGATGTTCGCCCAGATGGTCCACGGCCGCATGGAGGATATCTTGACCTACGAACCGTGGGATCCGGACCGGAGCGCCGCCAATTTGGCCCTGCAGGCTCGCGGCCCGTAGGCGCCCCAGGGGCGCCTGCGGACCGCGACCTTGCAGGGCGAAGTCGGCGACGCTGTCAGGACGACAACCCCCGGCCAGTGGATGAGATCTTCTGGCACCTGCAGTACTTGTTCTGGGGGCTCCAGTGGTTGCTCGACCACGTGGCGGAGGGCGGCCCCGCGTCGGAGATAGACGAGTGTTGCGTGGAGCTGGACGACATCCTCAGCGGCGGCGGGCGGCGGTACAAGCGCCTCGGCCGCTACGCGTTGCCGCCGCCAGCGCCGACGCCAGCTCCGGTTCCTACACCAGCACCTGCGCCCGCACTCCCGGCGCCTGCACCGGCATTTGGACCAGTCTCCGGGCGCCAGGCTTTGCCGGCGCCCGCCGAGCCACGACCTCCACAAACACTACCGCAGAAAGATCCCTTGGTCGTCGTTGTTAGTGAGCGGGCCGGCCGGGCTGCTTCGCTTTCGCTGGGCTTCCAGCTTTCGCTGGGCTTCCAGCCGTTTGCGCTGTTTGAGCAAGGGAAAAAGAGCTATGATGGCGGTGCATCGGTCTCGACCGCCGAAGGGCAGCCGTTGAGCAATCTTTTGAAGCGATTTAGTCAGTGGCGACAAGAGGGGCTTCAGCAGGCCTCCGACAACAAAAATCTCCATTGGCATCGTCAGGAGAACAATCACCATTGTTGCCCATTGCTCGGCCCCTCCACCCCCCCCAACCTCCTTATCCCCGGTAGGGTGGTCGTATAGGTATCATATTACGGCGAATCGTACCAACACGACCAATCATTCTTATGACGAATAATATATCAGTACGAATAGTATTGCTAATAACGCCAAGAGGATTAAGGCTAATACGAGAAGGAAAAAGGCGGATAGGAGGAGGAAGAGGAAAGACGAGGAGGAACAAATGAGGAGGAGGAGGAACAGGAGGAGGAGGAGGAGGAGGAGCAGGAGGAGGAGGACAGGAGAGGAAGGAATAACATAATAGGGTGCAACTCGGAGCTGCCCGTGCAGGGGCCCTCGTAGCAAGTTCGTGCATGGGAGCATGTTGGGGAGGATAATGGGGGGGGGGTTTCAAGGTGGGGAAAAGTGGGGCGGTGGGTTGGCGATGCCGGAGATTTGGGGAGGGGGCGTAACGGACGGCTACTACTACTCCTTCTCTTCCCCTGCGTATTCGCTTTGCAATCCCTTCTCTTTCTCATTATTTCACTGCTACTCCGCCTGGGTCGGGGCGCCAGAACCCGACACCAGCACCGAGGTCCCGTGTGGAAACCTCTGTTGAATGCCGGCTCCCGTGTCTTCGGGCTCACGTGTCCCGCGTCGATGATTGCCAGCTCCGCGCGTGTGGGAGCAAGGCGGGCCTTGTCTATTCATTCAATTGAATTTTCGGATTCTCGTGGGCTGCGCTAGGCCCGTGGGCAGCGCGAGCCTCCCCAGCCCTATGAACCCCACAAGTTCACATAAGGTGTCCTGGGCCACATGGGCGCCGCAATGCGCATGGGCCCAATGCGCCGCGCGAGCCGGTCGAGCCGCGAGGACCCCATGGGCCCCTTGATTGGTCAGGGCGGCTTCGGGTTTCTGGGCCTTGCGAGCCCCGCGGGCCATGGCACCCCCATGGGCCTTAGGGGCGCCATGTGACAGCTTTCACACCAGCGCGCCAGGACAGCTATTGCACCAGCTTGCCAGGGCAGCTGTTGAACCAGCGCGACTGGCTCTCAGGTAGGGCCTTAAGAGACTCTAGGGACGACGGTTTTCAATTGGTGAGCGGTCAGGTGTTCACGAATCGACCCGCCGCCGACAGAGGTCAGCACGTGTCGCTGGTAGGGTTTGCTGGGCGCGCTGCTAGATTGAAAACGCCGTGTTTGCAAAATTTCGGCGTGGTGGGATATAGATTGGCGTGGTTCGCGCTACATTCACGATGTACGCTCGTCACAGCGCGAATGTTATGCCATGCGGCGAATCCAGCAAAGCATGTTCTTGAGCCCTGCCACTTTTTGTGACAGGTCCACCTGCCACCTTTTTCCCCTTTTCCTCTTCCTCTCCTCTCCTCGTCGTCAGCAGACCGAGAGAAAGCGAGAGAGCCCACGCAGGCTCGCCGCTCGTCGAGCCTCCAGCGAGGCGCGCCCAGCACTGGCGAGTACAGTAGTTTCGTGTCGTGCCGATGCGGCAGCGACCGCAGCGCGGGCGTTCCAATGTTGAACGCCTCCAGGCGTTCAGCATCGGCCAATCTGAGACGATCCGCCGCTTTGCAAAGCGCCGATCGCTCAAGGTTGAGCGATCCACGCGGTGTCTGAGACCAATGCTGAAGTTGTCACCACACGAACCTGCCGTATATAGGGCTTGCGCCCTGCGACGGGATATTTTCGGTATGCCGCAGTGCGGTTCTCGCCACCGCCGCCGTCGCCGCCGCCCTTCGCCGCCCGGAGGCTCTCTTGGACGCGGCGCTGAGCCTCGGCCAGGCCGGCGCTGGCGTGCCCCCGCCGCTTCTGCTCCAGCCGCTCGGCGGGCCCCCCGCGGCGCGCATGGGCGCGCCGCCGCTGCTCGGCCGCCTCAGCGGCGCGCCAGGGCCGGCAGGCGCCGCGCTCCTCTGCCGGCGCTCGTCGTGGCTCGTAGCTCTTTGAGTGTCGTTGTTTTTTCCCCAAGCAGTGCTTGCGATTGCGGGTTCTTGTTTACTGAGTTTGCTCAAGGAGCTGGGTGGGTTTCCTGGGTTTGTGGCTGGTGCCCAGGTGGTGGCCGCCCGTGGGCGCCTCTTGGGCGCCCTGCGCTGGGTTTCCCGAGGTTTTGGCTGGTGCCCGTGCGCTTACCTTACATGGCTTGCACCACATTGAGTGCAACCACGCATAGCTCACACCACGTAGCTATACATACATTCATGTATATGTAGATACATGTGTATATATTTATGTATTTATGTATATATGTATGTATGCATGTATGTATGCATGTATGTATGTATGTATGTATGTACGTACGTACGTATGCATGTATGTATGTATGTATGTATGTATATATATATATATATAGATTCATTCACGACAGACCTGACACCACATTGCTTACACTGTATGGCTTCCACATAGCGCACACCACATACATTAGGTAACGTAGCTTTCGCAACATAGATCACACCACATAGCTTACGCACCACATGTTGCACCACATAGCTTACACTACGTAGCTGGCACCATATAGCTCACACCACATAGCTCACACACTGTATCTTACGCCACGTAGCTTACACAACATAGCTGGCACCAAATAACTCACACTACAAAGCTTGCACGTAACGGTTTACTCCACATGGCTTGGACAGCATATATAACTCATACATTGGGGTCCTTTTTGGCAAACATATGTGGGTACATCAACAAATGCTCGGAGTCCAGGGCCGGGACCCGAAGGGCACTCACTAATTATCCGACGGTGTGGTGCGGCCCTCTGGGGCCTCTGGGACGGCAAGGATGGCTCGAAGATCCTCCAGAAGCGCCTCAAGACAGTTGCATAGCGGCTCAAGCGGTCTCGAGATGGCTTCCTAATGATGAGAGACTGCCTGCATCAATATCGCCCAGGAGGCCCCAGTTCAAGAGTTCCTCAAGAGGGAATACGACAACAGTACTGATTTCCAAGTCAGGTTTTTGATAATTTCAGTTTTTTGTTTTTGTTTTTTCGGCTTCCGATCGCATGAATGAGAACGGCCTCCAAGGTCACACCGGTAGAGCCAAAAAGGCTCCTAAGGCAGCTCCAAGACGGCCCAAGAGGGTTTCGTGACGGCCCGAGAGAGCCCAAGAAGCTTGCAATCGAACCCCATGGGGGGGAACGCGAAGCGTCTTCGTTGTTTTTCTCACAAGATGGCTCACAGGACTCGCAAGAAGCCCTCAGGACGGCCCCCAAAGCCTTCAGGAGGCTTCTAATTAGGGTGCTCCCCATGGCGCCGTAGAAGGCCACCAGACGCCCGCAAGAGGCCTCCAGCATGCCATCGAAGCCATCCCGAGAGGCATCCAGGGGCTGCTGACCCACGACCCAGTCACGGTGGCCACCAGCGCCACAACATGAGCAGGCGGAATGAGTGGCGCGAATACCTCATTCTATTCAGTGTGTCAGCCATTCGATTACGTCCATTGCCCAGGCAGTCCCAGCGGCTCAACGTCGCCTCACAAGGCCCCTATGACAACACTTAAGGGGCACCAGACGTACAGCCGTTCTTGTCCAGCCTCGTTTTGTCCTGTTTTTCTTGCGTCATGGTCGCCGCGACTTCAGACGGGTGAGGAGTGACCACGGGGGGGTCTTTCCGAGTCCGTCCGCTACCGGATTCTTGGTCCTTCCTCATTCTTATCGACGTGGTCGTCGTCATCTTAAGAGGGCTCGCCGAGCGCCCCCCAGAGGGCCCCCAGGAGCAACACTTTTGAATTATCCATAGGTTTCTCAATATTTTGTTCTCTACGTTTCCAGCTTCCTGCGCTCCACGACGTCCCCAGATGCCCCTACGACCGTCCTGAGACGGGCCAAGAGGCCATCAGGAGTGCCCAACGACGGCCCAAGGGGGCCCCAAGCGGCCGTAGATGCGCCCAAGACGCCCCGAGACGGTCCCAAGAGGGGCCCGAGCGCAGGAGCCCAAAGCGGTAATTCGAGTCTTCCTTCCTAAGATGCCTCCATACGGCCCAAGAGGACTCGATGATCGTCTCCCAGATGATCGCAAGAGGCGAAAGCAAATTATTTTCCTTAGTTTTTAGGTGTTCGAGTTTTCGGTTCTCCACGACGTGTCAAGAGAGGCCCCCAAACACCGCCCTGAGACGGCCCAAGAGGCCCCCAAGAGGCCCCCCAAA
>CAUYUJ010010902.1:275680-305680 GCA_963575745.1 Prorocentrum cordatum | reverse complement strand
CCGCGTCGAGCGTCGAGGACTTTCCAAAGACGAGCCTAGAGGTCATGCGTCTCAGACTTAGCCAACAAGGTTTGCTGGGGGGATCGGGATTGCGGTCAAGAGCACCTTCCTCGCCGACTTCCCAGAGATCAACTTCAATCCGCGTATCGTTGGTCGACTCTGTACTCTGTCTCTGCTTGGGTCGCGGGGGCATCTGGTGATATGTGGTGTGCATGTTGAGGGAGACCGGCAGCAGCTACTAGAAGAGTTGTCTTCGGTGGTTCGTACCTATTCTGAGGCCACTCTCATTCTTCTTGGGGACTTCAATTCGGTTGCATGCGAGTCCGACCGGTTTGATGCCACCACTGGTACCTTCACTGGCACCGTCGTACGGGACACCTTTGACACGCTGCCATGTCTTGAACTGCTCACCGAGCTGATGCAGGACGATTTCACGAGGAAAGGGGTTGATGCTGCAGGACATCTTCAGTACAGCCGGATCGACCGCATATTTACATCGCTACCGAGCTCTCTCCTAAGCAATCTTGACGTTCGCGTTGCCTCTCCTGGACTTGCCGCGCTCCCCCGCTTCGACTTGAGCGACCACACTCCCGTCTTCTTCACTTGGCGGCAGCGTAGCAGCCCAACTCGATCCCCAATTATTCCAAGTTGGGTACCTCGGCACCCACTGTGGGGCATCGTGCTTGATGAGCTCCGCTTTGCACAGACTGCCGACAAATGGGGCGATGAGGTCGAGATGAAGCGCCTCTTCCACAAGGCCAGCTCCGAGGTCAAACGTAGGGCTCAACACCATGGTGCCCGCACCTCCGAGGAGAAGCTTTGGTGGTGTCTGAAATTTCTTCGCTCTGTGCACAACGGTTGTATTCAGCAGGCCCTCTCTGCAGCCGGCGTCTGCTCCGACCTCCAGGACATTCTTGGCAACTGCTGCCCCTCGAGCTGGACTCATTCAGTGCTCTCTCAAGTGGAGTCCTTCATTCAGCGCCTCAGCCAGGCGACGGCCGAGGAGCGACTGCAGGAGCTGGAGGATGCTGCCGACCTCCCGGAGTTCTACAAGAGCCGGAAGCGGTCTGGACTCATAGCGTGGGCTGTTCAGTTTTCACCGAAGCGCCGGCGTGCAGGCCTCCGAGGTCTCATCGACAACCAAGGTCTCCCAATTACAGATAATACGGTCGCTCATGCTGCCGTTGCTGACTACTGGGGTCCAGTTTTCACCGCGCAGCCTGTCGATGAGCAGGCAGGCAAAATCTTTCTGGACAAGTACGCTGTGCAGCTGCCGCGCCTTCAATGGGATATTTCGTTCGACGACTTCTCCAAGCTTCTCTCTGGCTTCACCGACTCAGCCCCTGGGCCCGATGGCGTGCCCTACGGCGCTTGGCGGCATGCGCCCGAATGGTGCCAACGTGTACTGTATTCTGCCTTGCTTTCATGGCTAGCCGGCGCGCCGCTACCTCGCGATGCCAACTATGCGTGGCTTGCCCTGCTTGCTAAAGGTCACGATCTAGCCTCGGGCCCCGCAGGCTTCCGATCCGTGCCCGACACGCGCCCGCTGTCACTGGGCAACTCTGATGTCAAGATACTTGCTGCTTCAATCAACCGGATTTTGGAGCCCGCGGTAGGCAAATGGGCCTCTGACCCACAGCGCGGATTTATCAAAGGCCGGCAAATGCTCGACAACGTCATCGAGGTGGAGACCCATATGGCCACCGCAGCTTTAGCTAGAGATTCGCAGGAACCTGGTCAGCCGGCAGCATGGCCTAGCAGTCCGTGCCCAGCTTGTCTGCTGAACGACTTCGGCGCCGCATTTCCGAGCTTGTCTTTCGCATTTCTGTGGATGACGTTGGAAGCGATCGGAATTCCAGTGTCCATCATCGCGGCCGTGCAGCAGCTATATCGTGGGAACGCACATTTTTGGCGATTTGGCGGGATAATAACTGAAGTTTTCACCATTACTTCTGGGGTGAAGCAAGGTTGCCCCCTCAGCCCTACGCTGTTCGTTATAGCAATTGACGCATTTCTTCGAGCACTGGTTCATAACTTGGGCGACCGCTGTCTAGTGCGGGCTTTTGCCGACGACGTCGCCATCATACTGGGGAGGTTATGGATTGACGGGCCTGTCACAGCATTCCTTTTCAACGAGTTCGCACGCATTTCGAATCTCAAGAGCAAGCCTCGGAAATGTGTGATCATTCCCTTGTGGCCGATTTCTTTGGAACGCTTCGCACGGCTTCTCAAAGAAGAGATTCCTCTCTGGGGCGAGTTCTTGTGTGACTCTTCTGGCAAATACCTCGGTTTCTTCCTCGGTCCGGGAGCGGGCTCGTTATCTCTCTTGGCACCTATACGCAAGTATGTGGGCAGAGTCCAGTACATCAAAGATCTTTCACTCGGCTTGCCTGCCACTGCATTGCTGTACAACTCCATCGCCATCAGCGTGCTGGGGTTCGTCTTGCAGCTGATCGAGCCGACCGCTGACCTCCTGAAGACCGAGCGTGCGATGCTTCGCAAACTGGTCGCTGGACCAGGGAACTGGCTGCCCCCGAAGTACGAATTCAATCTCGACCGGCTTGGGTTACCAGTGCCGTTTCGGTCTATGACGGCCTTGCATCTGGCTTCTGCGGGTAGGACCTTGTCTACTACATGCCCTGATTGGCGCACCAGCTTCAGCTTATTGCAGCGCGTTGCTTTGAGTGACCATGCTCCGCTGCTGTGGAGGTGGCAATCGTGGCTTGATCGCTTGGCCGTCCGTGTTTTGGATCGCGCACAAACCCGGCTCAACACAATGGGAGTTTCATTGATTACGGTTCGCGGTGAGGCTAGGGCCGACCAAGCTGCGATTTACAAGCAATTGCATGGCCGCTTGTTTCCGGCGTGCCCTGTGCAGGCCATCCAAAGACGTCTGAAAAGGTGGAGACACATTTTAGGACCGTCGAAACTGCGCGTCTGCGCGGAGTGTTCTGCAAGCAACATGTCCACGTTGCGACGACAGGTTCCTCCGTGTGTCCTCTCTGCCTGTATTCATGCTCTTTTCAATGGCTGGACAACCGCGCGGCGTTTTCAAAAGGGAGCCCCGTGCGTCTGCTGCAAGACCTCAGGGTCCGATTCGATCGAACATTATTGGTGTTGTCCGGTCTTCGTGGAGGCAGGCCGTCGCTATTTGCAGCTTGATTTGTCAAATTGGTCGCTCCGCCAGTTCTTACTTTGTTCCCCGTCTCACCCCTCTCACAAGGCCGTTTCACTCCATGTGTATAGCTGTTACACAACTCATGCTTACCTTCGGCATCAGAGCGCTGGGGGCAATGCGCTTTGGGTGCACCGGTCTCAGTTGCGCGGCGTGCAGGAGCGAATGTGATTTCTGACGCCCGGGAGGGCGCGGGAAATTCCGTACAAAACGACCGTTTTGTACAGAATTCCCCCCCTGGCGTTTTCAACGAGTCTGTTGGATACGTCTTAAGAGAATTCGTATCATTGGCTATCTGGGTTTTCCTTTGTCTCCTCCTCCTCCTTCCCCCTTGTCTGCACGAGTTTGCGGTCAGAATTTCGGCCACGTTCGCAGGGCAACCCTGCTGCTTGTGCAGGTTCTTCGCGAGTGTTACGTTCTACCCGAGTCCGGGGCCATTGCTGTTTTTTTCTGCCTCTAGTGCTCCTGGTCGTGTTCGTTCGGGTTCGCGGTAAGGGAAGTCCCCTTGAGGGGCTGCGGATTCCTCCTTCTCCCCTGCTTGTTTGCCTTGAAAAAAAAAAGACTTAGCCAACAAGGTCCGTGGACGTCGGGGGAAATCATCACTGAACACCAATTGAGATACGCCCGAACGTGTACTGACACGCGTGAACCAACGCGAGGAGTTCAGCTCGTGGGCTAGACCTATTCACCTCCCAGGGTCTTCGCGATGCCCCCGTCAATGTTGTCCAGCGTGGTGCTAGGTACCAGCCGAAGACTCCCGCATCCGCCTCCGTCGCCCCTTCATACTTCGACCGACGGAGAAATTTAAATCGGGAGCGTTTCTCTTAAGGCAACTGGTCCAATCTACTTTTTTTGCGTTTCTATAAACACTTTTTTTGGTTTATATAAAATTTTCGGGGCCCACCCGCGCGGGTTTTTTTGGCTTCGGAGAAGTTTAGATTGAGCTCGCGTGGAGTTTATGTAATTTGTTGTCGCCGCTAAAAACATTGGTTTTGGGGGTGGATCTAAGCTTTTCGATTCGCGCCCGTGCGGGGCAGGCCCCGGGCGCCGCCTGGGGCTCTTGTCAGCGCGGCCAAGGGCCGACGCGTCCAGTGGCTTTTGCCTTGGCACGAGCGCGCGGATGTCCACAGGGATTTTGGGCACTGGCCGCGTGCCGGCGCAAGGGAATGCCGAGTTCAAACGCCGCTGACCACAGCGGCAGCGCGCCGCTCGCATTGAAATGCGCGGCGTTGTCGTTGGCTGACCGTCGAGCAGTTTTCCGCTTGCAGTTCGCGCGTCGCTCGACGGTCCCGGTGGTGTAGAATTCCGCAAATGGGGGGCGAATCGTTTTTCGCGCGTCCATGCCTAATCTGACACAGGACCACCCACGCCGCCTAAGTCTCCCACCCTTAGCGCGCCCCCCCCCCCCGATCCGTCGATTCCCAAGCGCCCCCGCGGCGCAGGCAACCCGTCGAACGATCCCCAACCAAAGCACTTTCAGTGACGATCGACAGATGTCCAACGGCTTTCACGGTGCCTGGCGCGAAGAAGATCATTGAGATCTGCAAGCAGGCCGAGGAGAAGACCAACTTGGCGCTGTTCAAGGGGCGCGGCGACGTCAACGAGTTGACGGAGCTCCTTAAGCAGAAGGCGGAGCAGGCCTTCAACGCCTCAAAGCGCATCGACACCCAGCTGAAGGAGGCCGCGGGCGCTAAGGAGGCCGAGGACCAGTCGTGATATTTTGCATGTTTTGCAAGGAACGAGGCTCGCCCGTCCTTGCTTCGAGGGTGCGCGCCGGTGCTTGGCGTGAATTCGTATGCAATATACCGTTGAAGGTCACCAGCTACTTTGGGGTAAATATGTGCAGCGTTCAAAAAATCAGTTTCCTCCCTCCTTCCACCCTCCTCTGTCGCCTCCTCCCCAGCCCCTTCCCTCCCCTTCTCCCTCTCGTCCCTCTCCTCCTTCCACCCCTTCCTCCATCCCTCGCTCCATCCCTCCCACCATCCCTCGCTCCATCCCTCCTCCAGCTTTCTCCCTCCTCCTCCTCTTCCTCCTACTCCTCCTCCTCCTCCTCCTCCTCCCTCTCCTTCCTCCTCCCTCTCCCTCTTCCTCCTGCCCCCTCTATCCTCCTCATTCTCCTCCCTCTTCTTGCTCCTCCTTCTCCCCCCCTCCTCCTCCTCATTCTCCTCCTCTCCCTCGTCCCCCCTCCGCCGTCTCCTTCATCATCCCCCCTGCTCCTGTAGCTCCACCTCCCTGCTCCTCCTTCTCATTCATCCCTCCTCCCCCCTCCTCCTCCAGCCTTCCCTGCCCCCCGTCGTCCCTCATATTCCTTCCTCCTCCTATCTCCTCCTTCCTGCCGGTGTCACATGCATATTTGTGACATGGTTGTGACATGCATGTCGCATGCATGTCGCATGCGTGTCACATGCATGTCACGTGCGAGTCACGCGCCCGTGACATGGTTGTGACATGCATGTGACACGCACGTGGCACGCACGTGAGATGCATGTGACATGCATGCCCTCATTATCCTCCCTCATAATCTGATTCACGCTCCTGATCATGATTCCTCCTCCACCTCCTCTTCCCTCCTCATCCTCCTCCTGCTCCTGCTCGTCCTCCTCCTCTTAGTCCCTCCCCTCCCCGTCCTCCTCGTGCCTCCTCCTCCTCCTCCTCCGCCTCCACCTCCTCCTCCTCTTCCTCGTCCATCCTCCTCCTGCTCTCTCCTCCTCCCTCCTCCCTCCTCGTCCCTCCTCCTGCTCGCCCCTCCCTCCTCCCTCCTCCTCCTCCTCCCCGTCCCTCCTCCTCCTGCTCCTAGTCATCTTCATCCCTCCTTCTCTCTCTCCCCCCCTCTTAAACTCCGCCGGTCACCAGCGTTGACGCTCCAAAAGCGCGTAGATGGAGGAAGAGGAGATGAGGCGGCCATATTGAGAGCCTCTTTGGCAATCTTGGAGCGATCGTAGGAGCCTCTTGGGCTGTCCTGGAACGTCCTAGCCTCGTGGAAGCCTCGTGGGAGCCTCGTCTGCTCTCTTGGCCTCTTGGGCCTCGTGTGCGCCTCGTGTGAGCCTCGTGGGCGCCTCGTGTGAGCCTAGTTAGTCTCTTGGGCCTCTTGGGCCTCTTGGCCCTCTTGGAAGTCCTCGTGGGGCACTCTTGGGGGCTCTTAGGGGGCGGAGAGGGGCCTTGCCCCCCGGAGGGCGATACTCCCACACATAGTTGTTTTGGCACAAAGATTAGTCAGCGGCCGCTGGGGGGATCAGCCCCCAGATATGACGACAAGTGACAAGTGCTTCGCTTGCTTCGCAAGCTTTCCCACAACCGAACCAGTGGAGCTCGATCCTTCCCCAGTTCAACTTATCGCGGCCGCTGCGCGTGGCCCTGCCATGTTGTGGTCTAGACGGTCTCGGCTGGAGCCTCCGAGACATGAGCGTCAACGTCGAGGGAGTGAATGTCTGCGACATCGAGGACCGATACTCTAAGTACATGGAACACATCTTCGGTGACAAGTGCATGGTGGGGAAGGACAAAGGCGATGTCCTCAATATTCCCCTCGAAGCTTTGGAGCAGCCTGTTGACGTGGCGGGCATTGGGCCGCCTTGCCCGGGGTGGCCAGCCATTGGCGTGGGAGGAGGCGTTCTCGATAGCCGAGCAGAAGTATTCAGGATGATCATCAATTGGATCATCGCGTTTGCCAAGAACGGCCAGCTGGCATTTTTCATAGAGAACGAAGAAGGTTGCAATGCGAATCGTTCAGGGCAAGGATCGTTCATGGTGCGGGCAAAAGAAGTCCTGATCACCGTTCTCCCCAACTTCACGTTCGATATAATCGTGCTGAACGCATCTGACTACATGCTGGCACAGAACAGGAGCAGGGTCTTTTTGCGAGGACTCAGGACGACGCTCTGCCCTGAAGGGGGGGCCATCCCACCGCCGCTGGGCCCCCTGGGCCCCCGCCCCTTGAAGGACTTCCTGAACCTGTGCCTCCCCGACACCGACGTCGAGGCATTGGCGCAGCAGCAGCAGGAGAACTTGAAATATATGGAAAAGACACTGAAACAAGATGTCAAGGATAACAAGCTTTCTAAGGACAACATCGCGTGTTTCTCAATCGACCGTGCAGCGGAGAAAGTGTCGTTTAAACGATGCTATCTCACGGGCGTTGTCACCGCGCTCCTAACTGGTAACCGATACTTGCGGGTGTTGGCCATCGATGACCTCGAGGAGCCGCGCAGCAGAAGGAAACTGTGCAGGTACCTCCACCCCGAAGAAAGGTTCGCCCTTCAAGGACAGCTTAATCTTACATATATGTAAACGAAATCAGGGGGCTGACGGATAATCGCGAAGTAGCGATCAAGGATACCTCGTCTCCACTGACCCGCCCTTCCAGATCGCGCCTTCCCTCCCTCCTTTCTCCCTAACTGCAGCTCCGCCCCTTCGCCGGGGAGGGCGGGGGGGGGCCCGGGGAGGGCGGGGGGGGGGGGCGGGGGGGGGGGGGGGAGGAGGGGGGTGGGGGGCGAGGGGGGGAGGATGGAGGGAGGAGGAGGGAGGAGGGAGAGCCTGAATCTGTAATTTCACGAGTTCCGGCGGAAGGATGAGGGGAGTTTTTGGGTGTTTAATTTATATATAATATATATATTATATATATATTTATATCATCCTTCCCTTCCCAGGCGCGCCCTTGGTAGGATTCGAGCCTGCGCTCCGCGAGTTCTTCGAGGGCGATGCGGTTTCGCTCAGAGCCGCGGGCGGCGCCTATCCCGCGGGCCTAGCTGCAGCCGCAATGGCCCCGATGATTTCTGCAATCGTGAGTGGCGTGAATTTGGAGAAGTGGCCTGATGAGAGCAAGACGAGCCTTTCTCGATCCCGCATGACAAGCTCAAGATCGTTAGGGGGATGCTCAGCGACGATTCCCCAAAGAAGATCAAATGCAAGACCCCGCCAGGGAGCCCGACTAAGAGCCCTGCCAAAAGCAGCGCTGGGAGTGCTGCCCAGGGCCCCTCCGTGGACGCGAGCCCTGCCAAGACCCCGCCCAAGGGCCCCGAGAAGCAGCCCGAGGCCAAGAGCCCCGCCAAGAGCCCTAACACGCAGAAGACGAACGCCAGCCCCGTCAAGAGCGTTTGCAAGCGGCCCGCGGCCGAGAGCCCCGCCAAGAGCCCAGACAAGCAATCCGCGATCGAGAGCCCCGCCAGGAGCCCTGACAAGCAGCCCGTGGACAAGAGCCCTGTCAAGCAGCCCGTGGACAGGGGCCTTGCCAAGAGTCCTGGCAGGCAGTCCGTGCCCAAGAGCCCCGCCAATAATCCTGGCAAGCAGTCCGCGTCCAAGAGCCCCGCCGAGAAGCCGAGCGCGTCCCCTGAGCGAGCGGCCAAGGACATTCCGAAGGGGAAGGCAAAGGCCAAAGCCGCATCTGCCATGAGGAAGCGCCCGTCCTGCCAGAGCGCGAGCGCTGGCAGGCAGGCGAAGACGGAGGATTACTCTAGCTGGTTCATCCGTTCGACTGATGACTTCTGAGTGCTAGGATGTTTCAGCTGGGGCTCGCCCCGGCAAGTCTTTGTAGGCCTGGTGCGTGCGTGTCCGTAGGTGCGACAAAAACGCAACTTACTATGCATTACTTCAACTCCCCGCATCAAAAACGTACTCTCGTCAAGTACTGTCTTGAACTGGACGGCCCGATGCATCAGCGCCTCCTGCAAGCTCTTGGATGGAGGTGCGGTTCGTTTTCAAAATGGGATTCCCTCGTGTGCGCGCGTGAACTCGCCATCAATGTGAGTATTCCCAACGCTGAAGGTGTATTGCAGTATCGCCGAAACGTCCTGGAATGATTCTGAATTTCCTCCTCCCTGCTCCTCATTTCCCCCCAGGGTTTGCTTCGCATATTCCTCGATTCCCTTTTCCTCGTCATCCTTATCAGTTTTATCAACCTCCCCCCCCCCCCCCCCTGCAAATTCATCCCTCATTTCATCGCATCGCATCTCTTTAAGTTGACTATATATATATATGCATATGCCGCCATCAGTATACATGTGTATATACACGTTTGTACCATATATATATATATATATATATATATACATACAGATTGCCCATCCCCCCCGCCCGTTCTGCTTTTCCGGCTGCTCGAGCGGCTCGCGCCAGAGCAGAAACATATCACAGCGAGGCTCGCCCGCGTGTAGGTTAGGGCGCAATGGCTCGAACCATTGCCAAGTCGATCCAGCTGCGCGTCGAGTTCGTGAAGTACCGGTCCAACACGATGGAAGCCGACTCGCCTGCCTTCCTGAGTGCTTGCGAGACTCGCAAGGATGAGATCATCAAGCTTCTGCGCAGCCAAGTGGTTCCAGTCGACCAGGCCAGCAAGACCCTGAGGATGCTGGGTGCCAGGCAGTTCTCGGAGGCCCACATCAATGAGATGCAGACAGAGCTGGTGGAGAGAATCTCCGACGACCTCGCCGCCGCAGACAGAGTTAGGGGTCGCGCCGGCGAGGGAATATGTGGGGGAGGGGGGGATTTGGGCATGGAGGGTTAAGACGATGGGGGGCGGGGGAGGGCAGTGATGACGGGGGGCTATAACAATTGCAAGGGCTGAATTCCCGAGGGCCCAACTGCAGACCTTGCTGCGCCCGTGCAACTACATGGTTGCCTCGGACTGGGAGAAGCTCAAGAACCCAAGCCTCGACTTCAACGCGAAGTGCGTGGTTGCGATCAATCGGGTGTTGCGCATCGGCTGCGCGCGCCCCTCTGGGCCCTCCTACGCGGCGCTGTTGGCGGCGATTCTACTGGCTGGACATCGCAGGCCAGTCGCTGAGATGGACGTCGAGGCTAACAAAGTTATTGGCCAGCTGAACGACCTGAAGAGCAGGTGCAAGCTCTGTGCTCGAGGGGCGTCGCAGCCGCCTTGCTCGGCGCACCCCAGCGACGCGGGCGAGTTCAAGAGGATCCACGCCGACTTTTATCAGATGGCTTATAGCGCGGAGCCTCACTGCCCCAGTAAGGTCGACGAGGCGAGCGTGGATGGGCTCCGCAAGGTGCTGCCGGCCCGCAGGGCCCACGCGAGCGTCGCGGAGCCCAGGCCGCAGCCGTGGTGGAGCGAACGCCGCCGCGTCGCGTTCGAATCCAGTCGAAGCATTGCTGATGGCCCTGATGGATCGCCTCGTCGGCCAACCGAACGTCGTTGCGCCGGGCTTGCAGATCTTTGGCGACCGAGGGCAGCGGAACTCCGCGCAGGATCAACCGCGTCAGGACGGGCTTCTGGCCAATGGTGCAGCTGGCGCAATCGGCGAGGTCCAGGAGGGGGCGAGTGGCCCGTAGGGCAACGCGCTGGCGATCGAGGACTTGAAGGACAACCAGGAGGCGGCGCCCGTGGAGAGTCTCAGCGTCGAGGCCATGTCCGAGGAATTCAGAGGCACCGTGAAGCGGAGGCCTGCAGCAGCAAAGGGTGCCGGCAACGGTGCCGGCATGAAGCGCCCTGCTGGAACGGCAGCGACGCCTGCAAAGGCCCAGGAGACCGAGGAAAAGCATACCCCGACAATCAAGACCAAGAAGGATACCCCGACAGCCACGGCCAAGAAGGAGACCCCGAAAGCCAAGGCCAATAACGAAACCCCGACGGCGAAGAAGCTCACGTACCCTGGCACGAAGTACGCGGATCCAGTCCGCATCGGGGAGTTCATCATATACACCGCGGTCAAGGATCAGAAATGGAGGGTCAAGCCCTCTTGGAGCAGGGTGGACAAGGCGTTCAGCTGGAAACTGCATGACCCCAAGGAGGTGTGGTCTTGCGTCTGCGCTCACGTGGCCGACAAGAAGAAATTATCGCGAGGCTCGCCAGCGCGAGGCTCGCCGGCGCTGGCATTCTGGACGAGGTGCGCAGGCTTCGCAGGGACGCGGGCCTTGCAGACAACGCTCGACAACCAGAAAACTCTTCGTCATCATTCCACCATCCCTCATCATCCCTGTTCTCTCCTCCCTCCAATTAAACCTCCATCCTCCTCCACCCTCTGCCTCGTCCTCCCTCCTCCTTCACATGTTTTTCCCAACCATCCTGTGGTGTTGGGTCCTCGTTTTGAAGAGACGGTGGCCCGCGTCTCCTCCTCTCCTCTCCTCCTCCGCCTCCTCTCCTCCTCCCCCTCCTTCCTCCTCCCTGCGTTTCACCCACCCAGTACAGCGTTTCGTGGCCCCACAGGGAGCTCCACCGAAGGCCCCAGTGCTGCCGTCCGCATGCGTCCCGCACACCCATTTCGGCACACCCCTCACACGTTTCGTGGCCCCACAGGGAGCTCCACCGAAGGCCCCATGGCTGCCGTCCGCATGCGTCCCGCGCACCCATTTCGGCACACCCCTCACACGTTTCGTGGCCCCACAGGGAGCTCCACCGAAGGCCCCAGTGCTGCCGTCCGCATGCGTCCCGCACACCCATTTCGGCACTCCCCTCACACGTTTCGTGGCCCCATAGGGAGCTCCACCGAAGGCCCCATGGCTGCCGTCCGCATGCGTCCCGCACACCCATTTCGGCACACCCCTCACACGTTTCGTGGCCCCACAGGGAGCTCCACTGAAGGCCCCAGTGCTGCCGTCCGCATGCGTCCCGCACACCCATTTCGGCACACCTCACACGTTTCGTGGCCCCACAGGGAGCTCCACCGAAGGCCCCATGGCTGCCGTCCGCATGCGTCCCGCACACCCATTTCGGAACACCCCTCACACGTTTCGTGGCCCCACAGGGAGCTCCACCGAAGGCCCCAGTGCTGCCGTCCGCATGCGTCCCGCACACCCATTTCGGCCACCCCTCACACGCTTCGTGGCCCCATAGGGAGCTCCACCGAAGGCCCCATGGCTGCCGTCCGCATGCGTCCCGCACACCCATTTCGGCACACCCCTCACACGTTTCGTGGCCCACAGGGAGCTCCACCGAAGGCCCCAGTGCTGCCGTCCGCATGCGTCCCGCACACCCCATTTCGGCACAACCATCACACTGTTCGTCGTATGGGCCCCACAGGGAGCTCCACCGAAGGCCCCAGTGCTGCCGTCCGCATGCGTCCCGCACACCCATTTCGGCACACCCCTCACACGTTTCGTGGCCCCACAGGGAGCTCCACCGAAGGCCCCCGTGCTGCCGTCCGCATGCGTCCCGCACACCCATTTCGGCACACCCCTCACACGTTTCGTGGCCCCATAGGGAGCTCCACCGAATGCCCCATGGCTGCCGTCCGCATGCGTCCCGCACACCCATTTCGGCACACCCCTCACACGTTTCGTGGCCCCCACAGGGAGCTCCACCGAAGGCCCCATGGCTGCCGTCCGCATGCGTCCCGCACGCCCATTTCGGCACACCCCTCACACGTTTCGTGGCCCGTGACCCCACAGGGGAGCTCCACCGTAAGCCCCTGTGGTGCCGTCCGCAGTGCGTCCCGCACACCCAATTTCGGCACACCCTCACACGGTTTGCGTGCCCCATAGGGAGCTCCACCGAAGGCCCATGGCGGGCAGTCCGACATTTGCGTCCCGCACACCATTTCGGCACACCCCTCACACGTTTCGTGGCCCCACAGGGAGCTCCACCGAAGGCCCCATGGCTGCCGTCCGCATGCGTCCCGCACACCAGGTGTGTGGCGTGCCGACATGGGCGTCGCGGCGCGCGGGCGCTGCCGTCGGGGTTCCCAGGGAAGCCCCCTGCAGAGGCGAAGCTCAGAGTCACGAGTACCGAGAGTCACGCAGACCCAAACTGTTCACAGTCGTATACATACATTTACACTGGGCGTATCCATGCACGCATTCATGCGAATAGATTCAATCGCGCGCAGATTCATTCATAATCAGACTCGCTCGCGATCCGACTCGCACGCGCTCAAGCTTTCATATTCGGACCTATCGTCTTCGTTCGTGTTGTGTACACTGCCACGCATTTCGGCACACCCCTCATACGGCTCGTGGCCCCATGGGGAGCGCCACCGAAGAAGATATTCACAATTGCGGTACTCTTAACTGCATATGGTTGGGTCCTTCGCCAGGCTAATTTTTCGCTCTCCCCCACTTCCTTGCCCGTGTATTTCTCCTCCTGCCGTAGCTCCCCCTGCTCCCAAGCGGCCCCAAGAGGTTCCCAAGAGGCCCCTGAGAGGCCCCAAGAGTCCCCCAAAAGGTCCCCAGGAAGCCCCAAAAGACCCCCAAGCTCCCAAGGGGCCCCCAAGATCCTTCCAAGAGACCCCCAAAACGCTCCAAAAAGACCTGCAGGAGCATCCCTGAAGACTCTGACCCACGTCAGCGTCGTCGTCGCCGCCGTCGTCGTCGTCCTCCTCCTCCTTCAGGGTCGGTGGCACAGGCCGTAAGGCCTTATACACAGGCAGACAGGCAAGAGAGAGAGGGAACGTGATGGAGTGGTGTCAAGAGAAAGAGAGAGAGAGAGAGAGAGAGAGAGAGAGAGAGAGAGAGAAAAAAAGAGAGAGAGAGAGAGAGAGAGACAGAGAGAGAGAGAGATAAGCAACAACAAAACACATAAACATATAATGAAAGGCATACTCTCAAGAGGCAGCATGGAGGGCCAGCCAGAGGAGCAGGACGAACCTCAGACTGGGAGGGCGAGAAGGTGAAATGGAGGAAGAGGAGGAGGAGGAGGAGGAGGAGGAGGAGGAGGAGGAGGAGGAGGAGAAGGAGGAGGACGAGGGCCCACAAGGTGAGGCGGAAGAGAACAAGGAGGGCTCGAGAAGGCGGGCTGGATGAGAAAGGATGGGAAAGGGCATGCCGATCGCATCTCTGCTTCTTCCCGGGCGCTGCCGACCCCCCTCGACGAAAGCCGACGCTGCAGCTTTTGACAAAGTCACTCCGCCTGCGTTCCGCTCGCCGCGCTTATGCGACGAATGCAACGCGAAGCGTGTGAAGGGTATGCCGAAATCGGCGCGGTGCCGCCATGCAAACCCTGCCGCAAGGGCCTTCGGCGGCGTTCCCTATGGTGCGACGAAACGTGTGAGGGGCTTGCCAAAATGGGCACGGTGTCGCCGTACGGACCCTAGCAAAAAAACCTTCGGTGGATTTCCTTATAGGGCCACGAAACGCGCGAGGCGTGTGTCGCGATGTACTTGCGGGGCGAAGCGCAGTCCACCATGAAAAGTTATGAAAAATGTGAAAGGTTATACAAGAGTTATAAAACAGTTAGGAACAGTTACAAAAGAGTTATAAAACAGCTATATGTGTAAGTTAAACCACAACTCATAACCATATCAAGTGAACAGATCAACGAAGTCTGGGGCCACGAAACGTGTGAAGGGTGTGCCGAAATGGGTGTGCGGGACGCATACGGGCACACCCACTGGGACCTTCGGTGGAGCTCCCTATGGGGCCACGAAGCGTGTGAGGGGTGCGCCGAAATGTGTGTGCGGGACGCATGCGGGCACACCACTGGGACCTTCGGTGGAGCTCTCTATGGGGCCCACGAAGCGTGTGACGTGGTGTGCCGAAATGGGTGTGCGGTCGGCAGGGGGACCACCACTGGGACCTTCGGTTGGAGCTCCTGTATGGGGCACGAAGCGTGTGATGGGTGTTTTTGTTTTGTACCGGATGGAGTCGTGCGGGACGCATTGCGGGCACATCCATTGGGACCTTCGGTGGTGGAGCTCCCTATGGGGCACGAAGCGTGTGAGGGGTATGCCAGAATGAGGGGTGGAACCGCATGCGGGCGCAGCCACTGGGGCCTTCGGTGGAGCTCCCTATGGGGCCACGAAACGTGTGAGGGGTGTGCCGATATGGGTGTGCGGGACGCATGCGGACGGCAGCCATGGGGCCTTCGGTGGAGCTCCCTATGGGGCCACGAAGCGTGTGAGGGGTGTGCCGAAATGGGTGGTGGGGAGGCATGCGGACCCTGCCACTGGGGCCTTCGGTGGAGTCCCCTATGGGGCCACGAAACGTGTGAGGGGTGTGCCGAAATGGGTAATGGGGAGGCATGCGGACCCTGCCACTGGGGCCTTCGGTGGAGCTCCTTATGGGGCCACGAAACGTATGAGGGGTGTGCCGAAAATGGTGCCGTGCGGGACGTCAATGCGGGCACACCCACTGGGACCTTCGGTGGAGCTCCCTATGGGGCCACGAAACGTGTGAGGGGTGTGCGATTATGGGTGGATGGGTGATGGTCGATGATGATGGTGGGAGGAGGAGGAGGAAGGGGAGAGGAGTAGGAGGGGAGGAGGAGGAGGAGGAGGAGGAAGGAGGAGGAGGGAGGAGGAGGAGGAAGAGGAGGAGGACGGAGGGAAGAGGAGGGGAGGAGGGAGGAGGAGGAGGAGGAGGAGGAGGATGAGGAGGAGAGGAGGAGAGGAGAGGAGGAGGAGAGGAGGAGGAGAGGAGACGCGGGGACCGTTTCTTCAAAACGAGGACCCAACACCACAGGATGGTTGGGAAAAAGGGTCTCACAAACCTCCCCGCAACGCGGGCGTGAACCTTCAGAAACACTGTGGTATCCTCCATCATGAAGCCTTTGGCCAGTCCAGAAACCAGCAGAGCAGAGGTTCCAAAGCAAAGCTTGCCCCATATAGTCAAAATCTTCCCCCAAACGAGTTTTCTCCTGTTTGAGGACAATGAAATCACCCCCCGAGGCGATTCCATACCCATGGTAATGCTTGGCAGCCTGGTTCCAGACCAGGCCATTGCAAGTGGCTCTGACAGCGCGCCGCGAGGTCACAGCAAAATCAAGGGCCTCAGTGTAGATGTTTGTTCCAAAACTATCTCGCCAATGCACAGGAGACAATGGGCACTGGCCCAGATCAAGCACGACAGCAACCGTTGCGGCGATCGGCCCACGGACCCGTTTCCAAGCCTGGTTCCTGGGAGTGCTGGTGTATTCTTGAAACCGAGCTTGCTAAACTTGGGAAGTACGTATGTTCTCCTCATCAGTAAAGGTTTCCAGATATTCACGCATCCACATAGCTGTTCACGCAGCAAACGAAAAATGGGGTCTTTTTGCTCAGCCCCGAAGACGCTCAGGATGGTGGTGGAGCAAGCTCTGGCATGCCAGTGGCCAGAGCAGACAGCAGCCTGCCCGCGCGCACTTTGAACTTGGGCCCCACAAAGGCCAGCAACATTGTGACCCAAGGTGCCTACAGCCATCACGCCTGGCTTGTAGAGCTTGGACGATGTCTTGACCAGAGTAGTCAAGTAGCGCACATTCTTACCTCGAGCTCCGGCTTTTCACCGCCTGGCACGAACCATAGCAGCAGTCCTCCTCCTTCCTGCAGTGGTGGCGGTACCCAAGTCACGAATTACAGCATCAACTCTAACTGGGAGGACTGCCGCTTTCAAATCGCTAGCCACACGAAGTGCAAGGGGCCGTCGGTTCGCGACAACCGCAGACCTATTAGATAAAACAAGTGCGGCTGCATGGGCCGAATGCCCTAGATGAGCTGCTGCGGCAACGATGTGCCGTCGAAATTGGTCTTAAGATTTCTAGCACATCTGAAATAGATCGTCAACGTGAGACCTGGTAGACACACCAGGATTCACAAAGCAATGCCGATTATGCACGTCATCCAACATCTGATAGATATACACCTTGGCCCAGGACATAGACTGCATGCATCCGAGGAGAACGCCAATCCCAGCAGGTATGACCTGGAACAGAGCCACGTGCACGAGGTGACCCAGGTACAGGAGGTGCGGTGGGAAACTCGAAGCAGCGGCAAAACGTTAGGGATAATAGTCTCAAAACAACTTCTTGAGATCCCAGTGGGTCGCAGCGCTGGAAACTTCCTGGAAAGCAGCAAGCTCATGGGGCAGCTCTCGGCGAAGCGCAGCTTGGAGGGCCAGACTGCCCTTGATGGCATCATCCCAGGAGTCAGCGTGGTCTTGACTCCGCGCAGCCAGGACGTCTCCCGAACCTTGCAGTAGACGCGGTAGAGGGTGGGGCATTTTTCAAACGGCTCGCTCATCGACCTTGCTCTTGGGGAGCAAACAGATAATCACAGGGAGGGTTTGGGCAGGCCTCATCATATTGGCCTTGCAGTCGTTCGAGAGCCCGACGAGTGCTTCGGCGGCGCCAGACTCCAAATCCAGAAAGTCCCGAGGCCTCCATCCGTCGACGCCCACCGCCGTAGTGAATGACACGCGGGCCGGTAGGAGCGAACAGTCTTGGAATGATTGTTGTTGTCGTTGTCGTTGTCGTTGTCGTTGTCGTCGTCGTCGTCGTCGTCGTCGTCGTCGTCGTCGTCGTCGTCGTCGTCGTCGTCGTCGTTGTTGTTGTTGTTGTTGTTGTTGTTGTTGTTGTTGTTGTTGTTGTTGTTGTTGTTGTAGTTGAATATTATTCCTTCTAAAGAATTATTATTGTTGGGACCCCTGGTGCGCGACCTCTGCGCCGCGCCTAGGCCGCAGCTACATTTTCATCATTTTTTCGCGAAAGCTTCAGAAAAGTGGATTGTGTCCGGATCCGGTTGTTTTGTTGTAATCCGTTTTCCCTTGCAAAAAACACTATAAAATGAAAATTCTTGTTCTTACTTGATCAAATTGCAAGAATCCCTTGCAAAAAATAAGGTAAAGTGGACATTCGTGCGCGCAAGACGAAATCCTTCCAAAACCTTAGGTTTCGTAACGATTTTAACATAAAAACATCAAAAACCCAATGGTTTTTTAAGAAAAAATTGTCAACATGTTCTTCCGCGCGCTCTTGCGGATTCATAGGAAACACACCACTTTTTAAACATTTCTGCCAAAAGGGTCTTTGCGTGCTACTTCTTCAGGTGCTTTGAACTTCTCCAACAACGGTTGCGCGCCTGCGAGGGCCACCATCCCTTGCAAAAAATGAGACGAAGTGCACATGCGCGCGGCCGCCGCGCGCGCATGTCGAAATCCTGCCAAACACAATGGGTTTTCAATAATTTCAAGATGCGATGTTCAGAAAACATATGAAAACGCACTACTTTCTCATCCGAAAAATCTCGAAATCCATTCGCGGTCTCTTGATGAATCTTTAAAACCCAAGATGGCCCCAACAGGCGCGCAAGATGCCCCAAGAGGCGTCCATGAGGCCCAAAGAGGCGCCCAAGATGGTCCCAAGAGGCTTCAAGAGGACTCCAAGAGGCCCCCAAGAGGTTCCAGAGAGGCTCCAAGGTGGCTCCAAGAGACCCCCAAGATGGCCCCAGGAGGCGTTCTAGAGGCCCCAAGAGTCCGCCGTGAGGGTCCAATAAGCCCCCAAGAGGCCCCAAGATGGTTCCAAGGAGCCCCCCAAAGGCTCTCAAGTGGACCCCAAACCGCGCCAGGAGGCTTCCCCCCTTCCCCAAGAGGACCCCAAGCGGCCCCAGGAAGGCCCCCGACTGCTGACGCACATATCCGTAGCCATCTCGGATCAAGGTATCGCCTGTGTTCTTGGATCATGGCTTTGACGGCGAAAGACCTTCACGAGCAGTATGGCCCTGAGCTGTCGCGGCCTCCCTTGGCCGACTGCGAGAGTGCGTATTATTTGCATCAGGCGCTCCGGGCAAAGGGTATCAATGCTAGTCACCAGGCGTGCAAGACTTGGTGGGCCAAGTATCGGGTTGTGACTGGCACGGTCAGTATTTCTAGCGCCAAGGAGCTGGAGGAGCAGCACGGCTCTGCCATCCGCCACCTGGGCATTGAGTATAATACCGCTTTCAAATTATGCCGGGCGCTCCGACAGTTGGATCCACCACTGTATGTGCCAGATAGGGTCGCAACGGCGTGGCTACTGCAGTATTCATCCAAAGACACGCTTGTCCAAGTGCAGAACGCTGGCCACTTCGAGACCTGGTATGGAGAACGTATTCGCAAAGACATGCCCGAGGGGACCACTGACGGGGCCGTCTTGAAGCAGTGGCTCCTGGGACATTTATCTGTATCTGCTAACGCCAGGGTATGCCAGAAGTGGCTCAGCACGGAGTGGGGCGCCAAGGTAGCATTGAATACTGCCCAAGCTGTGGAGGAATGTATGGGCGAGCGTCTTCGACTCAATCAGTATCGGGAGAGCTTCGCCGACGAGGCCGCTGCGGAGGTCCTCTCGCAGCTTCTCTCGGAGAGCGATCCTCCCGTCGCTGTCAGCGGTATGGTGTTGAGGCAATGGTACGTGAAGTATCACCCTGACTCTGGACCTTTGCAGTATGACACGGCCGAAAAGCTCAACGCGGCACTTGGTGACCACATGCGCGCGGTATATCCAGGGCTGAAGTACCACACCTTGCATGCCGTGTTGCGTATGCGACGGAAAGCTGTCTTGGTGTCCCGCTCAGTGTTGAGAAAGTGGTGCGATGTGTATGCGTCGGTGGGCGCTTCAGTGCAGGCGGCGGCTTCATCCGCCGCAGGTCCACAACGTGCTCGCGTTAGCACTGCCGTATGCGAGCCCCGGCTCTCCCGCCAGCAGGCGTATCGGCAATATCATTGGCCATTTGGGAGCGCACGGGTATCAGCCAGGCCCGCACCTGCATCAGCCAGGCAGCCATGTACACAAGCGTATTTGCGACGTCGCAGACGACGAGTCGCCTTAGTATGCTTTGTGTATATTCATAGTGTGACTGGACCTGTTTGCGAAAGCAGGAGAAAGTATGAGCAATGCATGCGTCATCCTTGGGACTGTCTAACAGCAGAAACAGCAAACATTGCATCGCAGACGGACAGCCATCGGGACAACCATCGGGACAACCATCGGGACAACCATTTGGACAAGCATCGGGATAACGATCGGGACAACCATAACCATCAGGACAACCATCGGGGCAACCATCGAGACAACCATCGGGACAACGATACCTTCACTCTTGTGTCCTCCCACATCCCTCAGGAAGTTGCCCTAAAGATGTGACCGACTCCTCTCTCTCCTTCTCTCTGTCTCTCGCTCTTTCTCTGCTTCATATCTATCATACGTAACACATCTACTTGTGTTATCGCCTTCCCAGGAATTTGCCTCAAAAATGTGACCAACTATCTTGGCACTGCGTACCATCTCACGTGTACCGTGTACCACGTCTTCTCAGGTTGCCTCACACATGTGACGAATCTCTTTCTATCTCTCTCTCCTCTGGCTCTCTGTCTTGCTCTCTCTCTCTCTCTCTGTCTCTCTGTCTTGCTCTCTCTCTCTCTCTGTCTTGCTCTCTCTATGTCATGCGCAACAAATGCACGATGCGGGGCACATGCGGGGCCCAAACAAGTGATCAACCTCTG
The DNA here is from genome assembly GCA_963575745.1 of Prorocentrum cordatum. Lineage (NCBI taxonomy): Eukaryota > Dinophyceae > Prorocentrales > Prorocentraceae > Prorocentrum > Prorocentrum cordatum. Next base: position 285,396 of record CAUYUJ010010902.1, on the reverse strand, counting down.
CGGGTGTGTACTCCACGCCAGTGTAGTATCCACGATCGTCCGCGCGCCACGAAGTGAAGTGTCCTGACGTCATAGGGCGGGAAGCTGGGTGTGGGTGGTTCCCGAGAGTCGTGTGGATGTTTGGTAGAGCTTGCATTGCCCCCACGAAGTGGGGGTATTGGCTGGCGTCGCATGAAAACCCTGGCACTGGGGAGAACACTGAGCGTTCGGGTAAAATGATTGTTGTTGTTGTTGTTGTTGTTGTTGTTGTTGAGTGTTGTTAAACAACTATTATTGTTGGACCCCTCACAAGCGCCCTGGCGCTCTCGCCGTGGCGCCGGCTGCGTTTTCATTGAAAATGAGGCTCTCTCTCACGCGGTTTGGGGGACTGCCAAAAACGGCCGCCCAACAACAACAACGCTCCCGTTCGAGACCCGTCCTTTTTTACCCAGTGCCGGTGCTCTTGTTCGCCGCCGAAAGCAGCCGTCTCAACAAAACCAGCGCTCCCGCTCGAGACTTCCTCCCGCTTTACCTTGGACAGGCGCGCTAGTTTTTCTCTCATCGGCGCCGCCCCCCAGCAACAACAACGCTCTCGCTCGAGAGGTCCTCCCTTTTTTACTCAAGGCGGTGCTCTTGCTTGCCGCCGACAGCCCCCGTCCCGACAAAACCAGCGCTCCCGCCCGAGGAATTAATTGAGTTTAGAATGGACATGGCAGCACCCTTTTATCACTCATAATCTCATAAACAGTACTAGTACTAGTTACTAATACTACAATTAAATATAATAATTGTAATAATACAAAATCACAATAATGCATAAAATTAAGAATAATATTTAATAACTCTTACTTTAAAAAGAAAAATAATCTTTACATAAGCCACTAATAATTAATAAGTAGAAGTATTTAATTTAAATAAGAAACAATACAATTTATAATATGACTCAATAATAATAAAGAATCTCGAAGAATAGTAAGACCGAGGACCTCATTATAAAGCCTCTTCCTCCCCCTCCTCCTCCTCTCCCTCCTCCTCCTCCTCCTCCTCCTCCTCCTCCTCCTCCTCCTTTTCCTCCTCCCCCTCCTCCTCCCTCTTTCCCCTCTCTCTTCCTCCCCCTTCCTTCCTCCACCCCCTCCATTTCTCCCTCCTCCCTCCTCCCTCTCCCGTCCCTCTTTCCTCCCTCCTCCTCCCTCCTACTTCTTCCTCCTTTCCGTTTTCGTTCCCCTTGTCTCCTCTTTCCTTCTGCCTCCCTCCTCCGTCCTCACTCCCCCCTTTCCCTTCCGTCCTCCCGCGTCGTTCCCTTTTGATGCATCCTCACCTTTTGCTCAAGGCTGGGGCCCTCGTTTCACCCTCGCCCCTTGGGGGACTGCCAAGTGTCCCTGTTGAACCTTAACTGTTGAATATCAATCGTTTTTTGGAGAGCATCGATAATGTGGGGGAGGAGGAGGAGAAGAAGGAGGACGGATGATTTCCACGGGCTCCAAGGATCGATGGTCGAAGGATTGACTTCAGGGACTCTTTGAAAGGATGTGGGGGGGCAGGTTGAGGATGCGAGCATGGGGGCGGCAGCGCCTGGGGGCGTGAACGTTCAGGACCACGCGCCGAGGCCGCAGGATGGTGGCGTAACAGTTCGCGAACGGGGGGTATAACCACTACAACTACTCCTCCTTCCTCCCCCTCCTCCCCCTCCTCCCTCCTCCTCCTCCTCCTCCTCCTCATCATCATCATCCTCATCATCATCATCCTCTCCTTCATCTCCCTCGTCTTCCCTCCCCTCCTCGTCCTCTTCCTCCTTTTCCGAGGTGCGGCGGCGTGCGCGAGGCGATTGCGATGGTGATGTGCCGTCCGAACTGTGGATCCCGAAGTTCCTCGGGAGAGGTGGTGGCGATACTTTCTTGGGCGGGATATCTCGGCGAGGGAATGTCGGGCCCCGCGCGCCGGGGCAATCCCCCTTGATGGGGTGTGGTATCCATAAGGATGAGTGTGGCATGTGGAATCATGGCGCATGATGGTAACATGGTTGTTGTTGCTATTGTTATTGTTGTTGTTGTTGTTGTTGTTGTTGTTGTTGTTGTTGTTGTTGTTGTTGTTGTTATTGTTGTTGTTGTTGTTGTTGTTGTTGTTGTTGTTGTTGTTGTTGTTGTTGTTGTGGTTGTTGTTGTGGTTGTTTCTGGTGTTTTTGGTGTTCCCGACCCTCTCCTGATTCCGCATTGCCCCCCCTCGTTATTCCCCTGCGTTTCCTCATCTTCGTCGTCCTTCTCCTCGCCCCCTTCTGTTCCCACTCATTGATCACCCGGTTTTTCTTTCCTCCTGATTCCCCCCCCCATCGCCCTCCTCCGTTTCTGTTTTTCTTTCTCGTCTTCACTCTCGCTTCCCTATTTCTCGTTAGTTGCCCTCGCCCTTCTCCCCCCCGCATCTTTCGGGGCGAGGGAGGCGAGGCGAGGAGGAGGAACGCGCGAGATTCGCAGCCAGGACAAACGCCAAGCTGTTGGTGCATTTGGTCGGTATCATAGTTTAGCCAGTCTGCCCTATTTTGGGGTGGACCAGCGGGCATGGCGTCTTTCTGGGGATATACACTTGCTATCGCTGATTATATTCCACGTCCCTGTCCCTCTTTTCATATGTCTTCTCTGCTGCTGTTCCTCGCCCGTGCCCTCCTTTTGATTATTTTTCTCTTCCCGCCCCCCTCCCCTTCCCTCCACATTGTTTGTCCCTTTTCCTCTTCCCCCCTCCTTCCCCCCCCTGGCCCCCTCCTCCAGCCCTCCTCCCACTCCTCCCCCTCCCCCTCCCCCTCGCCCCCTCCCTTCTCCCCCTTCCCCTCCCCCTCCCGATCCCACTCTCCTCATTTCTTCTTCCTCCACTACCCCCCCCCCCTTACTCGGCCACTTGGCCGAGCGGACCCGAGGCATCGGCGGAGCCAACGGGTCTCGGGGCTGCCTCATACGGGAGCAGCGCCAGGGCAGGCTATTCGAGCGGCAGTTTGCGGCGCCCGCGATGAAAACTGGCGACCGCGCCGTCATGCAGCTGGCCGTGACGGGTCACTTGTCGTGGTTCTCGTCCTCTTCGTCCGAGTCGTCGTCGTCTTCCTCTTTTTCCTTGCAGGAAGAGGAGAAAGACACAAAGGAATCCTCGTTGTCCTTGTCGTCGTGATCATCGCCGTCGTCATCGTCGTCGTCCTCCTCCTCGCTGTCCTCCTCCGATTCCTCCTTTGTTTGCTCGCGCTTTGCTCAATACGTTGTCGAGGGATGGAAAGCAATTGCAAATTGCTCACGGCTCCCACTCCACGGGGGCACTTGGCCAGCGCTTCTCCCATCAGCCTTGATAGCATCTTTCTTCCCCTTTTGTCGTCATCGGTCATGGCTGGGCGGCTACCACGGAGCAGTGCGGAGAGTATTGCTTCGCAGTGTACCACGTGTCCCTGAATCACCAGCGCGCTGTCAACGTCACGCAGTTCTGGTACGATTGCCACAGCAATCCGATAAACGGCGATAAGCAGTTCGGCACGTGGTTTCCAGGGGCGGCGTGGAAGAGAGGAAATATCAGAAGGGAAGGAGAAGTGAAGGGGGGAGCGAGGGAGGAATGAGGAACATAAGGATGAGGAGGAGGCGGAGGCCGACGGAGGAGAAGGCAAAAGGAGGATGAGAAGGAGGAAGGGGAGGAGGAGGAGGAGGAGGACGAGGAGGAGGAGGTGGAGGAGGAGGAGGAGGAGGATGAGGAGGAGGCGGATGAGGTGGGGAAGCAGGTACGAGAGCCGGAACGGCTGGTGCCCTGGCAGCGTGGAGCCCGGCGTATACGTCGACGTGACCGATTCGTTGCGGTCTGGGGCGGCGAACCACCTCGCGTTCTCGGCGGCGGTTTCTTCCCTCGAGAGCAGGGGGAGGAGGAGGAGGAGGAGGAGGAGGAGGAGGAGGAGGAGGAGGAAGAGGAGTCCTCGTCCTTCCCTCCCTTTTCTCGCCTGCTCCGTCTCAAATATGTGTTTTTCTAGCGCGCGCCACATAGCATACAATCGTAGAGTCAGTGGCAAACATGTGCGGAGAGCCAGTGGAGATCAGGCGCGAGATCAGCAAGGGACGAGGGAGAGGAATCGAAAGAGACCCAACGAAACACCCCTTCCTCCCCCTTTCCTCCGTCCCTCCCTCCCCCTCAGCCTCCTCTCTCCTCCTCCTCCTCCTCCTCCTCCTCCTCGTCCTCCCCTACTCCCTTGGTGGAAGGAGGAGGAGGAGGAGGAAGAGGAGGAGGAACGTTTAGGAAGGTTTAGTTTAACCAGAGGCCCAATTTGACCACGCACCCCAGACGGGGGAAGCGAACACCACGCAGACACCGAGGCGGAGGAGAAGGAGGAGGAGGAGGACCAGAGGAACCCAAGATGCACCATCGATGTTGCAGTGCCCCTGGCCGTCCAAAGTCCTTCGCTGATGCGTTCCTCCGAGTGTTCCTTTTCACTGTATCAAGTGACCCCAAGAAGCACTAGCAAAATACAGGTCTGCCATTTTGGGGATGGCCCCGTTTTGAAATGGATGTGCCTTGCGTCCTTCAAGCGCGTACTCAGGACTATGACGAACTGTGATGGTACAGATCCGCGAGTGATCCAACGATATCCCCCTTCCGAAAAATGAACCACCATCGGTGTAACTGCTACATACGTTTACACTTGTATTCGTGAACGTCGAGAAAATCTCAACCGATACTTCCATTCTGAAAATAGAGCCGCTCTCGATCCGTGCAGTGCTACACCTGTTGAATTTTCGGTCTATTAAGTTCATGAGGTCGCAATCGAAAACCCCATGTTGAAAGAGAAACGTCTGCCATCCTTCCAACTTTTGCGCGGTGCCAGGGCGAGTTCGACATTTTGAAAACGATGCGTGGTCTATCTTTGTAACTGTTACAGGCTTTTGAGACGATTGTGTGCGGCGCTAATGGGCGCGCACATTTTTTTAATGGAACCCATCTCCATCTTTGAAGCAGTTGCTGACCTTTTAAGGCGAATGTATGCGGCGGCCAGACGGGAGCCCCATTTTGAGACCACCCCCCTCCATCCGTGTAGTTGTTGCAGACTTTCAAGACGAATGTGAATTGTGAAAAAGACCTGTGGTCTATTCCAGAGGCTCGCGCAATTCCGCCGACCTCCAGAAGAGGGAACACGTCCATGGGTGAGGCCTTTTGGGGCCTCTTCGGGACCGTCCGGGAGCCTCTTTTGGGCCTCTTGGATGGCCTCTTCGGGCTTCTTGTAAGTTTCTTGGGCGCCTGCTGGCGGTCTCGGGGGTCCTCTTGGGGCAGAGAGCTCGGAATACCAGTTCGAGTTACCTCTCTTGGGCTCCTCTTGGGGCCCTGTTGGGGCCATCTTGGGCGCCTCCTGGGCCGTCTTGGCGGCTTCTTGGGCCGTCTTGGAGCGATCTTTGGGGCCTCTTGAGCCGTCTTGGGCGCTGTTAAGACCAAGAGAGCGAATCTGCAACACATTGACGTTTCTCCAGAAGGTTTTTGACGATTCTTTCTTCTTTGGGCCCTCTCGGGGAGCATCTTGGAACCCTCTTGGGGTGTCTTTGAGGCCTCTGAGGCAGTCTTGAGGCCGCCTTGGTTGTCTTTGAGGACTCCTTGGCGTGTTGGAATTCAGCGTGAGCCAGCTTAGATAGCACCTTGGGCATCTTGAAGGCCGCAGAGGGTTGATTTGGAAGCTCTGGAGGCCCCGGGGCTGCGTTGACGAGCTCCCCTCCCCCTCGGCCACCGGGCGGGGGACGGCCAAATGTCTCAGACGCCTTTTCACCTCCAGCAAGCGGGGGTCGGCGGATCGTTGTAGTTGTTCCAGACTTGAAACGGATGTGCGAGGCTTTCAGGCGAGAGCCCCACTGACAAATCCCCCACTCCATCCCTGAAGCTGTTGCAAACTTGTAAGTCGAATGTGCGCTCCGCTCAGGCGAGGGCCACATTTTGAAGACCGCACCCCTGAGGAGGAGGAGGAGGAGGAGGAGGAGGAGGAGGAGGAGGAGTGACGGAGGAAGAGGATGATCATGATTATGATTATGATGATGATGCTGCTGATGATGATGATGATGATGATGCTGATGATGATGATGATGATGATGATGATGATGGTGATGGTGATGATGATGATGATGATGAGCAGGAGGAGGAGGACGAGGAGGAGGAGGAGGAGGAGAGGACCAGTGGAAGCCCAAGAGTCATCAACGATGTTGGGATAAACCCGCCCTTCCTCGTCATAGGCCCCTACAACAGTTCATGTCCAAAGAGGGAACTGGCTCGTTGGAGGACAAGTGTTTGAAGACCCTGAAGCATGCCAAAGCATTGTTCTCGGGATTCCAACGCCACGGATCGACCTGATTATTGCGTCTTGACGATCTTGAATCCTGCCAGAGCGCCGTTCTTGACACTTGAACGCAACGAAGCGTTGTAACTGTTTCACCCTCATACTCCTGAACCCTTCCAACACACAATTTCTGGTACGCTGATCGTGGGAATCCACGAGACAGTTGCAATGTAAAACATTAGCCTGGCGAAGGACCCAACCATATGCAGTTGTGAATATCGCAATTGTGAATACTATCTTCGCTCGCGCTCCCTATGTGGCCACGAACCGTGTGAGGGGCGTGCCGGGATCCGTGGCGGGGTTCACACCGCGAACGAAGACGACAGGTCTGTGTGCGAGAGATTGAGAGCGGGGGAGCGCGAGTGAGTTTGATCGTGAGTGAGTCTGCGCGCGCGTGAGGCTACGTGCATGAATGTCGACGCCCATGTCGGCACGCCCCTCGCAAGGGTCGCGCCCGCTTCATTCCATTTCTTAATCTCCCTCTTTGCCCGTGCGCGCCAAGGTCCAAGGCTGCGGGTGCGGCGCCGCACGGGGGCCCCACGACGCACGCCGGTCGCCCCGAAGGGGTCCCAGCGACGCGCGCGGATCCGCTGCGCGGAGCAGAGAGCTAGCTGGCCCGCTGACAGCGGGCAAGGTTCTGGCCGCCAAAATGGGGCGGGGCCTCGATGCGAACCTTGCCACTGGCACCCTCGGTGGAGCTCCCCACGGGGCCACGATCCTGGTGATGGGTGTGCCAGGATGCGGCGGGGCCGCCATGCGAACCCTGCCGCTGGCGCCTTCGGTAGAGCTCCCTATGGGGCCAGGATCCTCGTGAGGGGTGTGCCGAAATGGCCAGAGGCCAGGCGGGCCTTGCCATTGGGGCATTTGGTGGAGTTTCCCATGGGGCCACGATCTTCGTGAGGGGTGTGCCGAAATAGCCCGAGGCCGCCATGCGAATCCTGCCATTGGAGCTTTCGGTGGAGTGTGCCGAAATCGCCCGAGGCCGCCATGCGAACCTTGCTACTGGCGCCTTCGGTGGAACTTCTATGGGGCAAGGATCCTCGTGGGGGTATTGCCGAAATTGCCCGAGGCCGCCATGCGAACTTTGCCAGTGAAGCCTTCGGTGGAGCTCCCTCTGGGGCCAGGATCCTCGCGAGGGGTGTGCCGAAATGGCCCGAGGCCGCCATGCCAATCCTGCCATTGGGGACTTCGGTGGAGCCCCTACGGGGCCACGATCCTTGTGTGGGGTGTGCCGAAATGGCCCGAGGTTGCCATGCGAACCCCGCCACTGGGTCTTTCGGTGGAACTCCCCATGGGGCCACGGAGCGCTGTACAGGGTAGGCGAAACGCAGGGTGGAAGGAGGAGGGGGAGGAGGGAGGAGCGGGAGGAGGAGGGAAGAAGGAAGAGGAATAGGCGGGAACCGTGTCTTTAAAACGAGGGCCCAACACCACAGGACGGTAGGGAACAACGAGTGTGCGCGGCGCTACAGCGAAAACCACATGTTGAAAAGGAACCGCTCTCAATGTGTGAAGCTCTGGCAAATGTTGAAAACGAATGTGCGCGGCGCTAAGGCGAGAGCCACATTCTGAAAACCACCAGCCCTAAATCTTTGAAGCCCTTGCAAATGTTGAAAACGAATGTGCGCGGCGCTAAGGCGAGAGCCACATTCTGAAAACGATCCGCCCTCAATCCGTGAAACTCTTGCAATTGTTGAACAATTCGTGTGCGCGGCGTTAGGGCGAGAGCCACATTTTGAAAACGATCCACCCTCAATCCCTGTATACCTTGCCAGTTTTCAAACGAATCTGCGCGGCGCTATGGCGAGAGCCACATTTTTAAAACGACCCGCCTTCCTTTCGTGAAACTGTTTTCATGTTTTAACGCTTCAGGGTCATACGTGGTGAGGGAGTCTGAGGCGAAACGCCCGGTCCGCCCTAGAAACGGGTCTCGGGATGCGACAGGGAGAAGTATGTTATAAGGAAAAGGAATGGAGGAGGGGGAGGAGGAGGAGGAGGAGGAGGAGGAGGAGGAGGATGAGGAGGAGGAGGAGGAGGAGGAAGAGGAGGAGGAGGAGGAGGAGGAGGAGGAACAGCATGAGGAGCAGCAGCAGCAGCAGGAGTAGCAGGTGGAGCAAGAGGAAGAAGAGGAGGAGGAGGAGGAGGAGGAGGACGAGCACGAGGATCACCGGGAAGAGGAGCGGGATGAGGCGTGGAGGTTCGACGTGGCGGTGTGGTCCAACGCCTCTGGCGCGTACGAGCAGTACACGGACTTCGCCGGCTTCAGCCTCGCCGACAGGGCCTCTCTGACCGTCGGCCTTAATCTGTTCGTGTACGACCAGTCTACGGTGCGCGCGGTGCTGGCCCAGGCCACCTCCTCTTTTCGATCCTTCGTCCGCCCTCTCCCCTCCGCACATCTTCCTCCACGTCCTCCTCCCCCTTCCCCTCCACCTCCTCCTCTTCTGTCCCTCCTCCTCCTCCGTCCCTCCTCCCCCCGCCCCCTCTCCTAACGCCGACTCAGAAACCACAACGAGCATGGTCGACACAGGTCGAAGTCTGCAAGGCCGCCGACGGGTAGGTGGGGTCGGGGTGCCAGAGAAACGCCCCTCCCTCTCCCAGCCATGGCTGGCCACTGGCCAAGGAGTAATAGCTAAGGAAAGCGAATCCGATGGCCCCCCAACACATACACACGCCCACCCGTAGGGCTGTAACGCGCTCCACAGCAGGCCTCCTGCGATCAGCCTCTTGGACCTATGGCGCTTCTGGCCTTGTGCACGGAACGGATCATGCTCTGGCTGCCTCCAGAGGAGGAGGAGGAGGAGGAGGAGGAGGAGGAGGAGGAGGAGGAGGAGGAGGAGGAGGATGGGGGGTAGGACGAAGAGGACTAGGACGATGACGAAGAGAAGGACGAGAAGGAGGAGGAGGAGGAGGAGAAGGAGGAGGAGGATGAGGAGGAGGAGGGGGAGGACCAGTGGAAACCCAAGACTCATCAACGCTGTTGGAATACATCCTCCAAGCTCCCCCTTCACTTGCTCTTACAAGGGCTCATCACCACTGAGGGAACTGCCTCGTTGGGATTCAACTGTTTGAATTCACTGAAGCCTGCCAAAACACATCTCGCGGGACTCCAACGCCACGAATCAACCTGACTGTTGCGTCTTGACGATGTCAGAAACCTTGACGATGTCAGAAACCATCAGCGTAACTGTTGCGCCTTCACAACCCTGAGTCCTTCCCAAACACCGCTTCTCGCACGTCGACCATGTGACTCCGTGAAGCTCATGCACATGTTTACAAGACGAGTCTGCGCGGCGCTTAGGCGAGAGCTACATTTTGAAAACGGAACCGCCCCCAATTCTTTAAAGTCTTGCAGGTGCTTAAGACGAGTGTGCGCGGCGCTAAGGAGAGAGCCACATTTTGACACCAACCGCTTTGAATC
>CAUYUJ010010902.1:232078-268080 GCA_963575745.1 Prorocentrum cordatum | reverse complement strand
TATTCGTAGTAGTCGTAGTAGTCGTAGTAGTCGTAGTAGTCGTAGTAGTCGTAGTAGTCGTTGCGGTCGTAGGTGGAGGAGGCGGCGAAGGACGAGGTGGAGGCGACGGGGGAAGTGGAGTATAATGGGGGAGGTAGGAGGGGGGGGGGAAATGAGACTGGGGCAGTGGGGGGGATGAGTAAAGGGAAGGGGGTGGGGATGAGGAGGGTGCGGAGGCCAGCGCGCACCCAATATGTGTCGACGGTGCAGAAATAGACGTTTCCGTCCGAAGCCCCCTCCTGCTCAATCGTCCGAGCAGCTATTATTTGTCATTGCGAAGCGCTCCCCATGAAAGATGGCCGCCCTATTGGCCCGCAAATCAGGCGGGAACCCCGTATTCCCACAACCTGATTGATATTTGGGTTTCTCTGCGCCCCACCGCGCGGGACCCGTCCCCCCCACCACAATCATCAGCGGCATCGCCACCATTACCACCACCGCCACCATCATCATCAGCATCATCATCATCATCACCACCATCGCCGTTATCACCAGCATCGCAATCATCATCATCATCCTCAGCATCATCAACATCATCATCATAAGTTTCGTCATCATCACCGTGGCCACCATCACCATCAACGTCATCATCAGTATCGTCATTTGCGTCATCACCATCACCACATCATCAGTAACAGTCGCAGCAACATGACCGTTATACTTATCATCACCACCATTGTCATCATTCCCGTTGTCATTGTTATTATTAGTATTCTTATGAGCTGTATCATCATCATTATCGTCATCGGCAGCGCCATCATCATCATCAGTATAACCATCACCAGTGCCATCACCATCACCATCGTCATCAGCACTAATACCGTCACCTCCGTCTTCAGCATCAACATGTTCAACACCATTTGCATCAACAGCATCGTCGTCGCCGTCGCCATTACCATCATCGTCATCACCATTACCATGTCACTTTGTATCACCAGCACCACCATGACCATCATCATCATCATCACCACCGTCACCATCAACACAATCAGCGACGAGACTATTTCACGCAATGGCTTTGCACGTGCGAATTCTCTTTTCGCATGCCGTGCGGGTTGGTCCGCTGAGAGTCGTGCTGGCCTTCCTGGCAGTCTGAGGGTCGTGCGGATCCCCCTGGTCTTAATGACACTGGTGCGGATCCTTCTTCGGTCGGTGACAGTTGTGCGGGTCTTCTGATGTGGACCGTCCTGGTGCAGTCCCTCTTCCTCGAGTTTGTGTGGTTTTCTCCTGTTCCTGAAGGTCGTGCTGAGGTTTGCCCTCTCTCCCTTAATCCAGAGCGTGTTGGGCAGGCAGGCGAACATGATTGAGGAGGCGTTCGCTCTGCCTAGCCGTGCGGTTGCAGATTTTAGTTATGAAGGTTGTGCGGGTCTGCGTGGGCTCGATGCGGATCGTCATGAAGCTGGCGCGGGCTCTCAGCCTGGAGCTGGTTCGGGTCCTCGTCCTACTCATGAGGGTCGTATTGGTCTTCCTGTAGCGGATCCTCATGTGGTATATGCTGATCGTCTTGGCACGTCTCGTTGTGCTGCAGTTTCGTCGCAAGCTCGATGTCAACAGCTGCTTCGGGGGGCGGGGGGTGGGCGTAGCAGCTGGGATGGCCGCCTCCTTTCGTGCCGATCCTCACGGTGCGCCCCTTCATCGGTGGTGTACCCCGACCATGGCGCCCACAACAAACATCATCACCCAGCATCACCGCCATCATCAGCACCACCATCATCATTTTCATTGCCATCATCGTCGTCGTCACCACCGCCATGACCAGCTTCCTGATCATCGTGGTCATCATCCCTCATCATCGTCACCACCAGCCTCATCATCAATAGCATCATCCGCATCATCATGATCACCACCGCCACCCGCATCATCATCACCGCCACCACCACCACCAACATCATCATCCCCATCAATACCACCATCACCACCACCGCCATCAGTATCATCATCATCCTCACCATAATTATCATCACCATCACCACCTGCGTCAACAACCTCATCATCTGTAACACCATCATAATCCTCGTCGTCGTCACCGACGTCATAATCACCATCGCTATCACTATTGGTAGCGGTAGCATAAACATCATCATTATCATCATCAGCACCAGCATCGGCATCAACATTTTGACCACCACTAGCTTCACCATCTGTTTTACCATCGATGTCGTCTTTGTTGCCAACATCCATCATCATCACCATCGCCATCATCTTTTCAGCCCCTTTGCCAGTGCCATCGTCATTATCGTCATCCCCATCATCCTCACCATCTTCAGCTTTAGCTTGCTCCATCATCATTATCATCATTATCATCATCATATTTACCAACCTCAACAGCATCATATCCTTTCACCATCCATGCACTCACACATTCAGCTTGGGAAGCCTCACGCGGGACTTGTTTCTATAAGTGAGTTGTAGTATAATGCGGGCCGTTCGAACTTTGTAACTGTCGTGACTTTCGGACCTCGGGGGATTGAATCCTGAGGAAGTCTAGAGCGGGAGCCTCGTCAGTGAGTGAATTGCAAGACAGTCTGAGGCCGGAGACTCTCCTTGCGGTCCCCCCCAAGGAAAATAGTTTCGTGCGCCTGGGGAGCACAAGGGCGAGGAGGAGACAGGAGGAGTGTCTCCACAATCACAGGGACGACGACGAGGATCACTTCCGCGCGGATGAAGGAGATTTCCATGCGGGTTCTGCCGTCGGAGCATTTTGTTATATCAGCATCAGCCTACCACCCTTCGAGGTGTAAAGGGCGCGACCAGGTGGGGTCATAGAGCTCAAGGACGTGCCCAGGGGCGGCCCCACGTTGAAAATGGATCTCCCTCATCCGTGCAGCTCTGGCACAGTGCGGGGTTTCCTGACTGCGCTACACGACGTCGTATGACGTGAAGCGCTGGTTTTGAAACGAGTTCGGAGCCAGCGGAGTTTGAGGCGAGAGCCCCAACCTTGAAAAGGGGCCGTCTTCCCCAAGTTGGATCTCTGCAGAATTCTGTTGGTGTGGTGGTGTTTTTTATGTGTGCCATGCGAGGCCCCTATTTTGAAGAAGGATCTGACCTCCATCATATTATCTTTGAAACGTTTCTCAGACGAGAGTACGCCGTACCTCTGCGAGAACCCCAGCTTTGAAAACCAACCAGCCTTCATTCGCGTGATTCATCGATTGTTTTACGACCAGTGTACTCGGCGCGAAGGCGAGGGTCCCATTTTGAAGCGATTTGCTTTCCATCCGTGCAGTTCTTGGAAATGTCAAATTCGCGATCGGAGGCGATGGGGACTTCTCTGGCGAATCACCCTGCCTGCCCTAACGACGCAATTGGTGGTGCGACAGGAAGGAATGGTCTACCAGGAAAGGGGTTCGAGAGGAGGAGCGTGAGGAGAAGGAAGATGAGGAGCAGGAAAATACACATCCCCAACTTGGCATAGTGGAGGACTGAGGCAGGAGGAGGGTTAGGAAACGCAAGAGGAGGAAGTAGGCAGGCGGAAGGGGAGGAAACGGAGGGAGGAATAATGAGGCAGAGTGGAGGGAAGAGGCCAGCCCCTGCCCCAAGGCCACGTCGCCCCCTGCTGGGGAGCCGGCGCCTTTGGTCTACGATCCAGGGCGTTCGCTGCTGGAGTCCTGGGCCAGCAATATCCTCAAACTCCTGCGTGTACTTTCACTCATGTGCGCTCGCACTCGCCCTCACACTGACACTCACACTCACGAATCATGCTGATGCTTCCATGCACACACACCCTTCCACTCTTGGACCTCATATGCGACATTATGTCGAGCGCACATTGTCTGACTAAACGCCCCCTTGATCAACGGCATTGTCGGCGATGCTCGCAGTGATTCTCAGAGTCGCACTCGCACCCTACCCGTGCTGGGCGGGAGGGCCGTAGTAGGGGATTGTGTTTTCGTCATCGCGCTCGCGCTCGCGCCTTCACTCGCAGTCCTCGCACCTCTCTTCCCGACTCGCGCTAATTCCCCAAACAGCGCTTGCACTTGGGGATTCTTACTTCTCTTGAAGGGATTGGGCCGTGTCTTCGGTCTGGCGGCTGTTTTCCGCCGTCGCCGCCCCCGTCGCCGCCTCGTCGCCGTCCGTTGTTTGGTCGTGTCTTCGGTCTGGCAGCTATGTTCCCGCCGTCGCCGTCCCGCCGCCGCCCCGTCGTCGCTTTACAACGGTTGCACCGCCCAGATTCCCCTTTCTAAAAACACTTAGGATCCCGCCCCCCGGGTTTATCGGCCCCCCTTACATATGATTCTGACCCATCGTCCATCCTAAATATAAGTTCATACCACCCCAGCCGAGCCGGTATCGACCCCCCCCCCACCATCCTCTGCAAAAAATGTCATGCGCGCACATTCGTTTATCAGCAATCCGCAGTTTTCAAGAATCCCTTGCAACAAATGGGACGAAGTGCGCGCGCGCTCGTCGTCGCGCGCGCATGCCGAATTCCTTCAACAACCTTAGGCTTCGGAAGGATTTGAAAATCGAGTGTCCAACAGCACGTATAATACAAACACATGGTTTCGCAACACGGATTTTCAAAACAAAGCGCGCGCGTTATTGCGAATACTTAAGAAAACCATTGGTGCACTTCAGAAAATACTACCAAACGAGCTTCGCGCGCGCATGTCGAAATCTTTCGAACGCCTTTGCGCGCGTGCCGTCGCGAGAATCCTTTTGCAAGACATGGGACGCGCATGTCGGAATCCTTCAAAACCTTCCGTTTCGCAGCGATTTCAAAGCCGAATGTTCAAAACACATTCACAAACACACGGTTTCGCAACATCAGTTTTCAAAAAAGCTTGCGCGCGGGCTGTTGCAAATTATAAAGAAAACCATAGGTTTGCCAACATCTTCATGGAATTCCGTCAAACGGGCCTCTGGCGCCGCATGCCGACATCATTCGCACGCCTTTGCGCGCGTGCTGGGGGGGGGTACGATCCGTGCCAAATGAAACCATGCGGGCCACTCGCGCGTCGGCCGCGCGCGCATGTCGCACTATTTCCAAAACCTCCATCACCGACGCGAGGACGCCGTCATCGTCGTCGGCGTGATCAGCATCGGCGTCCGCGCTGGCCGCTCCTTCGTCGGTGCGAACATCGTCACCAGCACCGCCACTATCATCAACGCGTCTACCGTAGTCGGCGTTGCCATGATACCGCGCCCGCCCAAGTAGTCGACTCGCAGTGAAGTGCCCGCTGGGATGCGCCAGGCGGTCAGCGCCACCGCGGCCGCGTCGGTGGCGCCAAACTAACTGGCCGCTGCGCGCGTGCTAAGGTAGGCGCGTCCGCAGGGATGCATCAACCAACGCCAAGCATGCATCGCAAAGGAGGTGGTCAAGCGCGGTGCAGGGTAGTCAGTTGCACCGCGTAGATTCTCCTGTCAAGCCCCGGAGTTAACGGGACGCCTTTTTCGTATTGCAATTTACACATGATTCTGCCCCATCGTCCATCCTAGAATGGAGTTCGTACTATCCCAGCCAAACCGGTATCACTCCCCCCGCCGTCTTTTGCAACATATGCTATGCGCGCATTCTCTTTCATCAAAAATCATAAGTGTTCAATAGTCCCTTGCAACAAATGGGACGAAGTGCGCGCGCACGTCGTCGCGCGCGCATGCCGGAATCCTTCAAAAACCTTCGGTTTCGGAGGGGGTAAAAATCGAATGTCCAAAATACAGACAAAAAACACACGGTTTCGCAACACGAGTTTGCGGACAAAAACAACATACGCGCGCGCTCTTGGGAAATCTTCAGAAAATCACTGGTTTTTCAACATGTCAAGAATATTAACAAACGGGCTTCGCGCGCGCATGTCGAAATCTTTCGAACGCCCTTGCGCGCGTGCCATCGCGAGAATCCCTTGCACAGCAAGCAATGGGACGAAGTGCGCACGCGCGCGTCGTCGCGCGCGCATGCCGAACTTCAAAAATCATTGGTTTCGGACGGATTTCAAAATCGAGTGTCCCCAAAACATACAAACACAGGGTTTCGCAACACGGATTTTCAACAAAAGCGTGCGCGCGCGCTTTTGCGTCGTCGTCGTCGTCGCCGTCCTCCCTCCTCCCTCGTCGTCGTCGTCGTCGCCGTCGTCGTCCTCTGTCTTTCCTCGTCGTCGTCGTCTTCGCGTCGTCGTCGTCGTTTCCGTCGTCGTTGTCGCCGTGGTCGTCCTTCCTCCCTCGTCGTCTTCGTCGGCGTTTCGTCGTTGTCCCTCCTATTTCATCGCCGTCGTCGTTGTCGTCGTCGTCGTCGTCGTCGTCCTCCCTCCTCCCTTGTCGTTGTCGTCGTCGGCGTCGCCGTCCTCCCTCCTTCTTCGTCGTTCGCGTTGTCGCCGTCCTCCCTCCTTCGTCGTTGTCGTCGTTGCCGCCGTCGACGTCCTCCGTCCTCCCTCGTCGTCGTCGTCGTCGTCGTCTTCGTTGGCGACGTCGTCGTCGTCGTCGTCGTCGTCGTCGTCTTCGTCGTCGTCGTCGTCGGCGTCGTCGTCGTCGTTGTCATCGTCGTCGTCGTCGTCGTCGTCGTCGGCGTCGGCGTCGTCGTCGTCGTGGTCGTCGTCGTCGGTGTCGTCGTCGTCGTCGTTGTCGTCGTCGTTGTCGTCGTCGTCGTCGTCGTCGTCGTCGGCGTCGTCGAAGTCGTTGGAGGCGTCGTCGGTGTCGTCGTAGTCGTTGTCGGAAGCGTCGTCGTCGTCGTCGTCGTTGTCACTGTCGTAGTCGGCGTCGGTGTTGTTGTTCAGTGTCATTTGGTACCCACCGTCACGGTTTTAAGAGGTTTTGCAAACCAAGTTGCGGGTGGGTGGGTGGGATGTTTGCGCGAGCAGTGGAGTGGACAATTAATTGCGAACATAATTAAATTTCAGATTGCTAGAAAAACACACAGTTTTGGGTCTTCTCTGGCTGACATCCTCTGCATCATTCGTATTCTCGAAGATATAGCAGCCACACAAGTGTACGCTTGGTTGTCCGCCCAGATTTCGTGGATCGGCGTTGGCCCTCCCTCCCCACATTCCCAGGCGGCGCATCTGGTTCCGCCCCGGGCGCTGGGGGAGGAGTGTGGGGAGGGGCGTCCAGCGCCGGCCCGAAATTATGAAGCTGTGATTTGTTTTCTATACTACCCATGCCCCTCGCACCTCTCCACCATCAGAGTATTTTTGATTCGTCGAGGAGTGGTAGTTTCAAGATGATCTCACATTACTGGATTCATGAATTCAGGCGCGAACTCGGCCGACGAATTGTCCGTCAGCAGAGCGCGCGGGTGCCACAGCCAAGTGGTGGGTATAACCAGCTCGCTGGGCAGTCCTGCGCTGTTCGCGGGCTACTGCATCAAGCTTGGCGACCTCGGAATCAGGCAAACGAGGGCAGCGCAATAATATCCAATCGCGGCATTTTGGGCGACGCGAATCGGACACGTGAGGGATCAATCGCAAACGTTGCACGAAATCGGTGGCACGCGCGGTGCACTTCGAGCCAGGAAGATAGCAACGTATCAGCAGGCGACCGCCGTGCCGAGCACGCTGGTGGCTCTGCAACCCCCAGGAGGAGGAGAAAGCAGCTCTGCAATGGCAAACGCGAGACTCGCGACCTGGTGTTGGCTGAGGGCGCCAGTCGCGTCGCACACCGAATCGCAAAAGAATATGCGGTCCACGAGCACCTTCCATGAGTTTTCGTCCTGCATGAGATGCTTCCAGGCCTTAGGATCCTCACACACAACCCAGGAAAGCCGTCCGGGAGGTAGGGCCAGAGGAAGTCAGCATCTCTTTGTAAGGCGTGGATCCACTTCAGCTTGTGCCCTGCAGGTCTCGCACCAAGCAGGGCGAGGAATGCGGCAGGTCGAGTGCGCTGCAAGCGCGCGCAGTACTTCAGGCGGAGACGAGAGACCAAACATTCGACAGCAGGCTGGTGCAATGCCTCGCGCACTTCGCGATCTGTGTGCTCAGAATGCTGGAACCGAGGCTTGTCAAAAATACGTCGAAGCACTGTCATGTACACTGCGCTGAGACGTTTCAAATGGCGCGCAGACAGAACGAGTACGTGAATGCCAAACAGGAGCTTAGACATCAACAGTCACTGCATAAAGTGCAACTTGTGTGCGCGATCGACTTTCACGGAACCAAACACCTTGTACGACAAAGGGGCATATGCAGTGCGGGTCTTGGCAGCTTTTGCGGTAGCATCGCAAGCTGCATTGACGCGGAGGGAAGTGGCCGTGCCAAGATGCTTATAGGATCCTACAACACGGATGTGAGCATCTCTGCCGGGGACCTTTACGCCCAGCTGACCGGTTGCATCGCGGCGAGCTTCGCGCCAGGCGGTAGCCTTCGGGCCTCTGTATTCTAGAAGAGCCTCGGTCTTCCCAAGGGAGGCATTTAGCTGGAGGTGTAGATTTTCAAGGAAAAGCACGTCCAGCAGCACATCGAGGTTCTTATCTAGCTGCTGCAGAGAGCGGGCAGTAATTGCAATAGCCTCGTCATCAATGAGCGCGGCGTCCAGGACAGACTCTTTTGCAGGGCCCCTGGGAAGGGGAGCCCAGAAGGAATCGGACGGGGAGGGGAGACGGAGGGTGATCCCTTTCTCTTTGAACTGTCTCGTAATGATGTCCAGGGCCATCCCATGGACTCCACTAAACGTGAGGGCGCCTGATTTGCATCCCTGCCTCCCTCCAGAGTGGCTCGTAACGCAAGTTGGGAGATCAGGAACGGCAGCCCATGCGCCTTCATACGTACGACATCCTCGTCAATTCCCCACTGCTGGACAAGATGGCCGTGCTGCGATAGATACTCGAGCACCCAATCCGCAGCCGGCTCAGACACACCGAGCGAGAGGAGTTGGGAACGGTGGGCAGACGCAGGCACCTCTCCTCAACCATACATGAACTGCCGTATCACTCGATCAAACGCCTTCGCAAGATCAACGTGCAGCAGGAAAATTAAAATCTTCGCTACGCAGAATGCAACACGTGAGACGCCATGTCCGTGCCTCGGCCAGGGATCGCGCAGTACTAGGACTGGAGCTGGTGGGCAACGTCGCTGGCGTCAAAGCCTGCTGCAGCACACCCGTCAAGCCTTTGCTAGCGTGATCGGCGAGCAGAATGTTACGATAATCGTCCGTATTTAGGGTATCGTCCTCCCGTTTAAACAACTTTTTTGGGGTCGCCCCCCACGCCATTGAGCTGCCCAAGCACCTGTGGCTTTGATGCGCTCATTGACGTCAGACAGCAAGAGCATAATCCCCGGCGTGGAGCAGCTCGGCAGGGATCCCATCATATCCGACTCGCTTGTTTCGACCAAGGGCCTGGTAGGCACGCCGAGTGGCCTCTGGACCTACATCAAAGAAGAGGCGGGAGGAACAGGAGGTCGAGAAGGAGAAGGGGGGCATCCTGGGGCGGAAGCGGACGTGAGAGGCTGTGGAAAAGGCAGCCTCATCAAGGCTCTGCCTATGATTTCGCCACGAAGCACCTCACTTGTGGATGTCAAGGCGCCTTCAGCGTCGCGCGAACACCGGCCCGGGCGAGGGGCGCGGGCTCCCAGGGCGTGCAGAACTGCGAAAGCCTGACGAACATCGTGAGCATCAATGGCACGCGAAGCGCTCGCGGCGAGAGAATCCAGATACGCGCGGCGATCCTCGTCAATGATTGGGCGCAGCTGGAAAATAACGCCGTGATGCACGTCTCCTTCCGGAACCCCTTCCAGACCTTTAGAACCCCTTCTGGACCTGCTCCATGCGTGCAAGAAAATCGCTAAGAAGCTTTGCGCCTGGCGGTGGTGGCTGTCAAGCGGGCGCCGGGTCAGGGAGCAATGTGTGGAATGACCTGCCAAGCCCGAGAAGACAGCCATGCCTTTCTGGGCTTCTTGTCGGGGGGACCGAAACTGTGCAAAGCTGCCCACCGAGTCCATGCCTTCAAAAGTGCAACGTGGTCATCAACGTAAACGAAGGAGAAACATGCGGAAAGAGCCGCATGAGCTGTTGAAAACGTTCACAACGTGGCACTGATTGAAGGTTGTGCTTGTTAGCGGGGCTGATAGCGCGCTGAGCGTCAGATGGGACAGCCTTCGCGCACAACACGACGACATTATGATCGTCTTCGGAGGAAAGAGTTTCAATCAATGCTACGATCTACAACGATGTTGGTCATGTTGACGAAAATAACTTTCGGCACACGTATATAATCAAAGCGAGAAGTGGTGGCTTGCGTGGACTTCCACGTGCGCCCGCACTCTCCCAAAGTATTGCTGACGCGCAAACAGAAGTCTTCGGCACATGTGCGTAGCAAAGCTCCGTTCGAGTTCTCATTTTCGGTCTGAGTGGGGCCTGCCACGCGCGAGGGCACTGAGCCGACCCGGCCATTCGCATCAAGCAGCACTATCCACGGCAGGGGTTGCGACTGAAGTGGCTATAGCTGCACGCAGGTGAGCTCCGCCCACCACTGGACACGGACAGACTCACTGGCCGGAGAGTGCGGAGCATGAGCAACGCGGACCACCGCGTAAAGAACGCGGGAAGAGTCAGCATGCCAGAAGTGCACGTGGGCACGTTGGTGGACCCAACATTGCATTCCAAGGGACCGTCCTCCCTCCGCCTCGTCCTCCTTCCTACTCGTGATGCCGTTGGGCTGATCGTGGCCAGCAGGTGTTTCAGCGGCTGGGGAAGCCCCGAACGCTCGGCCTGAGCGTGCAGTCGCCCTCTTCCCCTCCTTCCTCCGTCCTCCGCCTCCTCGTCCTCCTCCCCCTCCCTCCTCGAATTAGTGGCTTGTTTGCCACTGCTTGCGCAGGCAGGGCGCGCATGCTTTGCTGCAGCCGTTGTTGGCCGACTCCGGTCTGTTCCGTCGGCACCGGCTCGCACTCCAGCCGCTGCGGTTTAGTCACGCGCCTGGCCGGGCACCTCAGTGCCCAACCCCATGCTTTAGAAACTCGGTTGGTGAGTGCACGCACCCAACGCCTGACTTCTGTAGCAAGTCTGGAACTCGGGTTAGGTTCCGGTTTTGTGTCAAGTGCTGCACTGTGCCGCGGTTCCTTGTTTGCTGTTGTGCGATGCCCGATTATATGAGTGATCGGTCGGATCATGGGGATGTGCATTCACAACGCTTTCATACACCCATCCGCTCTCTGCCCTCTCTCCTTTTGTCCTCTCTCCCCCCCGTCCGCTTGGCCCAGCGTTTACGCCGCTTGCAGGAGGAAAGGACGATGACGGTCCTGCGGCAGGTTTACCTGCCGACTCCACGTTTTTTGTTTTCGGTGTTAGTGGCATGCTTGCGAATGGGAGTCAGGGCGATAACGGTCCTGTGGCAGTATGGCCTGCCAGCTCCTCGTGGTGGTCGCTCGTTGGCGCGGTCTCCCTTTCGCCTCTTCCTCCCCCTTCTCCAAAATAGCGCTGAACAAAAAAACATTGCACTCCAAGGGAACCGTCGAGCTTAGACGCGGCAGCCAGCAAGGTGTAGTACTGGCCATCGGTCTGCTCTGAGTTCGGAGAACGCCCCTCTTGAACACCAACTACGTCAATGGATCGATCGTGAAATTGCTGCTCAAGAAGAGTCACCTTTCTGCGCATGCACACACCACTCATGTTCTCATGTTGGCATAGGAGCGCGGGAGTGAGTGTGGGTGCATTGCTACAACATTCGCGCTCGCGCATGAGAATGTTACAGTCGATGCCGTGACGTCCGCGAGGGAAGGATCATCTCCTCCGCACGTGCGGGGGCCCAGAATGCCTGGCTGCTCCGCGAGATCGTCAGCATAGGCTACGCCTGCGCTGACCCCGCACCCGGGCTGGGGACAAAAGGCCTGGCCTGGGCTAGGCCACGGCGCCCGACCTGCTTGGTGAAGGGCCCCGTGGTGCGCATCTTGGCTGGCTGCTTGCCGTTGAGCCGCTCGCGGAGGAGCGGGGGCCCCTGCTTGCCCGCAGCATGTCGCGGCGTTGGCTGCGCCCGGGCATGCTCGAGGGTCACCTGGAATTTGGCGAAGAGGTCCTCCGACTCCTGTACCGCCGCAGGCGAGACGGAAGCGCACTGGCTCAGAGCATGCCGTGCTGCGTGGAGCTGCTGTTCAGGGAGGTCGAGCGGGGCGCCCTCGGCCATCGGGGCGGGCTGGGGGGTAGCTTGCGCAGACGACACCTGCTGCTCCAGCTCCTGCACGGCCTTCTTGAGAGACGTCACCTCCTCGGCCGCTGCCTCGACAGCCTTCTGCGCCAACGTTGCACGCAGCCTGGCGCTTGCACGCACGTTGCAGGGCAGCACGGGCTTCGTCCAGCCTCTTCCCGACTGGCCGTAGGTCCCCGAGCTGTTTCTTCTTGGCGTCCAGGCGCGCCTGGATAGCTTGGCGCGCCTCCTGCAGTTCGTGGGCGTCTTGCATGGCCGCCAGCGTTGACTCGAGCTGCTTGACCGCGGCGACGATATCCTTCTTGGCCGTCGGGTCGCCGTTGTGCGCGGTCCCTTCGGCTGCGCCGGCCACGGTCGCCGGCGGTGCACATGGCGGGTATGAAGCTGCTTTTGGCGCCGGCACGGTCACAGGCGAAAGGCCAGCACTCTGCGAGAGCTTGGCCGCGACCGCGAGTATACCCGTATCCGCCGCCTCGGAGTCGTACCCTGGGATCTCGAGGACGAGGGTGGAAAGTATCCATATCCACCGTTCCACCAGGATCCAAGGTAGGACTCCCGCAGCTGTGGATGTGGATGTGCATGTGGGTGTTTCTTCTCGGTGCAGTCTCTTCTACATGCGTTCCCCCTGTGGTACCTCAGGGTTGGTGTTTTAGTTCTGGCTTGTACTTGTCTTACGCGTCCGTGCGAAGACGGATCCGACTCGAACTCGTTTCCGTGCTGATGCGGCCCGATCTGACACACGTTCTGGTTCGATCGCATCTCCCATTCGATGTTGATCTGATCCTGCCTTCTTGCAGGACGATCTGAAAGATAACCGAACTCCTTCGATATCATTGGAAGTTCTTTGCCCTTTCTGCGCGTCCGGGGGTGCCCTCGTCGCCACGGCTGGATCCGCCTCGACATCCTCGCCAGTGCGCACCCATGGACAGGCCCTGAGTGGCCGCGCTCCTGTCAGCCAGTTGACAGTGGCCACCCGAGTCTCAGAAGACTATACTTGATTTCTTCACGGGGGCAAGCGGCCCAGGGGTTATCCAAGCCAAGCCGAGCCGAATGCTCAGGCCAGCTGTTCCACATTTCATCGCTTCGCGATTGTTGCATTCAATTCCATTCCATTCCCCCTCCCCACCCCCCTCTGCCTCCCCTCCCCGCTCCCTCCACTCCCCTCTCCTCCAGACACCTCTCCCTCCGCCCCCCTCCTCCTCCTGCTCCTCCTCCTACTCTTAGAATGCGTTTCGGAGCAAGCCGTTGAGGGATCGTCTTGCCCGAAAGTTCCAAGGGAACCAGCCGCATGCCCACGGGTCCCTTCCGCTTATTGTAAAGGCCAGGGGGAAGCTAGGACACACTTCCCCAGCCACATAGCTTCTGCTTCCGCCCGTGGGATTGTCTCTCGAAAGTGATGCCTCCTAGCCATCCTAAGGGTGTGACCTCGTCGTCGAGACGAAGAGCCAACATCATACGTACACGCGCGATCCACTCCCAAAGGGCCAACAACAATCTTATCAACATGTTGCTGTGTGTATCTGGCGTGAACGAATAATGTGCGTATTCGCCATGTCTGGAGGTGTATCAGCATGCAGAGTGCACGCATGAGGTCACGCGCGGAACACCTTTGCAGTGTTCGCACATACCTTCGGTGGGATCTTGGTTGCAACCACGTACTCATATGCAAACAAGCGTGCTCTTCTTCCTTTGCCGTGCGGGAAACACCAAGGGAGCAACCTGATACCACACATTTCTGTGCCAACTTTTGTGTACGGCGAGGAGGAGGAGTTGCGGGCGAGTTCGGCCGAAAAGAAAGATATTCATTTTCATTTGCGATCGAACAGCTCGAAGACGTGATGGCCCCGACTGACGTAACCGCCCGGGACCAAATGGATTTTCTGTCACGTGAATAATCGCGTTTGTCTTCTTATTGCGGTTTGTCTGAGCATCGCATACATATTGTCGATATCATGCGGGCAGGTGGACGAGGCCGCAGGTGAGATACAGGGGGCGGTAACAGCCCGAACCGACCCTGCAATGATGGAAATAATCTTTGATTTATGTGCGAGCGGGGATGAACATGGTCATCGATGCAGTATGCCCCCCGTTGTGGCGGTGACGGGCCAGTTCCTCGTGCTGGGGCAGAATACTGCGACACGTACTGCGATCTGATCGATCATACTATTTGCTTGGACCATGATGATGTTGTATTCTACGACTGTTTCATGGACGAGGCTGAAGAGTCAGAGCTCGAGGCCGAATTTGTGGAAGACCTATTCCTCGGTGGATGAGCCAAAGGGGGTCGAGGAGGCCAGCGAGCTCAGCGTGGACGGGGTCGACAGGTTGAGGTCGTTGCCCAACAAACGACTCAGCTGACGACGACGGTGAATCAGCTTTGTGCTGTAACAAAGTCGAAGGGAGCACTGTCGCCCACGACCACGGAGTTGCAGGTGCCAGCGCACCAGAGCGACTCTAAGAAGAAGAGGAACAAAGGGCCCCCTTGTCCTCAGGAAGGTCCGTCGACTTCTGGGGGAGATCGACAAAGCGGGGTATGTACCTTCTCAAAAGCAGGTTTCGGCACAGCTTCGAGTTCTGTGCGGTGCTGCTGGACATGATACTACTACGAGTGCCTCGCCTGCTGCGAGGCCTAATACTGCACCGAAGGAGGCGACGCCCAGGTCGGTGCAATCGGAGTGGGGTGCTACGACAATCTGGGCGGCGCCATCAGTACTTGACCGCTCTTATGAGGATCCGCCTGTGATCGTGTGCGCCACAGTTCAAGGTTACAGGACGGCACAGCAATGCTTGGCAGCGGCTTGTGGTGAGTCGGCTACGTTCGTGATCTTCGAGATTGCGGATACCTTGCTCCAGGAGGGGGGCATGCAGGCGGAGGTCCTAGTCAGCGCAGACGCGGGATCGACGCCGGCACCATGCCCCACACACTACATTGGCGATCAAGCTCCCAGGAGGGCTGGATTGCCAGATGGTGTGCGCGATGGCAAGCCAGAGCGACAGCGACGACTGTTTTTACGCATGGCATGTGCTAAGAGATTGTTTTTTTATCCTCTGGGGGGTAACGCTCGTTACCCGGGCCTCTCCCCCCCCCCCCCCCCGTAACGGTAACGCTCGTGCGCGGGGGGGGTCTCGGTCTTCCCCTCCAACATGCTGGTGCCCGAAGGCATGCGCACTGTGGTGTGGTGGTCGCAGGCGCACTGTGGGCGCTCGCAGGCCATTGCGGCGCTCGCATGCGCGATGCTGGTGCTTGCGGGCTTTGCGCTTGTACTCGAATCGTCGTCGTCGTCGTCGTCGTCGTCGTCGTCGTCGTCGTCGTCGTCGTCGTCGTCGTCGACGGCGCCCGAAAACGGCCTCCGGAGGCCGAAACAGGCGGCAAACGTCGTCGTCGTCGTCGTCGACCTCGTCGCTCGTCGCTCGTCGATCATCGTCGTCGCGCGCGCGGGCGCGGGCGTGGTGCCGGGACCACGCGGCGGGCTTTGCGCTTGTACTCGAATCGCAAGCCACTGTGGTGCTCTCAGGCAGAGAGTGCTGCTCGCGCGCATACTATGGCGATCGCAGAGCGCCCCTGCTTCGCCATACCCCGCCCAGCCCAAGCGTTACCGTTACCCGGGGGGCCCGACCCCCCCCCCCCCCCTGGGTAACGAGCGTTACCGGCCGGAATAAAAAAATGATCTCTAAAGCTTTGTGTGCGGGTGACATATTCGCCATGGTCGCGCAAAAACCACCATCATTGCCTGGATTGATTATGAACTCAGAATTGAGCAAGGATGTGATCAGAACGACAGGGGCCATCAACTACGATGCGGGGGACTGTGAAGACGACGGGAGTTGAGGCCATCGTGAAGTACGATTTACCAGCGGGAATATGCTTTACTATCAGAAGGGTTCGATGATGCCGTGTTGGTGTATGCTGAGGGACGGTGAGGAACTGGCGGCTTATTTGGCTCGAGTTTCCAAAGTTCGTGAACAAGCGCAGGGTGGGATTTTGCGCCGAGGGGTTCGAGCGGCGAGGCTATCGAGGGCCCAGACCTAGTCCCGCGATGGCATCTTCAGAGAGCCCCACCGCATTGGCTCCAGCCTGAAGAGGTATCGGCGTGGGCAACGCAGCGTGTTTTTTTTGGCAGTGGCGAGGGCGGGGGGGGAGGGGTTGGCGCGCTTCGCGGGGATCTCGCGCCGGCGGGAGCTCATCGTGACCGGACCTTGCGCTTGCTTTTGGTGTGATTGTCAGCCGGGCCTTCGGGGCCAGCAAAGAGCGCGAGAAGGAGGGGGCGAAATCGCAGAGTGCATGGGGAGTTGGGGCTTCACTGTGGCGACGAGCCTCAGAGGGGGGCGGGCCACCGACGCCTACGCAGCCAGCGCAGCCATCGCAACCGAAACAGGAACTTCCAGAAGGCGACCATGCAGTCCAAGAAGCTACTGCGTCACAGCGACGTCCGGCGGCAGGAGGAGGTGCACCGCGACCGCAAGTGCCCGGGGCGCCACATCAGGCGCCATGGCTACAGTGCTTGCAGTGACGTGATCTCGGAGGCGAAGGCGATTGCTACTTCATCGAGTGCGGGGTCGGACTGAGCGATCTCCAAGCGAAGCCGAAGGAGCTTTCGACGGCCGACAAGGCGCCAGGAGGCAAAGTTCAACGTGGACTACGACTCCTGGTGGCAGCAGAGATCAAAGCGAATGTCAAGGAGTATGGGGCGACCCAGGCGGACGTCGACAGGGTTGGCGCGGCTGGGAAGTTGGCAGATACTATGTGTGTTCGTGCTGCGGTTTGTGGTCTGAAGGCTGATAGTTGTATATGGAAGTCGAATGCGAATGATGCTACTACTGGCAGGTGAGTTCTATGCACTTCGCCACGGAAGTATCCCAAGAAGGTGTGGCTCGCGCTGAAGGACAAGCGCCGCCCTCAGGCTCAGAGGCTGCGCCATCGTGTGAATCAACGCTCAGGAGGGCAAGGTCGCTCCCAGGGATTCCCCCATGGACGGCCAAGACGCCCGGGATTGCGAAGGCGGCTCGGACGACGCGAACCAGGGGGAAGGCAGTTGTTGATGCGAAGAGCCTGTTCGGCGTCGACGAGAATGGAGGAGAAGTGGGTCGCGTGGCGACGGCGGTGGGCTCTGCGGCAGGCGTGCGTTTGCAGAGTCTGTCGCGTGGGCGGTTGGCGGAGACGGCTTGCGAGCGGGCCCAGGGGCCGTGTGCTCGCTGGCGAAAGTGTCGCGGTGAGCTATCTCCTGGGGCGCCCAGAGACGCTGCGCGAGCTCATTGTTACTCAGCGGCGGCGGTGCAGACGATTGTGGTAATGGAGAGGACTTGACAGGCTTGGCTGGCCTGGCGTGCCCAACGTTCTCCGCTGACGCAGGCGGCTGCGCGCGCCCCGACCGAGGAGCGCGAATGCCAGAGGACGATCCACAGCGACGGCAGGGACTTTCACAAGACGTACTATCCATGCGCCTGTTGTGGTACACAGAATATGCTTGTCAAGTTCAAACGCTGTGCTTGCAGAAGCCGACAGACTGCGGTCACCTCGCAGCAGATCTAAACAAATGAGGTGGTGGTGGTGGTGGTGGTGGTGGTGGGTGGTGGTGGTGGTGGTGGTGTGTTTGGTGTGTGTTGCGTGTGTGTGGGTGTGTGTGTGTGTGTGTGGTGTGTGTGTGTGTGTGTGTGTGTGTGTGTGTGTGTGTGTGTGTGTGTGTGCGTGTGTGTGTGTGTGTATGTGTGTGTGTGCGTGTGTGCGTGTGTGCGTGTGTGTGCGGTGTGCGCGCGGGGGGGGGGGGGGGGGGGGGGGGGGGTGCGAACAGCGTGTCGCGGGTGAGGATGTTTGGTGGGAAGGGCAAGGGAAAGGCGAGTGCCCCCAGGCGGCCGTCAGCGTGGCTGCCTTTTCTGCAAAATTCGACCGCGTTCACTAGGTCCACAAGCTTCAGTTTCTAAGTCCCGAGGAAGCCCCCGCGCGACGTGGGCGCTTCAGGCTTGACGTCGCCGCGTGGAGCTGGGTGGTGTCCCGTGGGGCCCCCCTCGCGAGTGAACACCTCGGGCCCGCCGCCTCGAAGTTTCACTTAATATGTGGCTGAAGTTCTGGTCGAAATCTTCGCAGAGAGTACTGATGCAGTTTCTGTCGAAAGGTTCATCTTCTGCATCGTTTTTCACAAGTGACCCCTTACTGGGCGGCGGGGATTCTGGAGATTCGCAAGGATTTCGTCAGGGTCCAGGCGTGTGTGTGTGTGTGTGGGGGGGGGGAGGGCTCAGACTGTGCAGATGGGCGTTGAATTTCGGGATCTCCGGAAGTGCCGACCATCGACGTCGCGTCTCTCAACGGGGCGCGCCTGCGCAGGGCCCGCGGGTTGAACGACGAGGAGGTGTGGATCATTGCTGTGAGGAGATTCGCCGGATGCATGGGCAGCCGAGGTGGGTCGCACAGGAGGCGAAGAAAGCTGGGTGGGCTGTGGCTTGCTCGACGCCCCCTCCACGTGCTGGGATGCGCTCAGTTGCGCGAGGGGGCGCGGCCGTATTCTGGCGTCCGAGGCTAGGGCGCGCTTCCGCAGATTGGCTGGGCCACGTGCTGCGCGTGCCACCTGTGTGTCCGTGTGTGCGCCTACGCAGACCGACTCTGGATGGATGGCGTCTCTGGCGGCGTGCCTGAAGAGCTTGGGCATCGATGGTTGGCGGCCTCAGCTGGAAGGCGATGTGCCGCGCCCAGTTTGGGCCGGGCTTTTAGTGCGCCCCACGAAGTATTCCTCTTGCGGCGCAGGGGGCGACGCCCGCGCGGCGCCGTGCGAAGGTGCGAAGCTACTCCCTGGCATTCCACGTCGTGGATTGGTCAGGTATTCCATGCGAGTGCCCGCGTCTGCTCGCAAGACGATGCGGCTTCATCGCGCGGCGCGACATGTCCTTGAACACATGCCGCCAGAAGGAGTCCGAGAGGAGTTCCAGCGAGAAATTGCCCAACATATTTCACAGCCCCATGGCCCTGCGATGACGGCCGAGGCGGCAAGTAGCAGGTGGAGGATGTGGCGCCAAAGAGCGGAAGAAACACTGCATATTGCAGTAGAGCGTGACTCTGTTGTGGTGGGCCGCCAGCTTGAGAGGAATAAGGTCTCGCTTCCTTCCTTCGGGGCGCTGGGCTCTGGGGCCTTCCGCCGCGTTGATCGGGCCATCAAGCTGCGGCGCCTACTTCGGTTGCATCGTCGGTTCCTGCGTGCGGCGCGGGGGGTCAGGCCGCCGTGTCTTCTTGATGTGCTTGATTGGCGCGGTCTCAAAAGTTTTGCGCGGGCGGCGGTGGGTGATTTCTTTCCTTGTCGTGGGGGTGGCACACCAACCTGTGCTGAAGCTGTTGGCGTGATATCGACGGGCATCCTGGCCGAGAGTGTCAATATATCGAAGCAGAAGACGTCGCAGTGGAAGCAGCGCTTTGCTACCTGGAGTACGGATCTGTATGGATTGACGACGCCACTGTTCGGGGCGTCGGCACCTTTTGCGTCTTTCGGATCAAAAGAGTTGCGAGGGGCTCGGGAAGAACGGTGGTGTCCGAACGATCTAGAATCGGCAGAAACATGCTGCGTAAGTACAATTCTCTCAATCTAGTTATGCGGGCGATTGGACACCGAGTTTGGAGTCTTTCGGGCAGACAGGGTTACGGGTTCAGCGGGGCTCGATGGCTGGGAGGCTAAAGAGTAATAGGGTATGAAGAAATATTTTCCAAATATCACCGTGGAGTTGCATCAGGTCTGGGTTTGCACCTCTCAGTATGCGGTGCAAATTCGCGGGCGACTACCCTCGGAAGTTCTGTCCCAGATCTTTCCATGAAGAGTGGTGGGCATGCCGCAGAACGAGTCGGACTTGAGGCCGATTTCAGTGGGGTCAAGTGTGATGCGGTGTTGGTTGAGTGAGTGCTTTGGCGATTGCTTTACCGCGACCGCGTGATGCTCAATGGGCGGGAGAGCGGGGGGTGAGCGTGGTTCGCGCGATCTCCCGATGGCTTGCCGATTGTACTCAAGCGGATGCAGGTGCGGAAGTGGGTTTGTCTCGTGCATGCGACTACATCAGCCACGAAATTGGTGAAGCTGTGTTGTTGGCCTCAAGCATTCCTGACGTGGTGGTGTACGCGGCTTTGGCAGCCTGGGCCAGGCCTCGGTTTCTAAGTGTGGGCGGTGAAAGTGCTGCTCCTGACCTTCCTCAACTTGGGTTGCCGCGGGGCGACTCGATCGCGCCGGCAGCGATTGCGCGTGCTCTTCCGCCGTGGAGGCCTTTATCAGGGCAGGCGTGCGTGGGCGACAAGGGCCTCGCGAGGGCCGCGGGAGAGCAGCTGCAGGACGACTGCGACATGGCGACCGCCTTGGACGGGCTCGCGGTTTTGTCGAGAACCACGCGAAGAGACAGGTCTGGACCAAAGAAGATGACCCACCAGCACGTGTGGAACACTTGGGTGTTCGAGCCAGGCTCGTTGATCATGGGGGTCCTATCTTGCCTCGGCTGGGGCGGGGGGGGCGCGCCGAGCAGTTGCGACTTTGGGCAGCGTTCCAGGAGGCGCAGATGTCAGAGAAAGATTGGCTGTCAGTTACATCAGACCGTTGCGGCATTGGGCCTCGCCGATGCTGGCGCCAGTTCCTGAGGACGTCGCGACGCTACTGCGCAAGGCCGTGTCGCGTTCTTCGTCTAAGTGTGGTGTCGTCGCAGATTGTGAGCTCAGAGAATGAACCTGCACCCTCGGCATGGAGGGGCGTTGTATGCACTGGCGACGGTGGTCCATGACAAGTTAGTGTGGTCACAGTTGGTTGAATCAGCTGTGTCTGCGAATGCAGAAGTGCTTGGGCTGAGCCTCGTGAGGTTTCCGCCGCAGCAAGGCTGTCTCATGGAAGTGCAGCCTGATGGCGACCGCCGAGTTATTGATGCAGTTCGCTGGAGTTTCCTGCCAGGTATTTACCGATTCTGGGCGAGACGCCATCGCGAGCAGGAGCGATGCCGAGGCAGACTGGAATATGGGCTGCGTTCGATTTCTCGGGTAAGATGTTTCCAACAAGTTAACGGAGACAGACGGGATGCGGATGGGATCTCAGAGATTGATCCTCAGATAGTTTCTCGTGCTGTACTTCAGAGGTTCGCAAAGGAGCTTGCAGAGGCCGGCGGGGAGTTGTTTGATGTGTATTTTCTGGTGGCGTGGCCTCCGAGACGCGGTGGCCGTCGAGCAAGGCGTGTTCTTTCTGTCGTGCGGGCTGGCCTTGATTTCGACATGCGTGGGCTGAATGCCCAGAGTTTTTTTTTTTGCGCCCAAGAAGACGTATTTCTCAGAAGTATGGGCCACCTGCCAACTGTTGGACTTCGGTCCCAAATATTATTGCTAAAAGTGGCTGGGAGACACTGGGGCAACAGTTACTCCTAACCAGCGAGCTTGATGATGATGGCCGCCTGCGGGTTGGCCCTCGAAATCTTGCAGCTGAAGCCTGACGCCCAACCAGCGTCTACATCCAATGGAATGGGCATCCAGTATTGGGGCTACCTTATAGTCAAGGTGTTCCCAGACACCTTCTTCTTCTTCTTCTTCTTCTTATTCTTCCTCTTCCGGGGATGAACATGCATTTCGGGATTTTGTTTCGCGACTGCAGGCCAAGGGCCTTGATGGCGAAGTGATGCGTGTTCTGCGCTCTGGGAGGGGGGAGGGTCGGTGTAGCGATGCTCGAAGGCGAGACATACAAAAGGTTGGATTAATCGAACAATCTCATCTTGTACAGGTTACCGTTGCACGTATTTGGCCCGCGAGGAACATGACCGACGCGCATGTGGAGCGTCGAGAAATAATCGTCTCCCGCGCCGAGAGCGTTCGGTTCCAGGCTCAGCGCTTCCCCCCCGCCCCTCGGCTCCCCGCAGGTCTCCTTCGGGGCGCGGGATTTGCTCGCCAGACGGAGGGGGGGGAGCGTGGGGTGCGGGGGGGGCGGGGCGACGATCGCTGCAGTTGGGCGCCCGTGGCAGCGAAGGCTTTCGTTTTCTGCACCGGCGTCAGTGTGCCCTCTGGTGTGTCCATGCGGGGCAACTCCTGGCCTGCCTTCTTCCGCCTAGAACCTTTGCAATCACGGAGGTCTCTCCCGCGACGGGCCCTCTGGCCTTTTCAGTGGAATCCCTAGGGCGCCCATGCGCGGCCAACGGCGAGCAATTGAGGGACCTGGTGTTTCCTTGCCTCTCGCAGGGGCGCCCCCAGTTCGATTTCAAGGTCCATCTCGGGGTCTCGTGTTCGGCGCCGCCCCCAATCCGCCTTTGCCTTTTTTGCCTTCTCTTCCTCCTCCTCTTCCTCTTCCCCTCCCCCCACCTCCTCCCGCTCCTCGTCCTTCTCCTCTTCCTCCAGCTAGAAGGCCCCCGAATCCCAATTCAGTGTTGTTCATGATTGGCACCGTGCGGCGCACGTGCCCTGAAGATGTGCCGCTTGTTTTGCGTTCAATTATTCTGGCGAAGCTGTTCAGCGCAGGGCTAATGAAACATTCGCGCCGTTTTCGGATGAGTTTAGGGACCGACTTCAGAAGTTCTACTCATATCGCTGCCTGTCGGCGGGCACATGTACGGATAGTTCTTTCGGTTTTCTGTGCGGAATCTGGGCGCCGACCCTTTTTTTCTCTTCAGTGGTGTGCTAGTGGCAAACAATTCTTTGTTCGCAAGAGGCTGTCGCCTGGACTTCGCCCAGACGTCCGCAAGCCTTCTCATGTCATTGAACATTACAAGGCCCTCCATTAACACCAGAGTCACAGAAGGGCCTCGAGCTGCAGAGGCTGAAGGCCATAGGGATCCACGACCCAGAGCGGTGCTCCTTCTGCCCTTGAGTGCACAAATAAAGCCTCCTCCACATCCTCCTCGTCGTCGTCGTCGTCCTCGTCCTCCTCCTCCTCCTCCGCCTCCTTCTCCTCCTCCTCCTCCACATCCTCCTCCTCCGCCCCCCCCCATTTTCGCCGACTTCCGATCCGATTGCCGATCGATCCCCCCCTCCCCCCGCGAGGAGCTCGGGCGGGCCGGCGGCACCGCCCGGGACCCCCTCGGGATCCTGAGCGGCGCGCGCCCAGGGGGCACTGCGGGCCCTTCGGCGTTCGCGTCGCGCGGGGGCGCCGCGTCGTTCCTCCGCAGGGAGCGGGTCCCCGCAGCGTTCGCCGACAGGCGCGCAGCCTCCTCCTCCCCCTGTCGGTCGGGGGCGGTTAAGAGGGGAGTGATGAACCATGGCGCCATGACCAGGGGAGGAATATCAAGGCTGGGGCCATGATATCTCCCCGGATTTCCTGGCCCCCTCCCTTTTCCCCCCTTGTCCGCGCACATGCGTCGTGTCATGATTCGCGAACCCCCCTCTTGGACACCCCGTCTTGGGTCCCCCCCGATTGCAGCGTTCGCGCGGATTTCTTAGATCGGCGCTGGACCCCCCTGGCGGCGTCTTTGACGCCGCCCCTGGTGCACTGCGCGCGCCGGCGAGGGTGGTCCAGCGCCGATCCAAGAATTTCGCGCGGAACTTCGAAAGTTTTTGTTTTTTTTTGTCCTTATTTTATTTCGGGCGTGCTAGTCTCGGCCTCCTTTTGGGCCTCCGCGTCCTCCCTCCGCCCTGCCTGTCTCCAGGCCTCGCAGACCGGGTCCGAGCAGATGGGGTCGCATGAACGCGCCGCACCGCCGATGTATCGGCGATGCGGTTCGATGTGGAGCCCGATTTTCTCCACGCCGACGGCGCCATCGTCCGACCCCATTCACGCGAACCCAATTTGGTGTTCGGCGCCTGCGCGGGCCCTCCATCCCCGTTGTTCCCCCCCTCCCCCTTCCCAGCCCCTTCATAACCATACGGTATGAATGCTACGCTCCCTCCTCCCCTGACTCCGTCCAGAAGATAGCGGGCCCTCACCGCGTGGTGTTTTTCCACACCAGGATTTCAAATATTGATTTTTCTTTTGTTTTTCACGGGCCAATGGTTTTCGGTGTTTCAAAATTGTTCCCGCGTCGGTGTTGGCACCATTTTCGGACCAGCGCTTTGTTCCCGTCTTTATGACTGGCGCCCTCGCTCCAGCGCGGGCCACTTTTTGGATCCGAGTATTGCTTTATTGTGGTCGTCTCCGTCATTTCCTCTCCGCCTTCCCCTGGTCCTCTTGTTTCTCACGCTCCTTCCGTTCCAGTTCCTGCTGCTGCTGCCGTTGTTCGTCCTCGTCCTTTTCCTCCCACTCATGCTTCTGCTCATCCGCCACCTTATCCTCCTGTGCACGCGGCTCCGCTTTTGCCGACTGCGCATCACACGATGTGGTCTTTCGGCTGGAGTTGCAGGTTTGCTATGATTTGTGTCCGCGGACGACAGAGAACATGAGTGCAATGTCAAGGGATGGGAGGGAGGGATAGGATGTCAGATGAGGCGCGAATGCACCTAGCTTGTCTTCCCCGCCTCCCACCCCCCTACCTGCCCTCCTTTTCCTCCTTCCCCTCCTCCCAGCCCCACCCCTCTCCCTTTCAGCCCCATCTAGAGCTTTTCATTTCGATGTCCAGCTTGACTTGATTGGTTCCAGATGTTCGCCCAGGAGGTCTCGCCCATCTCCCTGGGTGTATGTGGGCTGCGCGACGGTTGGTGTCAGAAAGGCCCCCCCCCCCGCTCCCGCTCTCGGGGACGGCTGCGGCGGGTGTGCGTTTCGCCGACGCCCTGCCAGGCGCTCACGACAGCCCCGTGCCTCCCTCCCCGCTCCCGGCCCCAGAAAGGCGCGGCGCCGGCTGGCAGGAGCGCGCGCAGGCCTCTGCGGCGGGCGCGCCGCCCAGGGCGGCCAGGGACGGCCCCGGGCCCTCGGGCGGACAGCAGGTCGTCGTCGTCGTCGTCGTCGTCGTCGTCGTCGTGGTGGTGGTGGTGGTGGTGGTGGTCGTGTTCGTCCACTCGCCCCCCTTGTTGCAGGCCTCCCGAATGGGGTCCATGGGGTTGGAGGAGCGCGCCGCATCGTGCATCAGCGTTGCGGCTCGAAGTGAAGCCCGATTTTCACGAGAGCGACGGCGACGATGCATCGCCGACGTCGTCGATACATCGCCGATGCATCGGCGGTGCACTGGCGATGCGGGGCAATCCTCCGAGAGCATCTACTCGCACCTTTTTGGGGAGGCCTCTACACTTCCTCTTGCCCTCCTGGTCGCCCTCCTACGCTTCTTCTTTCTTGCCGCGTCCCGTCCGCTGCCTCCCCACTGCCTCCCCACTTCTTCCTCCCCGTCCTGCCCTCTTCCTCTCTCTCTCTCTCACTCCCTCCCTCTACCTCTCCCTCCCCCTCCTCCTGCTGCTTCCTCCCGGTCAGACCGAAGGCGGGGCGGCTGGACACGTCCTTCGCGGCCAAGGTCGGTAGCAGGGGAGGCTTGGGCTTGCCGGGGGGCCGCTACGACTTCGAGGCCTTCTTCCCCCTGCAGGAGGATGATGGGCAGGAGGAGGACCACGAGGAGGAGCACGAGAATGAGCAGGAGGAGGAGGAGGAGGCGCAGGAGGAGGAGGAGGAGGAGGAGCAGGAGGAGCAGGAGGAGGAGGAGGAGGAGGAGGAGGAGGAGGAGGAGGAGGAGGAGGAGCAGCAGGAGGAGGAGGAGGATGAGGAGGAGGACGACGACCTTCGGCCCATCCCGCCATCGTGCCGCGGTTATTGGTATGAATCCTATTGGATTTTCGTTGGGATCTCGTGGGGGGCCTCTTGGGGCCTCCTGGGCGCCTCCGGGAGCCTCCTGAGGGCCTTTTGGGGCGGAATGCTTGGATTTTCGGTTCGTGTTCCCTCTCTTGGGCCCCTTCAGGGGCCGTCTTTGGGCTCTCCTGGGCCTTCTTGGGCGCCTCTTGGGCCGTCTTGGGAACTTCTTGGGCCGTTTTGAGGTCCTCTTGGAAGCTTCTTGGGCCGTCTTGAGGCGATCTTGGGGGCCTCTTGGGCCGTCTTGGAGCGTCGGGAAGCCGAACGTCGAGACAGTCAACGGGGCCTTTTGAGAGGCCTCTTAGGGCGTCTTGGATGCCTCTTGGGGGCCTCTTGAGAGGACTCTTGCAGGCCTCTTAGGGCGTCTTGGAGGCCTCTTGGGCTGTCGGGGAGCCATCTTGAGCGTCTTGGAGCAATCGTTCGGCGACTCGGGGCCCTCTTGGACCGTCTTTGGGGCCTCTTGGGGCTCTCTTGGCCCGTCTTGGGGCCCTCTTGGGCCCGAACAAGTCATGCGGCAAGATGCCGGGAACCCCAGGTGGGCACGCGCCAAAGCACCAGGAGATTTCGGAAATTCGTGTCCGGGCCCCGGAAAGACTCCTCAGGAGTGAGGATTGAGGCTTGGAGTATTAGGCAAATGACCTGAGGACACGCCCACTCCGTGCCCAGCGGCACGGTGGCCGATTTCCCCCCTCCCCCCCACAATCTAAGAGTCAAATGTGGCACGCCTTGGTATTGGGATTGGATCGCGTTCCCACCAAGCAAACGGACGGCGCACGCGCGCGGCCCTGCTTCTGACGACTTGGCGAAGGGCCGCGCAGGGGCGGGAGCGGCAATTTTTTGATGGGCGAGGCGAAGACGAAGCATGCGCCGCGTTAGCAGACGATTACCATTTTCACTCACACGCTGCGCAGCGCTTGGGCGAGGTCGGCACTTCGCCCGCTCTCGCGCGGCCCTGCTGCCGCTTTCGCTTCCATGCGATTCGGCGAACAAACCATGCGTCGCGCCCGCGCGGGAACGTTACTTCAGAGCGAAGTGCGCACGGATCTTGGACGCCACACCCCAAATTGTCGAGTGAACGCAATGTGCCGCGCCGAATCGGGAACGCCACTTTCGGGCGAAATCTGCGCGGCGCCGAGGCGAGAGCGACATTTTCGTCCGCTCGGGCGTTGACAAGGTCGCGTGCGAACAGTATGTGTCGCGTCCAACCAGGAGCAGCGCGGCGCCGAGGCGAGAGCGACGTTTCGGCCTTTCGCGCGGGATGTGCGCCCCATCCCGTTCCCGCCGCTGACGACATACTGTTCATTTTGAACATGAAGATGGCGACCTTGTAGTGTTTGTAACACGTCGGATGGGAGGTCCCAGATCCGGAAGCTATCGGCCGGCTAGGTCGCAGAGTAGGCGTATGTATCATGCAGATACGGGTGGGGCGCATGTTTAGGAACACCAGACAGAACCGACAATACACCAACGATGCTGCCAGGCCCCTTCCATCCCGATAGAGAGAGAGAGAGAGAGGGATAGATGGGGACACAGGAATAAGGAATGAGGAAAAGGAGGGGGGAACTGAGGATGAGCAAGAGGAGGAGGAGGAAGAGGAGGAGGAGGAGGAAGAGGAGGATGAGGAGGAGGAGGAGGAGGAGGAGGAGGAGGAGGAGAGCAGGAGGAGGAGGAGGCGAAGGAGGAGGAGGAGGAGGAGGAGCAGGAGGAGGGGGATTCTATGGGATTCAATGGGCCAAAACGAATCGCGACGGCCTATGCTTTCGCGCCGTGGGAGATTCGGGCCGCTTCGGGCCGACCCCGAGCCGAGCCAAAACCTCCAGGGAGCCCCTATAAGGGCTGGTTGGTGGTGGGGTGTAAC
Organism: Prorocentrum cordatum; assembly: GCA_963575745.1. Taxonomy (NCBI): domain Eukaryota; class Dinophyceae; order Prorocentrales; family Prorocentraceae; genus Prorocentrum; species Prorocentrum cordatum. The sequence goes on along the minus strand of CAUYUJ010010902.1, from coordinate 240,497 downwards.
CCGTTCCACAGTCGATTCAGCCTACCCCCGTTCACCCTTTGGGCCCCAGGGCGACATGGGGCGAAAAAGCCCGTCCACTTCTCTCCAGTGGCGTACCGGGCACACCTGCGGCAGAACATGTGGGTCTGGCGGTTCACGAATTTGTGTCCCGCCTTCTGTGCTCTATCGACCCTGACTCCCCCCCAGTCCAGAACGGCCCGAGACGGAAGAGTGGCAGCCAGGGGCGAGGCAGGGGGATCGGGGGCCTCTAGCCCCCCCCCCCTTCGCCCACGACCGCCCCTGGGTCCGTGGGAGTGTCCACAGGGTCCGAAGGGGGTCGGGGGGGTTCGAATCCGTCGGACTCGATCCCAGCTCAGTGTCGATAGTATCTCTGCCTAGGACTCCTATACAAACTCCGAATTCCAGGATATCACGAACGAACTGCTATTCTTGTACGTATGTTTCACGGCACCAGGCGGGGCGGGTATGATACAAGGCCCCTTGCTTCGCGTATATGTCAGCTAACTTGTTTCCTTCCCACCTCGCTCGCCCGATCGCATCGCGCTCTGACCGCGACGTGTGGGCTTTCACTTTGCACACCACTACAGTGTGCTGGCTCAGGCCGCCGTGCTCGGCGATGGCCTGGAAGATCCGCTCCCATATGTCCAGGTGCGGGCGGCTCCTCTTGTTGAGCCACGTCGGTCCAGCCTGCACTCCGTCCACGGCAGTCTGTGTGAATTCTCATTGGCGGCGCGCCCACCGTCAGCGCCTGCAGCACCGCGTAGAGCTCCGCCCGCAGGATACTCTGTGTCCACTGCGCGCCTGGGAGCGGCCCGTAGCAGGCATAGTCCATTTCATGTTCGTCGGTGTCTTTGAGCTTGGTGAAGCTCCATCCTCCTCGTCGCAGCGCTGGGTAGTCCCCGTACTGGAACGAGCCGTCTACGTAGATGTCCCCCGTCGCCAGGCAGTCCCAGTTGCCCTCGGTGAGCCAGTCGTCGCACGACTCCAGGTCCCGGAGCCTGAGCTCGACGGCGGGGTCCGCCATGATGCCTCGTCCCCATAGTTCTTCAGCTCCTGGGCCTGGCCATGGGTTGGCGCCTCGCTGCTGTATGTGTAGGCCTCCGATCACGCTGCGGTGCTGCTGGCGCGCGGGGCACACGAACGTTCGATGTCGGTCGGTGCCATGGCCCAGCCCGCACGCTCTGCATGTGCTGTCTGGTGCCACTCCCTTAGCATGCAGCCGCGCCTGCGGCCATGTGCCCCCGCAGAAGAGGCCTCGGACTCGCGTGCGATGTGCCCGCGTCCATCGCCCCTTGAGGGGCCTTCGTAGTCGTGCTTGCGCTGGCTCGACGAAGATGGAGGTGATGCCGTACTGTTGGCCGAACTGCTCCACCCACTCGTCCTTCAGCTGCTGCTCCGTAGTGCGGATGACGTGACGCTGGGTCCCCTGCAGCCTGGTAAAGCGCAGGTCGAACACTGTGCCGTCGATTGTGACTGAGTGCGCGGCCCGTGTCATCCAGCCGAGTCGCTTCACCGTCGCCGCGAACGCTCCCGCTGGTCCCCGAACTGTGAGCCAGGGGGCCTTGCACTTGTGGGTCTTCATCACCCAGGTGCGCCGTGGGCTGTGGAGCCGCTCGGCCAGCTCCGCGTCGTCGAGCGCCTCCTGCCACGCAGTTGCCCAGGCAATGATGGGGCCGCTGTTGACCAGGTTGCCTGGGTCGATCCTGTCGCTGAGGAGTGTGAGGGCAGTGGGCCTGCCCTTGGTGTTGCCCTCCATCGCCGTCGCCACGTTCTTTCTCAGCTCTTTGAGCTTGGAGCCCGCCATGCCGACGTTGGTTGCGCCGTAGAGGATCGCTGGCCCTTTGGCTTGCCTGATCAGCTTGTGCGCCGCCCCTCATGCTCTCCGCACGGCTGCCACCCGTGCCTTCCTAGCTGCAAACTTGATCGCCCGCTTGTTGATCGCGGCCACTTTCCTTCGTCTGCATGCTGTGCCTGTGACTCCCAGGTGCTTCTCGTGCTTGACTACTCTCACGCCGAGATGCCTGGTGTTCGCGCTGAGGTGCTTGCCCAGCGCGGTGGAGGATGTCAGGGCGACCGTCTTCCCTTCCGCGCCCCTCGAGACTGCCATGTCTAGCTTCACCTCGAACATGTGTGCCACGGGCGCCACGGGCAGCGGGTGGAAGTGGTGGGCGAACTCGCTGATGCCGTGCGTGGCCATGGCGAGGTCGTCGAAGAACAGGCACGCGTCCGCCCGCGAGAACTGGTACACGAGCTCGTCCAGTTCCAGGATGATCACCATCTTGAGGCAAAAGGGCGCGTACCTGCTGCCCGCGACGATGCCGCGCTGCCGCGCCCTGCCCTCGGTGTAGCATCCGTCCAGGACGATGCGCCTCACCATGCCGTATATCTTGAGTACAGTGCGCATTATGACTGGGTTGAATTCCCAGCGCTGCGATGCCTCTCATACCTTGCGATGTGTAACCCGCTCGAAGCACTTGGCTAGGTCGAAGTAGGTCACTGCATACTCATGTCCTTCGGCGCGCGCGGCCTCCCCGTAGAGGGCCTGCAGCCGCGCCGCGCGCTCCGATGATCTCCCGCGTCGAGCCCAATCGTAGGCTCTCTGGTTGGCTGCCTCCCAGCGCCTGGTGCACGGCATGCGGGTGGTCTCCCACGCGCGCGCCAGCTCGGGAATGAGGCCTGGGATGCGGAAGCCTCCTGCTGCCTTCGGTGTCAGGTAGAAGAGGACGGTGGCCTGCGTCGCGGGCCACGGCGCTCCTCGCTCCACCGCACCTAGCACGCGTGCTACGCGTGCCGCTCCCTGGAACCCACCATGGCGCCAGAGGCGCGGGTGCCAGTCTGCTTCTCCAAGGCCAGCCTTGGGGCGGAAGCGCCCGCGCGCCTCGATGACGCCCCTCGGTGTGATTCGTGGGACTGCATACTCTCTTCATTCGTCGTCCCTGGGGGGCTGGCACCACGGTTCGCTGTCGTCGTAGCTGTCCGCCCATGCCGTCTCCCTGCCCTCCAGCGCTGCGTCTGCTGCCACCTGCGGATGCGTGAGCTCCTGCTGGCTGTAGTTCTCGGTCGGCTTGATGGGCTCCCATGGCACTGGCGGCTTGGCCCACTTGCGTAGCGCACCTGCTCCCGCCTGGCTGTGCTTGGCCACCCATCGCCTCCAACCTCTTGCCGCTTTGCGTCGCACTCGCCTCCGCGTGTGCTTGCTGGCGACCGTCGTGAGCTTGGCCACGCACTCCGCGTAGTGCAAGCCCCGCTCGGTGATGTCCGTCGTGTCGATCCAGGCGATGGCGCTCGCCAACTTGCCCCGACCGGTGTCCGTCCAGCGCCCCCGCCCCGTCGGTGGGCGGCGCTCTCCTGCCGCTTCCGCCCCGACCAACGGGCAGTCCTGCAAGGCCCCAGGGCCGAGGACAGCGGGGTGCCGAGGAGTAAGCTCTGGGAGGCTCAGCCCGTCCTCCTCGACTCGGCGTGCTGCTTCGTTGATCTCCTCCAGGTCGTCGGCGTTCTCCTCGGCGCCGACGCTGTCGTGCTCGCTCTCCGTGTCGGTGTCGACGTCGCCGTCGATGTTGCCCACGTTGACGTGCGCCTCCGCGGCGCCCTCCTGGTCGGCCTCGCCGCTCCAGGCTGGGTGGTGCCGCTCGAGGAGCGGCTCGATGATGTCCTTCTCGAGGATGCCCTTGGCGTTGCATTGCGCCCAGCTCAGCGTCTCCTGCTTGCCGTTGCGCCACCGCGCTCTCGCCGCGGTGCAGATGAGCTCGAGTCTGCGCCCTAGCCATTCTGCTGCTTCCGCCCACTGCTGCTCTCGCGCTGCCTCGCGCACCGTGGGTGGCTTGATCTGCCCCCATGCGTAGGCGGGGTCTGCGTGTGCCCCTTGCGCTCATGCCATTCCAGGCCGTCGTAATTGAAGTGCTTGTTGAGGTGCTCCTCGTACGTGTTGGCCGGGTTGCTCCAGTATATGTCCACCTCCTCCTGGCTGTGCCTCTCGCGCTCCAGGAGACATGGCCACGCCGTCGGCCCTGCTGCGCATCCCGTGGGCAGCTGAAGAGGCCAGCGCCGTCGATGCCGCAATGCCCGTACCCACCGTCGTTGTTCCCGAATGCGCGGTATACGCAGTAGCACAGGGGAGTGCGGCGCTGTGTTGAAGTGGTCCTGCACGGCCACCTGCAGCGTGCCGTCCAGGAGCGTCTTCGAGATGATGAAGTAGTCGCGGTGCCTCGCCTCGCCCGGTGAGACGCACGACCCGCGGGAAGTGTCGCACGCGATGATCCCTTCCATCCTGTTGACCACTCCTGTCTGCTGCAGCTCGGCTGGGTCCATGTTGAAGTCGCCGCCCAGGATCCAGTGCTTCCCCGCCGCCATCGCGGCCGTGTTGAAGCTCCGCAGGATGGCCCTGTTGGGGTCTGTCATGCCCTCGCTGACCCATAGGTAGGCCGTGCTGATGATGATGCCCTGCTTGCCGAGTGCGTCGACCCAGCCGATGGCGAGGCGGCCCTTGGACTCGCGGGGCGAGATGTCCCGCGTGTCGAGGCCCCTGGCGTAGCCCATGTTGTTGAGACGGACGGTCGCCAGCAGCACCCGCGCGCTCCAACCTCCGCTCGCCGTGCGGACGCTGGGCGCTATGCCCAGCCTCCACCCTTCCTTCTGTATGCGTTGTGTGAAGCAGGAGATGCTGTGCTCGTTTGCCTGCAGCCCCTGCGCCATGATGATCGGGAACTTGTTGGTGTACCTGATCGAGCGCATGGTGCGCTCCAGCGTGCCGATGGAGTTCGCGTTGACGGTGATGAACCCCTGCCCGCCTTCCTCGTCAGGAAGACGATGGTGGGGCTGTCCAAGTGCTCTTGCAGATGTTGAGCGCGGTGCCAAGCTGCATGCCAGCGAGCAGAGGAATGAGATGAGCCGCGTGGCGGTCGATCTGCCCCCCCGTGCAGCCTGCGTCCTGCATGGTCTTTGTGGCAAGCTTGTCGTCCGCCCCCTGGGGAAAGGACGCCGGCTCCTGCGTGACTTCTTCTTCAGCTCGGCGCTTGGCTCGCCGCTTCTCTTTGGCGGCTTCTCGCGTGGCGTCGGCCTCCTTCTTCTTTGCTGCCTCCGCGGCTGCGGCAGCTGCTCGCTCTTCCTCGACGGCCTGCTGCTGCTTGGCGTGGCGGAGGGCCTCGCAGAGCTTGGGGTATGCCTCCTTGTCGCGCAAGCACTTGCTGGCCTGCTCCAAGAATGCGACCGCTGCGCTCCAGCCTTGCCCTGGCTTTGGCACGCTGAGCTCCTCGATGCGGGTGTTCTGCTTCTGTAGCTTCTCTTCTTGTCTGGCCAGGAGAGCCTTGTCTTTGTCCAACTTCTCCTGGGCCTCCATGATTTCCAGCTCCTGCTTCTCCACTCGCTCCTTGGTGCGACCGCGCTGCCCTTGAGTCTTGTTCCTCTCTTGTACAAGCTTGCGCTCTGAGAAACAACGTGGTATATCGCTGCCTGCTTCGACAGCTGCCTGCAATTCATCAACCTCCTTGTGTAGTATCGAGATGATGCCCTGGACGTTGGGCGCCAAGTCTGGGTCCGCTGCTTGTCGGCGAAGGTCAGCCAGGTGCCCCCGCTGCCTCTTGAGCTTAGCTTTGGTGGCATCGTCGGCGTCCGTGTCGTCCTGGGTATTGGTCGTGCCGTGGTGCGTGGCCTTCGCGCAGTCGTGCCCCTTCCAACGCTTCCAGCAGAAATCGTAGCCGTCCCCGTTCTGTGCTTTGCATCCCGTGCATGCCCAGCCTCCATTGCGCGAATTGGAGCGTGGGGCCATCAATCGACTCGGGAGCGCAGTGCCACTTTGAAGTTGGCGCTCCTCACCACCGCCTTGCCTCTCTGCAGGCACACAGGCAGGCTCGGCGCAAAATGGCTCAGGAGGAGCGGGAGGACGAGCAGGAGGATGAAGGCGGAGGAGGCGGAGGAGGAACAGGAAAAGGAGGAGGAGGGATGGGGAGGAGGAGGAGGAGGAGGGGGGAGGAGGAAGAGGAGGAGGAGGAGGAAGAGGAGGAGCGGGAGGAGGAACAACAAGCATAATACTCATATTAATGAGAAGGGGAAACAGGAACATAATATTAGTATGATGACGAAGACGATCAACAACACACGAATAATAGTACGAAGCGTACGAATACGAATATTAAGCACACGAACGACATAGTAACAGTCAACTACACATACATCGAAACTAGGAAAGCAATAAGAAAACGAATGCCAATAACACTAATACCAAATAATAACACGACGAACAAGAAGAAGAGGAGGAGGAAGAGGATCACCGACCGTGCTTCCAGGTTGCGAGCGGGCCGCCATTAACAGTTACTCGGTGGAACAGGAAAGACCGAGAGGCCGAGGAATTGATAATGGGGCACCCAACTCGCAGCCTGTTTTGGGGGGTTTTTGGTTGTCAGGCCCTGTCTGCCTCTCCTTCTCCTGCGCCTCTCGCTGTATTCCCTTGTGCGCCGCCATCTCGGCTCACAAGGGCCCTCGAGCTATCATGGCGCGCCGGTGGCGGCCGCGACCACGCGTCCGCAAAAGGAAAGAAATCGCGCTCTATTCTAGCACGGGTCCCCCTATTTGTATCTCGTGTCTCTCTGTATCCATACAATCACCCCCGTACAATCCGCAGTAGCAGCGGAACCTGTGCTCGAGATCCTTGAAAGGAGTCAGGACGACTCCTTTGTTATTCGATTTTCGGGTGACATACTCTTTGCTCTTATCCCGTTCTTCCCACTCCCTTCCTTATTGCACCGGGCGTTTCCGTGGATCCTCCACACGACGCTCAGCTTCAAGAGGAGCTGGAGGACGAGCAGGATTTCCGAGCAGGAGCTGGAGGACGAGAAACGCTTCGTGGGAAGGCGAATGGCAATATAATGTAAGCTGGTCAGATCAGGACTGGGCCCGCTGGCTATCACATCACAGCCTTGGACGGAGACGCAGCCTAATGCGAAACTAGTCACATCAGGTTGGACTGTGCGGGGACGTGGTTTGCCGGCTGCACCAGATCAGCAGAACGCGCCTCTGCGAGGACAGGCTATGCCTTTTACCCCCTTTGCTCCGACCTATTGGGGAGATGCCATTGCCAGATCATCTGATCGCCAACAGGGTCAATTTGCTGAACAATCGGAGGCGCCAAGTATACCAAACGACCTACCTCCCACTTGGGGTGGAAACCTAAACCCTCACATAAAGGAGCTGCAGATGATGTGGCTCGCTACTGCCAGAACTCTGAAAACACAACGTGGATACCTCATCTGTCGTCATGCCAAATACGATCCCAATAACATCGCGAATTAACTCACCGAGGACCAACTGCTTTCAGAGGGCGGCGGGCAGTATGTGCATTTAAGTTAGACATATCAAGAAGGCTTTCGCCGAACACCAAATCGCAGGATGCCGAAGGATTTTTGAACATATTTTCTACCCAGACGACACCAACAATCATAAATGACATGAGTCCTTGGTCAGCTATATTGCGCGTGAACGCGCGCTTTCCGGAGAACTCGAGAATCGCCTGGCCCTGCCAGAGGACTCTCCGCAACGCGCGTGCTATTTATCAGGAGGCCCCGCCTGAGCGAGGAGGTTATCCGCAACACGTGTTACTTATCAGGTTTCGTGTCCCTCCCGCTCCTCCAGGGAGGCCCCGCCAGATCCAGGAGTGTATCCTCAACACATATTATTTATCAGGTTTCGTGCCTTTCCCACTCCTCCAGGGAGGCCCCGCTTGAGCGAGGAGGGTATCTGCAACTCGTGTTATTTATCAGGTTTTGCGCCCCTTCCATTTTTTCATGGGGGCCCCGTCTGAGCGAGGAGGGTATTCGCAACACATGTTATTTATCAGGTTTTGTGCTCCTTCCATTTTCTCAGGGAGGCCCCGCCTGAGCGAGAAGTGGATTCGCAACGCGTGTTGTTTATTCGGGTTTCGGCCCCCCCCCTCTCACTCCGCCAGGGAGGCCCCGCCTGAGCGAAGAGGGCATTCGCAACACATGTTATTTATCAGGTTTCGTGCCCGCCTGAGCGAGGATGGGTATTCGCAACACGTCATATTTCTCAGATTTCGTGCCCGTCCCACTCCTCCAGGGAGGCCCCGCCCAACGAAGAGGGTATTCGCAACGCATGTTATTTCTAAGGTTTTGTGCCCCTCCCACTCCTCCAGGGAGGCCCCGCCTGAGCGAGGAGTGTATCCGCAACGCGTGTTATTTATCAGGTTTCGTGCCCCTCTCACTCCTCCAGGGAGGCCCCGCCTGAGCGAGGAGGTTATTCGCAACACGCCTCACATCTGCCCAATGAAAGTTCCTGGAATTTTCGTCATGTCGCTCGCCAGCGGAAGCCGACGGAAGTAAAACGAGGTGGAAGACGGCGGAAGTCGGTTGGAAGGCTTGCGGAAGACAACGGAAGTAAATGACGCCTTGTCCGAACCCCCCTACCCCCC
>CAUYUJ010010902.1:157078-227078 GCA_963575745.1 Prorocentrum cordatum | reverse complement strand
TTCAATAAGTGAAGTGCTCCTCCTGGGGCTCGCCCCCTGTTTATCAGGGAGAGTCTTAAGTGTCAAACTGCGCCCCTGACCCCTGAGTTGCAACAACAGCGGCTCCCGTCTGATACTTCCTCACATCTGATTGAGAAATCAGGCTTTCGCTTGAGACCTCCTTGCTATGCACTTCGGAATCGCGCTCTTGTCTGTAACCTTCCTCAGACTTTATTACGACGTCGCGCCCTCGACACTCAGGAATCGCACTCTCGCTGCGGTGTTCTCACGATTTACTTGGGAGTCGCGCTCCCGCTACATACTGCTTGGCGATCCAAGCAGGATTCACGCTTCAACGACCCGCCCAGTCGACCCGCCCGTCGGGGCCTAACGAGCTGGTCGCTGCCCTTCGCCCGCCTTTGATGCCCCTTGTTGCCCGTACTGGTTCCGCGGTCGCCTTCGCTCGCTGCCCTTCCGTGGCCCCGTTGCTGCCGTCAGTGGCCCCGTCGCTGCCCTTTGTGGCCCCGCATTGTATGCCCTTCGTGCCCCCCGCTCGCACGCGACCGTCGTGGCCCCACATGCATGCCATTCGTGACCCCGATGTCGCCCTTCGTGGCCCCCTCGCTGCCCGTCGTTGCCCTTTTGCTGCCCTCAGTGGCCCTGCTGTCGCCCCTTATGGCCCCATATGCGTATGCTCTTCGTGCCCCCCGCTCGCTCGCGCCCGTCGTGGCCCCACATGCATGCCCTGTTGCCCTTCGTGCCCCCTTCGATGCCCTTCGTGGCCCCTTTGATGCCCTCAGCGGCCCCGTCGCTGTCCTCTGTGGCCCCGCATTATATGCCCTTCGTGTCCCCCGCTCGCTCGCGCCCTTTGTTGTCCTGCACGCATGCCCTTCGTGGCCCCGCTCTCTTCGTGGTCCTCTCGCTGCCTTTCGTGACCCATTTGCTCCTCAGTGGCCCCGCTGTCGCCCTTTCTGGCCCATGCATGTATGCCCTTGGTGGCCCCCGCTCGTTCGCGCCCGTCGTGGCCTCATCTGCATGCCCTTCGTGGCCCCGCTGTCGACCTTCGCGTCCGCCTCGCTGCCCTTCGTGGCACAGTTTCTGCCCTTAGTTGCCCCGTCCTTGCCCTCTGCGGCCCCATGTACATATGCCCTTCGTGCCCCCCGTGGGAATCGCGCTATCGCTCGAGACTTCCTCGCGATTTATGCAGGACGCACGCTTCAGCAATCCACCTGCTGGACCTGACCCCCGAGGTCCGCCTTCCCGCCACTCTGGGTCTACCCGCCCGATCTGCCCGTCTGGTTCTGCCATGTGTTTTCGGCTCCTAGCTCCCCTCCTGCTGTTCTCTCTCGTGCTTCATCCTCCTCACCCCCTTGTCCTTTCCTTCCATCCGTCCTCTCCTCCCCTGCCTTAACGACGAAGAGGTCGAGTATCGAGGGTTTGGGATATACGTGATGAATTGCACACGGGCAGATAAGAGCGAGCAGTCTTAAACTGTTTGTTGGTATTGTTGCTGTTGCAGTTGTCGATGTTGTTGTTGCCGTTGTGGTTGGTGATCACACGATGGCAGTACCTGTGATGCGGTTGTCGGTTGCGACGATGGTGCTGACGATGTTGATGTTGATGATGCCGGTTGCGGCTGCGAAGGCGATGGTGGTGATGATGTTGATGATGATGCGGATGCTCATGATGATGCTGATGATACTATGATCGTGATGTTTGCGACGATGGTGGTGATGGTGATGATGGTGGTGTTGTTGTTGGCGATGGTGATATTAATGCTGCCGGTGATGATGATGTTGATCATGATGCTGAGGGTGACAGTGATGGAGATGCAGTGGAAGATTACGAGCATGTTGATGGTGCCCATGCATGCTGATGGTGATGCTTCTGATGCGGATGATAATGCCGATGCTGCGGATGATGACGGCTATGGAGATGATGCTGATGATGCTGATGATGGTGATGACGATGGATGGTGAGGACGGTGTAGGGTGAGGATGACGATGCTGGTGACTATGATGATGATGCTGATGACGATGATGATGATGATGATGATGATGATGATGATGATGATGATGATGATGATGATGATGATGGGTATGATGATGCTCTTGTTGCTGATGTTGCTGCTACTGATGACGATAAGGCTGTGGGAGGGCGGACGATGACGATGATGACGATGCTGATGGGGAACCTGATGACGATGATGATGAATCTGATTCTGCTGCGGCTGATGCTGATACTGATGATGCTGCTGATGCTGCTGCTGATGATGCTGATGATGTTGATGATGCTGCTGATGATGATGGCGATCATGATGAGTGATGTGGATAGTGGTGGTGGTGATGATGCTGATAGTGAGGAAGATGACAACGATGCTGAGAGGACGGGATGACGTACGAAGGCGATGGCTCTGATTACGACGACTACGACGACGATGATGATGAGTATGATGATGTTTAGGATGATACTGGTGATGGTGATGGTGATGGTGATGACGATGATGATGAGGATAAGCACGAGGAGGATTAGTAGGAATAATGGGACAAGGATAAGGACGATGATGATGATGATGACGATGCTAATGATGACGCTGATGCTGCTGATGATGCTGATGATGACGATGGCGACTACGACGACTACGATTTTGATTATGATGCTGATGATGATGTTGTTGTGGATGATGCTGCTGATGATGGTGGTGATGATGATACCGATGGTGATGGTGATGGTGATGATGATGATGATGATGATGATGATGATGATGATGGTGATGATGGCTACGATGATGATGATGCTGATACTGATGATGGTTATGATGATGCTGCTGATGATGATGATGGTGATTATGATAATGCTGATGGTGATGCCGATGATGTTGATGATGATGTGGATGATGCCGATGATGATGATGATGATGATGATGATGATGATGATGATGATGATGATGATGATGATGATGATGATGATGATGATGATGATGGTATTGATGGTGGTGGCGGTGGTGATGATGAGGTTCAGGAGGACTATGGTGGATCATGCTGGGCTTTGCTGGAAGAGTTTCCTCCCCCCATGAGCTTACTGGGTCCCGAACTCAGGGCGTCCAGAAGCGTGAGCCCAGGCCATCTTCCGCCTACAGACACAACAACCCTTGTGACGACGACCCTCCCCCTTGTCTACTGTCCCCCTACTCTCCTCCTCGCTTTATTTTTTCTTCCTCTATTGGGGGAGGAAGGGTTGAGGGCGGGCGGGACGGAGGGGGTAGGGAGGGAAGAACTGGAAGGAGGAGGAGGAGGAGGAGGAGGAGGAGGAGGAGGAGGAGGAGTTGGAGGAGGAGGAGTTGGAGGAGGTGGGGAACGTCGGTGGACGCCGTCGTCTTCTTCGCCGTCGTGGCCGCTGTCGCCCTGCTCGTCGCTGTCGTTGTCTTCCGGCCAGGCGGGAAATCCGCGTGAAGATCCGCCGCGGAGACCTGCCGGCGGGTGGCTGGGCGCAGGCGGCGCTGCGCCTGCGGTTGTCCAAGCCGCCCGACGGCCTGAAGGGCAGCAAAGGACGGGGAGGAAGGAGAGGATGGTGATGACGATTATGCACATGCTGTTGCTGCTGATGATGATGATGCTGATGCTGATGCTGATGCTGATGATGCTGATGATGCTGATGATGCTGATGATGCTGATGATGATGGTTGCCTTTGTTGTTGCTGCTGTTGTTGTCGTTGTTATTATTGTTGTTATTGTGGTTGTTGCGGCTGTGGCGGTGGCTGTTGTTGTTGTTGTTGTTGTTGTTGTTGTTGTTGTTGTTGTTGTTGTTGTTGTTGTTGTTGTTGTTTTGTTTGTTGGTTTTGTTAGTATTGTTATTGCTGTGATTGGTGTTGTTGTTGTTTGTTGGTGTTGTTGCTGTTGTTGTTGGGGCTGTGGTTGTTGTTGTGTTAGTTGTCGTTGTTGCTTTTTGTTGTTGCTGTTGTTGTTTTTGGTTGTTGTTGTCGGTATTGTTATTGTTATTGTTGTTGTGGCTGTGGTTGTTGTTGTTGTTGTTCTTTTTGGTATTGTTATTGTTGTTGTGGCTGTGAGTTGTGTCACAGTTGTTGTCGTCGTTGTTGTTCGTTGTTGTTGCTGTTGTGGTTGTGGCTGTGGTCGTTGTTGTCGTTGTTGAGGTTGTTGTTGTAGTTGTTGTGTTTGTTGTCGTTCTTATTGTTATTGCTGCTGCTGCTGTTGTTGTGGTTGTTGTTGTCGTTGTTGATGTTGCTGTTGTGGCTGTGGTTGTTAATCTTTCGTTTCTGAAGCATATCTATTGTTGACCCCCCACACATTGTTCTTTTCAATTGAAGTGCCTTCCCTGGGGCTCGCAGCTTGTTGTTTTGTCAGAGAGAGTCTTGAGCGTCAAACGGCGCCCCTGGCCCTCGAGTTACAACAGCAACGGCTCCCTCCTGATACTTCCTCCACGATTTATTGAAACATTGCGCTCTCGCGCGGGACGTCCGCACAAGCTATGCAGGAATCGCGCTCTCGAGTGGGACTCCTTCGCAATTTATTCAGACGCCGCGCCCTCGGCACCCAGGAATCACGCTTTCGTTGTGCATTTCCTCACGATTTACTTGGCAATCGCGCTATCGCTCGAGACTTTCTCGCGATCCATGCAGGACGCACGCTGCAGAAACGCGCCTGCTCGACCTGGCCGCCTGAGCCAGCCTTCCCGACCCGCCCGCTAGGGTCTACCCGCCCGATCTGCCCGTCTGGTTCTGCCAGTTGGTTTCTGCTCCGAGCCCCGCTTCTGTTAATTTCTCTCGTCCTCCATCCTCCTCTTTTCCCCTTGTCCTTTCCTTCCGTCCGTCCTCTCTTCCCTTGTGTGAAGGGGCTGCGCTAAATGCACGTGGCAGGTAAGAACGATATACCCTCAAGGGGGTACGATCGAAAACGCAGAGGGCGGGTATCGAGGGTTTGGGATACTCGTGTTGAATGGCACGCGGGCAGGTAAGAGCGAGCAGTTTTAACACTGCTGTTGTTGCGGTTGGGGTTGTTATTGTGTTTGCTTTGTTTTGTTGCTGTTGTCGTGTGAAGGAATTCCCCCCCCCAGACGCTTGTAGTATCAGGAATGTGGAGTAGCATGCAGCAGTGTAGAATGCATCATGTAGCATAGCATTGTTGTCACGTTGCATTCCACAGCCCCTTTCGGCAAAAGACTTCTTCATGGTAGCGCGCGGGGTCGGGCCCGCGCATGCCTGGGAAGACAAGGGGGCAACGACGGAAACCCGACGCCATCCAGCGTCGGATCGAACGGGGTGCTCGCCGGCGGCTCGGCGACAGCACCCAGCCTGAGGGGCTGGCGGCCCCAGCGCCGGCGGCAGCGGGCACCACCGCGCCGCCCTCGCGGGCTGCTCCGGCGGACCCAGCACCGGCGGCAGCGGGTAGCCCCGCGCCGCCCCAGAGGCCCGGCACTGCGGCCGGGAGGAGGCAGCAGGCCGCGCAGCCGCTGCCAGAGGAGCCGAGGAGGGCCGTTTTTCTTCGGCCTGCTCGGCGCTGCGAGGAGGAAGAGAAGGAGGCCCCAGACTCTCGGGCACGCGCGGGGCGCGGCAAGCGTCCACGAGTCCCAGGAGGGGACACTGAGGAGAGAGAAAGGAAGAGGAAGGACAAGCGTACTCAGGAGGAGGAGTCGGAGGACGGCAGGAGGGCAAGATCGTCGTCGACTTCTCTGCCCTGCGACCTGAAGGGCCGCGCTGCTTCGAAGCGCGTTTCGCGTCTAGGCACCACTGCGGTCGGTTCGGAAAAGGGGCTCGGGCCAGAAGGAAAGCAAGAGAAGGGTAAAGGAAGAGGCTACGGAAGCGGCGTCTGCGCGGGTAGCCCCGCCGTCGCCGAAAAGGGAGGATGGCAGAGGAACAGCTCTGGCTGTTGACCCAGCAGATGGAGCAATTGACGCAACAGTTGGCTGCGATTGGTCAGGAGAACCGTCAGCTGACAGCGACGGTGGCCTCTCAGCAGCAACAGATCAGCCAACTGCGACAGGCGGGGGGCGCCGCGCAGCGAGGCGCGGCGGCAGCAGCTCCCGTCGCTTCTAACGAGTCCATCGGTCTCTTGATCGAGGCGCTTTCGGAGCAGACCAGAGCATTCTCGAGGAGGGATCGGCCAGTTCTGGTCGACGTGAAAGGAATAGGCAGGCCGTGCACCTTCACCGACGACGAGAGCAAGTCCCCAGAATGGCGTAAGAAAGTAGAGGACTACTTGCTCGGAGTCGAGCCACAGCTGGCAGCTGCGTTCGAGTGGGCGCTCGAGCAGGCGGACGAGTTCACGACGGCTGAAGCAGTCCTCGCCCTCGGGCCCGACACGGAGCATGCCATAGACGATATCGCGGCACTCAATTTACATTTCAAATCGGTACTTTCGAACTTGACTGAGGGCGAGTCGTGGACTATCGCCCAGAACTGTGACCGCAACGGTCTAGAGGCATGACGCCGGCTGCGCAGGAGGTTCGACGCGCTGACAGGCGGGAGGCGCCGGGCGCTGCTGCGTGCCATCCTGCCCCCTCACAGGGTAAAGCTGAAGGAGGTAGGAACAGCGCTCCAGCTGTGGGAGGACATGGTCACGCGGTACAACAAGAAGCAACAGAGGCTAGGAGAAGCCCCGGTTGCTGACGAGTGCTTGTGCAGTGCCTTGGAAGCGCTGGTTCCCGAGGACGTTGAGAACCACCTTCAGATGAGCGCGAACCGTGTGAAAAAAGTACAGCGACATGCGGGCAGAAGTGGTGACCTTCTACGAGGCCCGCACAGGGGGGAAGGTTCGCGTGACCCTGCAGGGGCGCATGCAGAGTGCTAGTTCCGGCGGTCCTGCGCCCATGGGCGTCGACAGCCTGCGGGCCAGCAGAGGCGGCAAAGGAGGAAAAGGTGACCGCAGGGGAAAAGGAGACAAAGGAGGAAAAGGGAACCACGAAGGAAAAGGAAAGGGCAAAGGAGGAGGAAAAGGAAAGGACAACGGGGGAAGGCGCGCACCCCCGCCGAAGCCCTTTGAGGG
Source organism: Prorocentrum cordatum (assembly GCA_963575745.1). Taxonomy (NCBI): domain Eukaryota; class Dinophyceae; order Prorocentrales; family Prorocentraceae; genus Prorocentrum; species Prorocentrum cordatum. The sequence goes on along the minus strand of CAUYUJ010010902.1, from coordinate 220,101 downwards.
GCACTGCGACAACTGCGGAAAGTGGGGGCACAAGAAGGCGGACTGCTGGGGCAAGCCCCGGGACAGGAGGAGACCCAAGGGTGACCCCAAAGGAAGGGCCAGCGTCCGCGGCGGCCGCGGCCCCAAGGGAGCTCGAGGCAAAGGCGCGGCCTCACTCGAGGAAGCAGGAGACCGCGGACACGAGCCCGAGACGGAACAGGCCTCCCTCGAGCTAGGTGCGTTCGATGTGCGGGCAGCCCCGCCTTCGGTCGCCCCTGTGGCTGGCGTGGGTGACGAGGGGTACACCATGTTCAACCTCGACACTGGGGCGGCAGTCGCAGCGTTCCCCAGGGGCCAGTTTGGCAGCGGCCACCCAGACGAGAACCGCAGAGGTTACGTCACCGCGAGCGGGGAGCGAATCCCTGACTGCGGAGGGAGCCGGCTCGCGTGCACGGACGAGCACGGGCAGCGTCGCGGCATCACCGGCCGCAAGGCAGATGTACGCAAAATGTTGGCCTCTGCAAGCCAAGTCTTCAGAGGTGGAAAGCAGGTGGCGTGGCTGACCGAGGATGGTGGGTGCATCATTCCGCGCGATGGTCCTGTCGCGAAAGCTATCGCCAATGTGATCCAAAGGCGCGAGCAGGTTGAGTCCGGGAAGACCATGCTGCCTGTTTGCCAAGAGAAGGGCGTGTACAATTTTTACTTGAAGGTAAACGGCCAGGAGGAGATCGGAGCAGTCTCTCAGACGAAGGAAGGCTCGCCGCTTTTCGGGCGGCAGGGCAAGCACCTGCAAGCCCGCTCGAAGCTCCGGCTGCGGGTAGCCCCGCGCCGGAGGAAGCGCAGGCCGCGGGTGGTCCCGCGCCTGCGGCAGCAGGGGCAGAAGCAGCAGCGGGAGAACGGCAGGCTGCGGGTAGCCCCGCGCCTGCGGCGGCAGGAGCAGATGAAGAGCAGGAGGTTGGAGAGGAACGGCCTAGGGTGCGCCAGCGGGCAGCCCCGAGGCCCCCTGCCAAGCTTGAGCTTGCAGACCACTGCGCCGCAGGACATGCTGTCTACCGTTCGCGGTGCCGCCACTGCGTCAACAGCAGAGGCATCGGCGAACAGCGCAGGTCGCAGGCAGCGCGGCAGGCAGCGGAAGATCATACCGACCCAGTCGTGGTTTCAGATTTCGGCTTCATGGAGGACACTGAGCAGGAAGAGACGATGCCAATACTTGTCATCAAGGACCGAACGACCAAGGGATATGCAGCAACAGCCATTCCCAGGAAGGGGGCCCATCTCTTCAACATCAAGTTCTTTGCAGGAGCGGTCAAGGAACTGGGATGGAAGAGAATGGTGAGCAAGTCTGATGGTGAACACAGTCTTGTTGCCTTGAAGCAAGCAGTGTCTGACTCCATGCCAGGCGTGGAAACGGTCATGCAAGAGTCGCCTGTCGGCGACCACCAGGCGAACGGCGAGGCTGAGAATGCTGTCGAGGAGGTGAAGAGACTGGCGCGGGTTCACAAAGCCACCTTGGAGGAAAAGGATGGGGAAGAAGACTCCGGTCGACCATCCCCTGTTGACGTGGCTACCGCGCCACGCAGCATCCTGCCTGAGCAGGTATAGAATCGACCCAGATGGCCGGACAGCAGAACAGCGGAGGACAGGGAGAGCTTGGGCCAAGGCCGCTGTGGAGCTTGGAGAAAGGATCCACGCTCGACCAGCGGTGCCCCAGGAGCCCAAGAGCGGCTTCGCGCCGAAAATGGTCGAAGGCAGGTACGTGGGACACCGATCCCGTACAGGAGGCCTTCTTGTGATGACCAGTGCGGGCGTGATCCGTGCCAAGGCATTCAACAGGATGCAGGAAGGCGAAAGGTGGGCCAGCGAGGGGCCGGAGGACCTACAGGGGGTGCCATGGCAGATGGTGCCGCCGGCTGCGGGTGGCCCCGCGCCAGCCCCGGCTGCGGGCAGCCCCGCGCCGGCAAGGGCTCCGCCACTCGCGGCGGAAACAGAGGCAGCCGCGGAAGCTGCAAGACCAGTGCCTGCGCCACACCCGGTGGCAGCAGGAGGAGGAGCTATAGGAGGAGTCCCAGGACCCGGGAAACTCTACATCCTCAAGAGGGATATCGAAGCCTACGGGCCGACCCCAAAGTGTATGGCGTGTTGCAACATCTCGTGTGGGATGCCGGCAGGAGTGGCGCACTCTGCCGAGTGCGCGCAGAGAATGAAGGCGCACATTGCAGCGGATGTGCAGCAACGGGGGCGCGTGGAGGCGCAGCAGGCACGCAGAGGAATTGATGTGACCCGCGGGCGGCTCCGCGGCGGACGCGTCGGGAGCGCCTAGACAGGCAGGGGCCCCTAGGGGGCCGCCTGGGCCGGCAGAAGAGCGGCCAGCAGCCAAAAGGAGGGTGGGCCAGATGCCCGCGGCACTGGGCCGGGCGGCGCTGAAGCGAGCGCCGGAATATCAGCCTGGCGATCCAAGGCTAGAGACGGCGGACGACGACGTGATCGTGCCGCCAGCGGCGCAGGCTCAGGCAGCCGCAGCATCGGAAGGAGCGAGCGCAAGCTCGTCGGCAGGGCCGGCTGCGGGCAGCACCGCGCCGGCGCCGGCTGCGGGGAGCTCCGCGCCAGAAGGGCCAGATGTGGCCACGGGGAGCTTCTCAGCAGGGAAGGAGGAACTGAGACGCATGTACGAGGGTAGGATCGTGGAAGCCTACCGTGCACGTTGCGTCGACTTGTCGTCTTCTGAACTGGATGACGCCACCCAGATGGCACTCGAGCCAGGAGCCGTCGAGTTGCCAGACGCGTGCCTTGGCAGGCACACGGTTCGCAACGCACCTGCCGGCAGCTTGGGGTTGAGGCCCGGTGTGTGCATGGACATGGAGTGTCCACGACCTGATGGGACTTCGCTAAAGAATCATATGTTTCTGACTGGTTCGAGACGCTGGAGCGCGAAGATCCCTACATCGTCCTCGGGTCGCCTCCTCTCAGAACCTCTCCTCAACTACGACGTACTCCCAGGAAGAGGAACGAGGAGGAGAGTCGTAAGGAGGAGGAGCAGGAGGAGGAGGCGAGGAGGAACTTGTGGGTTGCTCGTGCAAGCTACAGGTGGCAGGCAAGGAGGGGGCAATACTTCTTGCACGAACACCCACATTGCGCCAGCAGTTGGGGGGAGAAGGAGGTAGAGGAGGTCATGAGGGGAGAAGGAGTGGTGCGAGTGAAGGGTTCCATGTGCAGGTGGGCCGAAGCAGGGGGCGGCGGCGCACTCTTCGTACGAACCCCGGCGAGTTTCATGACCAATCTTCCAGAGCTAGCCGCATAATTGCGCAGGCAATGCTCCAGCGAGAGAGGCAGCGGGCAGCCCCGCGCCCAGGGGCCACTTGTGCATGTTAAGCTGGAAGGCGGCCTCGCCGGAGGTCGCACCTACGCGCCCCAATGCTGGCGCAGTGTCTTCTGCGAGCCATTCGTGAAAGCATGGGTGCTGTCGGCCAGTTGTCCGATCTGGCCGCAGCGACAGCAGGCCCTGTACCTGTCGCCCCAAAACCGTTTAAAGCAGGCAGGGAAAGCCTGGGCGAGGACCAGCGCTACTGGGACGACGTGAACGGAGGCTGGCTGAACCCGCGCATGGTTCGCGAAGCCAGACGGCTGGAAACAGAGTGGCTTCGCAAGCAAGACGTGTGCGAAAAGAGAACAATAGAGGAGTGCAGACAGGTGACAGGGCAGGCGCCAATCAAGTTGATGTGGATAGACACCAACAAAGGCGACCACGAGAAGCCGAACTACAGGTCCCGGATTGTCATGCGGGAGAAGTGCGGCAAGGGCGACGAAGGACGAAAACTCCCAGCAGCACTTCTCTTCTCAGCAACCGTTTGAAGCAGTCGAGATTCTGGGTGGCATGATGGTCCAAAGGCGGCGGCCTACTCGGAACCGGCCTCTGGCCATGAGATTCTTCGACATCTCCCGCGCGCATTTTTGTGGGGGGGGCGGAGAGAGCGGTGTATATAGAGTTGCCAGACACAGAAGCGGATGGCGTACATTGCGGTCTTCTTAAGCAAAGTATGTACGGCACGCAGGACGCATCTGCGATATGCCACGAGATTATACGGCAGTCTTAGAAGCAGACGGACACAAGCCAGGCAAAGCCAACCCGGCACTGTTCTACAACTTGAACACCGACCTGCGGTCTCTCGTCCACGGAAACGACTTCTGCGCCCTGGGAGACGACGAGGCTCTGGACGAGCTGGAAAAGACGCTCCGGTCCAAGTGCGATCTGAAAGTTACAGGAAGCCTCCGGCTGGGAGCCGGGAGTGACCAGGAGGTGGTCTTCTTGAATCGCATTTTGCGTGTTGCTGGGTCATCAGGGGACGAACGTTTCGAAGTTGACGCAGAGATGATCGTGGCAGAGATGGGGCTCGCAGGAGAGAAGACGAAAGCTTTGGACATGCCGGGGCTGAAGAAGGAAGAAGCAGAACACGAGGAGAGAGAAACTTCGCCTTTGCTCACCGGAGATGCCGATGTGTAACGATGCGAGAGGCTTATCTTTCGCCTGATCGCGCAGACATAGGAGACGCAGTCAAGAACCTTGCAAAGTACATGCGAGCGCCGAGGCAGGTAGATGCTGTGCGCTTGAAGCGACTGGCCAGGCACCTCAAGGGGCGACCGCGCGTCGTGCAGAAGTTCACCAGAGACAGGAACGCTGCCAACGACGACGTCGTCAAGGTGGTAGTCATGGTGGACAGCGACAATACCGGAGACAAGGGTTCTTGGAGGTCAACAGTTGGCCAAGTTGCCTTCGTCGGCAAGCGCGTAGTCAAGCACATGTGCAACATCTTGCAGGTGATCGGTCTCTCGTCTGGCGAGAACGAGTACTATGCCATAAGCGCGGGTGCTTGTACAGGGCTAGGCATCAAGGGTATATTAGAAGACTGGAATGTGGTGTGCGAGCAGAAGGTGGTCTCTGACTCATCAGCGGCACGAGGCTTTTCTTCGAGGCGTGGAGTAGGAAAGCAGAAACACATCCAGACACGATACTTCTGGGTGCAGGAGGGGCTCGCTATGAGACATCTCGATCTTGCTAAGATTGGCACGAAGGAGAAAAGGGCAGACTTGCTCACCAAGCCACTTGCGAAGAAGGAGATGGAAGAGCACATGAAAGGAATCCTCCAGGAGTTTCGGGAAGGGCGAGCGCAGTCTGGCCTGCGCCTACTCTGACCGGGCCGCAGAGGAGCCGGGAGGCGAAACGCCCGGCATCGAGCACGAATTCGACTCTGAGCCCCTGGCTGCGGGCAGCCCCGCGCCGGGTGCGCAACCGAGCCTGGAAGCGGGAAGCTCCGCGCCAGGCCAGAGCCCAACGCGGCGCCTAGCTGCGGGTGGCCCCGCGCCGGGCGCGACGCTACTGAGCGCTGAACACCTTGCCGCTGCGTGGTTGTGGATCGCCACAGCTCCGCTACCTTTTCTGGGCGGCGAGGGCCGCCCGCCGGACTGACAGAGCGCCGCGAGACGGGGTGCAGCCCGAATCGTTGCGAGGAGGGGTGAAGAAATTCCCCCCTCAGACGCTTGTAGTGTCAGGAATGTGGAGTATCATACAGCAGTGTAGAATGCATCGTGTAGCATAGCATTGTTGTCACGTTGCATTCCACAGCCCTTCTCGGCAAAAGACTTCTTCATCGTGGCTGTGGTTGTTGCGGCTGTGGTTGCTGTTGTTGCTGATGATGCTGGTGGTGGTGCTTGCCATTGCGATACTGGCGATGGCGATTATTTTGAGTATGACAATGGCGCTGTTACCTACGATGATGCTTGCCATGATGGCGAGGATGATGCTTTTAATGTTGAGGAGGAGGGGGCATCTGATGAGCTTGAGTGCCGTCCTCACCACCCTGTCCCTCGTCGTCTCCTCCCTCATACTTGTCCTCCTCGTCGTCCTTCACTCAGGAGGTCGAGGTGGAGCAGGAGGAGAACGAGTGTAAACCCAAGGCGCATCAACGACCCTCATCATTGCGGGACGTGCCCCATGAAAAGGCAACCCTCTGAGACTCTTCGGTCATCGCAATACACCATTCTTAACACTTCAATGCCGCGAGTCAATGTGACTGTTGCGTCCACTCCTAAATCGTGTCGAACGCTTGCCTTGGGATTTCACTTCGAATCCACATGATTTTTTGCGTCATAACAATCTTCAGCCGTGCCAGACCAGGACTCCTGGGACTTCAACCTTACGAACCCTTGGCACTGTTCTAAACCTTTTGGGCCGAATGCGCGCGGCGCTAACGCGAGAACCACATTTTGAAAATGCGCAGCCCTCCATCCTTGAAAATATTGGAAACTGTTCAAGACGAGTGTGCACGGCGCTAGGGCGAGAGCAACATATTGAAATATTACCCGCCCTCCATCTTTGACATTTTGCGCAGTTTGATCTCGAATGTACGCGGCCCCAACGTGAGAACCACATTTTGAGAACCCCCTGGCCTCCATCCTTGAAGCAGTTGCAATCTTTACCTTGTAAGGTCTTTTGTTTGGGTCCCCCCCCTCTGTTTTACTCCGCGGTGAATAAACTGGGCGCTCCCCCTCCTCCCTCCCCTTCCTCCCTCCCCCTCCTCCTCCTCCTCCTCCTCCTCCTCCTCCTCCTCCTCCCCCCCTCCTCCCCTCCTCAGCGGCAGTGAGCAGGGAGTGAGCAGTAGCATGGTAGTGATCAGTAGCAGCAGGAGCGTGGTAATGAGCAATAGTAGCAGTGGCGCGAGCAGTGAGCACGGTAGTGAGCAGTAACTAGCAGTAGCAGTGGCAGCGAGAAGGGAGTGAGCGTGAGTAGCGAGCAGTAGTAGCAATAGCAGGGAGTGAACAATGGCCGTAGCAGTAGCCGCAGCAGCGAGCAGCGAGCAGGGAGCGAGCAGGGAGTGAGCAGTAGCCGTAGCAGTAGCCGTAGCAGTAGCAGTAGCCGTAGCAGTGAGTAGCAGTAGCAGTAGCAGCAGCAGTGGCAGTAGCAGTAGCCGTAGCAGTAGCCGTCGCAGTAGCAGTAGCCGTAGCAGTAGCAGTAGCAGGAGCAGTAGCCGTAGAAGGGTTAGGAGCAGCGATCAGGGAGTGAGCAGGGAGTGAGCGGCAGCAGTAGTGAGCAGCGCCAGTCTTGCCAGTGAGCAGGGAGCGAGCAATGGCATGGCAAGCTGTAGTCTGAGCATGAGTATGGCGGAGTCTGAGTATGAGTAAGTCTGAACTTGAGTATGAGTAAGTCTGAGCATGAGTAAGTCTGAGTTTGACGGAGTCGGGGGCCCCTTTCAGGCGTGGCAGGCGAGAGCTCGATTTTGAAAAGGGCCCGCCCTCCTGTGCACCCCCGCGAGGTCTCTGAGGGGCTTCTCCTGGTTGCTCAGTTGAGGCCCCACCTTCGTGTACGACACAGTCTGCCTGAGCGCTCGGAGCCTCTTCTGGGAAGGTGGGAAACGCGTTCTGCTCTGGTCTGAGCAGGACATTCGCACGCAGGGTAAGGTGAGGTGCATCTGTGAGTGCCTCAACTTCTATGAGGAGGAGGCCCGCGTGAGCCACCCAATGATGAGCAATTACGTGGTTCCTATGGGTTCCTGAGGCCTCAGTCGTACTATTGGCCAACCGTCGTAGAAGAAAGGATGTGGCGCTCGAGTCGGCGGCGGCGGGATAATTAAATTCCCACTATTGTTCGGCGCGCTGAATATTGACGGGGGGTTATTTCTCCCAGAGAACAATGCCTCGTGGACTACCTTGCACACGAGAAGAATTTTGAAAATAATCCTAATGGGATTATAATACAAATCTCTGTAGTCTGCGTGGCCACCAGGACCTCTCAGTAGGCCGCCGTCGTCGTCTTCGTCGTCGTCTTCTGGTCGTCTTCCACGTCCTTCATCGTCGTTAGTCGTCTTCGCAATCGTCGTCGGCGTCGTCATAGTAACCTCCGTAGTACGAATCGTAAAAGAAAGGCCATGGCGCTCGAGTCGGCGGCGGCGGGATATTTAATTTCCCACTATTGTGCGCCGCGCTGAATATTGTCGGGGGGGTATTTCTCCCAAAGAACAATGCCTCGTGGACTACCCTGCACGCTGGAATAATTTGCAGAAAAGAATCCTAAGGGGATTGTAGTACAAATCCCTGTAGTCTGCGTGGCCACCAGGACCTCTCAGTAGGCCGCCGTCGTCGTCTGCGTCGTCGTCTTCGTGGTCGTCTTCCACGTCCTTCATCGTCGTTAGTCGTCTTTGCAATCGTCGTCGGCGTCGTCATAGTAACCTCCGTAGTACGAATCGTAGAAGAAAGGCCATGGCGCTCGAGTCGGCGGCGGCGGGACATTTGATTTCCCACTATTGTGCGCCGCGCTGAATATTGTCGGAGGGTTATTTCTCCCAGAGAACAATGCCGCGTGGACTACCCTGCACGCGGGAGGACTTTGCAAAAGAACCCTAAGGGAATTGCAGTACAAATCTGCGTAGTCTGCGTGGCCCCCAGGACCTCAGTGCCGAAGTGGCGTCGGTAGCCGATCACCAATGGCACATGTTATTTCTAAGGGCCTTAGAAATGACATCCGCAGTTCTCGGCGTCGTCGGTCGATCGGTCGTCGTCGTCGTTCGTCGTTCGTCGTCGTCGTCGTCGTCGTCGTCGTCGTCGTCCGTCGTCCGTCGTCCGTCGTCGTCGGTTGTCGTCGTCGTCGTCGTCGGTCGTCGTCGTCGTCGTCGTCGGTGTCGTTTTCGTCATCGTCGTCGTCGCGCGGCGGGGGCAATATTGATTTTCCGTTATTGGGCGGGGCCCAGTCCGTCAATAAGATCCCCCCCGAAATATTTATTTTCCACCTATTGCGGGGGGGATATCTAAAGACCTTTCAGGGTTATGCGAATGCGCGCGGCGCTAAGGCGAGAGTCACATTTTGAATTCTACGCACCCTCTGTCCTTGAACCCGTTGCAAATTGCAAGAACTTCTGGATCACACATGGTGAGGACGTCCGGGGAGGAGAAGGAGGAGGCTGACCAGTACCAGAAGGATGAAGGGGGGACGATGGCGAGGACGAGAAGGAGGAGGAGCAGGAACAACTTCTTTGTCTTCAAACCTCCGTGGTGGAACCAGGATCTACAGACGGGAAAGGACAGGAGACCCGCAAACGGCTGGGAGCTCAGCGAAGCTCGAAAACTAAAACTCTGGCCGCGGACCCCACTTCTTAACTCCCACTCGGGCCTGCAGACGCTTCAGAGTTATCATGAGGGCAGTTTATTGGACCTTCGTGAAGGAGAAGCGGCCGTGGGCGATACATTCGCACTCCGGAGCCAAGAGCTTCGGAGGGCCCTCAGCAGACCTGCCGCACTCACCACAGAAAACAAAGGCTCCTTTCTGCCACTAGGCATGGGAAGGATGGAGGACATTGTCACTTTGGCGCCTGCGGCGGGCTTCTTCAGAGCCTCGCAGACTGCCGACGTCCCAGCCACCCCCTCACTCTTATCCGCAACTGCGGGGGGCTACGTATGTATGTGTGTGTGCGTGTACACGTAACTATAACATATGTGTCATGTTGTGAATCTAGGATCTAAGGCGATAAGGCTGTAGGGCTATAGGGCTATTAGGGCTATAGGGCTATAGGGCTATAGGCCTGTAGGGCTATAAGGCTATAGTGCTATAAGGCTATAAGGCTGTAAGGCTATAGGGCTATAGGGCTATAGGGCTACCAGGCACCCAGGCACCCGGGCGTGCCGCCGAAATCGACGCCAACCCCTCACCGAACTACATGAATCCGCTAGGACCCCTACAGAGGCAAGCTCTGATTGGGGAGTAAATGAAGATGGGATCCCAGGGGCCCTGCGGAGCACTGATTTTGTACACGGCCGTTTTGGACCCGTCGGGGAGCGCCAAAACGTGTCAAAGGAGGGGAAGAGGGTCGACAAGAGGGCCCAAGAGACGTCCAAGAGGGCTCAAGACGGCCCATATGCGCTCCAAGAGAGCCCGAGACCGCCCAAGGGCGTTCCAAGATGGCCCAACATGTCTTCAAGACAGCCCAAGAGGGCCTCAAGACGGCCAAGAGGCCTTCAAAACGAGTCCCACGAGGCCCTCATGAGGCGAAACAAAATTATGCCCTGAGGTTTGTAAGGTTTTCCGTGCTCTGGCTTTTTCATGTTTCCGACGGGCCAAGGAGCGTGTTTCTGTATTGTTAGGGCCATAGCGCGCGTTATGAACCCTCCGCTCTCCCCCTCCTAACGCTCTGGCCACCAGTGCGCCTCCGGCACTGCCGCCGTGCGCATAGGGATCCGCATAGAAACCCGAATAGGGATCCGCATATGCATCCTCACAGAAATCCGCATAAGGGTTCTGCGTGGGGATCCCATAGAGATATCCATCGGGATCCGCACAGGGATCCGCATTGGGATTCTCAGGGACCCTTATAGAGATCCGCATAGGGATCTGCATACGGATCCGCATAGGGATCCGACTGGGGATCCGCATAGGGATACCCAGAGGCATCCGCATAGGGATCCGCATAGGATTCCGCATATGGATCCACACGGGGATCCGCATGGTAATTCGCATAGGCATCCGCAGAGGCATCCGCATAGGCATCCGCATAGGCATCCGCCTAGGGATTCGCATAGGGATCCCCAGAGGGGTCCTCATAGGGATCCCCATAGAGATCCGCTTAGGGGCAGTGGTCGCGGGCAAGTTGCGGTGCTCTCAGGAATTTTGGTGTTCGTAGGACTGATAGCAATAGGAGGCGGAGGACGACGACAACGACGACGCCGACCAGGATGGAGGAGGGAGGTAAGGAGCATACCTCTCATATGCCACGTGGAGGCAACGAATCCTTCGCAGGCATGTGCACGCAATAACTTCTCGTCGCTCTTCATTGTTGGTCGTCGTCGTCGTCGTCGTCGTCGTCGTCCTCGTCGTCGTTGTCGTCGTCGCTCTTCGTTGTCGGTCGTCGTCGTTGTCCTCGTCGTTGTCGTCGTTGTCGCTCGTCGTCGTCATCGTCGTCGTCGTTGTCGTCGTAGTCGTCGTCATCTTCGTCGTCGTCGTTGTCGTCGGTCGTCATCGCTCGCGGTCGCTCGTCGTTGTCAAACGCCTTCGAATGCTTTCGAGGGCCTCTGGAGGGTTCCAGAGGCCTCAGGAGGCTTCCGGACGCCTCGGGAAACCTCCGGAGACCTCTTGAGGCGTCGCTCGTCGTCGTCGTCGTCGTCGTCGTGGTCGCCGTCGTCGTCGTCGTCGTCGTCGTCGTCGTCGCGCGTCGTCATCGTCGTCGTCGTTGTCGCTCGTCGTCGTCGTCGCTCGTCGTCGTCGTCGCTCGTCGTCGTAGTCGTCCTCGTCGTCGTCGTCGTCGTCGTCGTCGTCGTCGCTCTTCGTTGTCGGTCGTCGTCGTTGTCCTCGTCGTTCTCGTCGTTGTCGCTCGTCGTCGTCATCGTCGTCGTCGTTGTCGTCGTCGTCATCTTCGTCGTCGTCGTTGTCGGTCGTCATCGCTCGCGGTCGCTCGTCGTTGTCAAACGCCTTCGAATGCTTTCGAGGGCCTCTGGAGGGTTCCAGAGGCCTCAGGAGGCTTCCGGACGCCTCGGGAAACCCCCGGAGACCTCTTGAGGCGTCGCTCGTCGTCGTCGTCGTCGTCGTCGTCGTGGTCGCCGTCGTCGTCGTCGTTGTCGCTCGTCGTCATCGTCGTCGTCGTCGCTCGTCGTCGTCGTCGTCGTCGTCGTCGCTCGTCGTCGTTGTTGTCGTCGCTCGTCGTCGTCGTCGTCGTCGTCGTCGTCGTCATCGTCATCGTCGTCGTCGCTGCCGTCGCCGTCGTCGCTCGTCGTCGTCGTCGTCGTCGTCGTCGTCGTCGTCGTCGCTCGTCGTCATTGTCGTCTCTCGTCGTCGTCGTCGTCGTCGTCGTGGTCGCTGGTCGTCGTCGTCGTTTTCGTCGTTGTCGTCGTTGTAGTCGTCGTTGTCGTCGTCGTCGTCGGTCGCTCGTCGTCGTCGTCGGTCGCATGTCGTCGTCGTCGTCGTCATCGTCGTCGTCGTTGTCGTCGTCGTGCCTGCGGACGCTGTTGTGGCGCCGGATCCGCGCGGCGGGGGGGGAGGGCGTTACGTTCTGCCCCCCCCCAGTCCCGCCCCTCTCTCCCCGTAACGCTCGTTGTCGCCGCGAATAAAGAAACCCGCTCAAGAGAGCCCACGATGTACCAGAAATCGGCCCTAGACGGCCAGTCCCACGACGGCCCAATGGCGCTCCAAGACGGGCTTAAGAAGGCTCAGATGGTCCCAAATGGATTCAAGAGAGCTCCAAGAGGGCCCTAAGAGCCCTCCAAGACGCCCCAAATGGATCCCAGGACGGCCCGAGAGGGCGTGAAGTGACCCAAAAAGGCCCCCAGAGGACACCCACGAATGGCTGGAGACGCTCAATGCATAGATTTTCGTCCGGTTCTTGTGTTTCGCCACGTATCGAGTTCCAAACACATCCTCAGGGCGGACGGTGGTGTACTCAAGAGGGCCCAAAGAGATTCCCGAGATGCCGAAAAGACGGCATCAAGGCGGCCCAAAGGCTGCTCCAACTGCTATTGATGCTTCTGCTTCCTCATCTCCCTCCCCGTCCTCGTCCTGCACCTCCCCGGAAGAACGGTCGCTTCGAGATGCGTCCATCCGCGGCGAGGACGAGAGCCCGCGAAGACAAAACAATTTCGGACCTCGATCCTCGCCCGGGGGCCTGGCACCTCGCTACCATCTCGCCCCCTTTTTGGATACCCCCTCTCCGGGCCTCCAAGAGGCCTCCAGGCGGCCCAGGAGGCCTCCAAGACAGCCTAGGTACCCCCAAGACCTCCTGAGAGGAGTCAAAATCAACCGAAGACGGCCCGAAAGGGCACCAAGCGCGCTCAGGATTGCCTCAGCACGGCGTCCCGAAGAGGCCTTGATGAGGCCGACCAAACACACTGATTGTCTCGAGGTGTTTGAAGGATTTTTGGTGTTTTCGCTCTTCCTAGCTTCCGACCGCGCAAGACGGCTCCAAGACGGTGCAAAATGGGCCCAAGACGGCCTCGGTACGGCCTTAAGAGGGCCCGAAGCCAGTCCAAGAGGCCCCCAGACCGGCCCCAAAGCGACCCCAAGAGACTTCCAAGATGACCATGCAAGCCCCCAAGAGGGTTCCAACACGGCCCTCAAAGACACTCAAGAACGCATCTCCAGCGTTCTTCTGTTTAAGAGGTTCAAAGACTGACGAAGGACGCCTGGAGGTGGCTCGAAAGTTTTTTAGTAATGAAGGCAAGCCATCGAACCTGAGGCCCTGCCAGTGCGACAAGGAGGGGTTTCTGCACGTGCTCCGCCAGCTGGCGTGACAGCGCATGCATTAAATATCAAGGCTGCGTTCCCTCCGTCCTCCGTCTTTCCTCGATCTTCCTGCAAGTGCCCCGCTACCCCGCATGACAGCGCGTGCATGGTGTATCGAGACAGTTTGCCCTGCGTCCTATGGCACTCTTCCGCCAGCATGTGCTCCGCCAGCACGTGCATGGCCGATCTTTCTGCATGTGCTCCGCCAGCTGGCATGGCAGCGCGTACATTCTATGTCAAGGCAGTTGTTGTCCCTTCCTCCGTCATTCCTCGCCCTTTCCGCACGTGCTCGGCCAGACAGGCCAAGAACATATGACGACATCCAGAGGCCATCAAAAACGGCCTCGACATTTCATCAGAAAGCCTGTCAATGCCCCAAGGCTGTTCAGCGATCTCCCCGATGCACCCGCAAGCCAAGCCTTGCGGCGCAACGTGACAACGATTGGGACCAAAGACACCTGTGCCCCCCCCCCCCCCCAAGGCAGCGCCTAAACAGCCCCAAAGCCAGTCCAATCACGCCCTGCGACATCCCATAATTGGCCCAAGACGGTCGCAACTATCCTCCCACAGCGAGTCGCCCGCAAACCCCAACCTTCGTGTCATCACAGTGTCATGGGCTGGGCCAGAACCTCAGCGCTCGCGGAACGCGCGCGTGGTTCTAGTGTATATAAATATACTTGTAGATCTGCGCTCGTTCTCTCTCTCTCTCTCTTTCCCTCTCTCTCTATCTCTCTCTTGCCCTCTCTCTATCTCCCTCTCTCTCTTTCTCGTATTCTTCCCCTTCTTCATCTTGTCTCCTTCGCCAGCGTCTCGCCGCTCTTGTGGGCTTACTCCTGGGTGCCCCGGAAGAGATGCCGAACTTTCCCGAGACCGCGGGGAGTCCAGCGGAGTTGGCCGCCACGCAGGTCCAAATGAGGAGGAGAAGGATGCACAGGTGGCGAGGTGGGTGCGGTTGCTGCCTCTGCCCCCCAGGCTTGGACTTCGACCACTGGGACCGAGAGGCGTTGCTGGGCCCCTCCTCGTGCTCGCTTCCCCTCCCTGCAACAACCTCCTTTGCATTTGCTCACTATGAACACTATTCTGCCCTCTTCTCCGAAGATGGCTGGGGAGTATAATGACCCCCCTGCGTGTATGTTTTTTTACACACACATAATGGTGCACTTTTGCCCAACCATCCTGTATCCTGTGGTGTTGGGTCCTCGTTTTGAAGAGACAGCGCCCCGCGTTCCTCTCCTCTCCTCCTCCTCCTCCTCCTCCTCCTCCTCCTCCTCCCCTCCCATCACCATCATCATCATCATCATCATCATCATCATCATCATCATCATCATCGTCATCATCATCATCATCATCATCACCATCATCATCATCAGCAACATCATCATCATCATCATCATCAGCATCATCATCATCATCATTCCCTCCCTCTCTCTACACCATCGTCACCATCATCACCGTCACCCATCATCCATCAACATCATCATCTGCAGCATCATCCTTATCCACATCCTCCTCATCATCGTCACCATCATCGTCCCCACCGCCCATGTCGTCACACCCCTCACACGTTTCGTGGCCCCACAGGGGGCCCCACCTAAGGCCACAGTGGCGGTGTTCGCATGCGTCTCCCCCACCCAGGACAGCGCTTCGTGGCCCCATAAGGAGCTCCACCGAAGGCCCCAGTGGGGGTGTTCGCATGCGTCTCCCCCACCCAGGACAGCGCTTCGTGGCCCCATAGGGACTCCACCGAAGGCCTCAATCGGGGTGTTCGCATGCGTCCCCCCCACCCAGGACAGCGTTTTGTGGCCCCATAGGGAGCTCCACCGAAGGCTTCAATCGGGGTGTTCGCATGCGTCTCTTCTACCCAGGACAGCGTTTCGTGGCCCCATAGGGAGCTCCACCGAAGGCCCCACTGAGGGTGTTCGCATGCGTCTCCCCCACCCATGGCAGCGTTTCGTGGCCCCATAGGGAGCTCCACCGAAGGCTTCAATCGGGGTGTTCGCATGCGTCTCTTCTACCCAGGACAGCGTTTCGTGGCCCCATAGGGAGCTCCACCGAAGGCCCCACTGAGGGTGTTCGCATGCGTCTCCCCCACCCATGGCAGCGTTTCGTGGCCCCATAGGGAGCTCCACCGAAGGCCCCACTGGAGGTGTTCGCATGCGTCTCCCCCACCCAGGGCAGCGTTTCGTGGCCCCGTAGGGAGCTCCACCGAAGGCCCCACGGGGGGTGTTCGCATGCGTCTCCCCCACGCAGGACAGCGTTTCGTGGTCCCATTGTGCGCTCCACCGAAGGCCCCAGTAGGGGTGTTCGCATGCGTCTCCTCCACCCAGGACAGCGTTTCGTGGCCCCATAGGGAGCTCCACCGAAGGCCGCAGCGGGGGTGTTCGCATGCGTCTCCCCCACCCAGGGCAGCGCTTCGTGGCCCCATAGGGAGCTCCACCGAAGGCCCCAGTGGGGGGGTTCGCATGCGTCTCCCCCACCCAGGACAGCGCTTCGTGGCCCCATAGGGAGCTCCACCGAAGGTCGCAATGGGGGCGTTCGCATGCGTCTCCCCCACCCAGGACAGCGCTTCGTGGCCCCACAGGGAGCCCCACCGAATGCGTTGCTCACACAGCCGGTACTCACAACTGCATATGGTTGGGTCCTTCGCCAGGCTGATGTTTTCCGATGTTTTTCTCCAGCTCTGACGTTCTCGGTTCTTCCAAACTGGGGTGCCCGCTGCAGCGCGGGCCTTATTTTGTGATCGGCGCTTTGCTCCCGTCGTTCAGAGTGCCGCTCTCGCCCCAGTGAGGGCCCCTTTTCTGAAACCGAATCCTTCCTCATTGTTATCGCCTCCTCCTTCCCCCTCCTCCGCCTTCCCCAGGTCCTCCTTACACTTCCGCTCCTTCCATTCCAGTTCCTGTTGCTGCTGATGTTCGTCCTCGTCCTCGTCCTCCTCCTTCCTTATTGTCCTTGTCCTCCTGCTCATCCGCCTGCTCGATCCTCATCCGCCATCATACAGATTTTCCCACGCAGTGTCGTCACGGCAACTCTCGTTGTGTTCAGACGAGAACACACCAGAGGATCTATCAACCGCGGACTGCCGCGGGGAGTGCGGGTTTGGGGGGTGGGGGAAAGGTTCATCCGCCTGCTCATCCGCCACCTTCTCATCCTATGTACGCAGCTGCCCTTCTCCGATAGGGGTCTTTTGGAGTTCGAGATCAGCTATCAGCCCAATAGGAGCGGATGGGCGGCAGGCGTAGGATGTCAGATATGGCGCAAGCGCACCTAGGTTGCCTGCTCCCCTCTTTCGCCTTCTCCCCTCCGTCCTCACTCCTCCCTATCATCGTTGTAGTGTGCTCTTTACCTTGCGCTACGCGGCGATGCCTAGTGGCAAGCTGCGCTCACGGATGCTCGCAGCTCCCAGTGCAAGGCAGGATACGGTCGTTGAAGAGTTGCCATTCCAGCGCGCAAGTCTTTGGAGCAGGTTTCACCGTATGCATTTGTTGCACATCAGGGCCTCTTTCACCCTACCAGAGACTAATGCGTTGTTGGCCCATGTGGGTTACCAGCTTACTGGCGATGATGTCCAAACGCCTTTCCGCCTCACCTCTTTCCTGACATGGCCCCGATCAGGGACGAGTCGGCCGTACGGGCCAGAATATTTCATCGAGCCTCAGTATGCTTCATGCCTAAACATTGCAAACACCGACATCGTGTGATCCTTCTTCTTTTCTGGTCGCTCTATGGAAGACAACATACAATTGCATACCCATATTGAACACCTGTTCAGACGATCTGGTCATCAGGGAGATCTGACCGTAATGCTGCCCTTGGTGACCTCCTGCGCAGTGCTGCTACCTACGAGGGGAGGGATCGCACCTTATCAGGCCGCGTGCGTGACATGGGGCGAGTCCCGCCGTGTCAGATGTTGTCCACGGTCAAATGGCGCGACAAAGGCCGACCCCCGCTTTTCACTCGGGAGCATTTCTGGGGCACGCTTGTGGTCGCTGAATTTCGCGCGGAGCAGCTGCAAGCTGCCAGCTCTCATAGCCCGCCAGCGCTGCCGTTCTGCTCGCAGCCCGCTCGGTTGCAGGCACTTTGGGCGGGATGAAGCACCCTGCCCCAGCCTTCTGGGATGACATGGTGCCGCCGAGCGCATGGGGGGCGGTGTACCCCCCTGCGTAGGCTCGAGCTGTCACCGTGAGCGCCTTGCGGCCAGCTTCGCCACCCGGCCCTCGATGGCCGCGCCCGTGACTCCGCTCCTGGCCGTGGCGCCGTCGAGACGCCTGGACGGGGTCCGCCAGCTGGCCAGGGGCAATCTCTGGGAGGCACAGGCTCGGGGGGGAGTGTACATCGACCCCCGATCGCCCATTCATTGCCGATGGGGGCCGATCGCCCGCCCCACCTGGGAATGTGCGGTTTCGCGGAGCCTATCGGAGATCTACGGACGATGTATCGCCGATCCCAGGTCCATGTTTCCCCCTGGAGCGGGTACCCCCCCCAGCGTTGCCCCCCAGATGGCCTTCGTAAGTCACGGCAGCGCCGTGGGGTCGCAGTCCGACTCGCCCAGCAGTGGCGCAAGCGGTCGCAGTCCGCGTCTTTGGGCTCTGCCAGCCAACCTCCGGCGAGCCTCCCAGGGGCTCAGCGGTACGCGGCCCGCCTGCGCGCGGGCGGCAGCTCAGCAGAACTGCCGCCGAAACGTGCTGCCGTCTTCCCTGCCTCCTCCCCTCCCTGCTCCCTCCCTGCCTGCTCTTCTCCTCCCTCCTCCCCTCCCTCCTCCCCTCCCTCCTCCCCTCCCTCCTCTTCTCCCCTCCTCCCCCCCCCTGCTTGGGTGCCTTGTTGTTCCGGCCCTCCCTTCTCCCCTCCCCTCCTTCCCCCCCCCCCCTTTCACACTCTCCCTCTTCCCCTGATGGCGGTTTGAAGTGGCCGACCCCCCCCCGCGTATGTTTTTTTTACACAGGTTTCCCCGGATTTGGGTTTTCACCTGCAATCTCCGCTTTGCGGGAACGGCGGCGCCTGTGCGGCCTCTTAATCTACATCGCCAGCGGCTGGGGCGGAGTAGGAGCAGCAGCAGCAGGGGGAGGAGGAGGAGGAGGAGGAGGGGGGGAATAAGCAAAATCTACTACGAATTCCGCTCGTTCCGAAACGTGCTCCCGCTGCAGCGCTGGCATCATTCCCGTGCTTCCGCTCGTTCCGAATCGTGCTCCCGCTGCAGCGCTGGCCTCATTTCCGCGCTTCCGTTCGTTTCGACTCATGCTCCCGCTGCAGCGCTGGCGTCATTTCCCGTGCCATGCCACTGCATGCAATGCAATGCTAGGTTGATATTCCGCTTTGCGGTGCTCTTCTACGCCATGCCATGCCGTGCTCTACAATGCATCGCGTACCCTTTCGGGATCATTGCCCTGCTCGACATCCGACTGAGCGAGTAGAGAGGGGATCTGCGCCAAGGGATGGGAGGGAGGGGTAGGATGTCAGATATGACGTGAGCGCACCTAGCTTGCCTCCCCTCCCCTCCCCTCCTCCCCTCCTCTGCCCTCCTCCCCTCTGCCCTGCCTCCGCTTCCTCCCCGCCTCCCCGCCGCCGCTCCTCCTGCAGGCCTCGCTGGGGCTGGTGCTGCGAGGGAGCCCCGACGCCCAGTCTGGCGGCGGGCGCGCCAAGCTGTACATCCCCCCCCGGGGGGGAGGGGCTTGGCGACGGCGGCACGCGGGAGGTCGGATGAGGAAAAGGTGCCGGTACCGCTATTCTTCCCTCGTCGCCACGGCTGGATGCGCTCCGAAATCCTGGTCAGAATGCGCCCCAGGAGAGGTCCGTGGAGCAGCTGTCAATCAGTCAGTCAAGCCTGGCGCTCAAACGGCGCATAGGTGAAGTACAAGTTATGAATTGGACGCTCGTGGACGGAAGGGGGGAGGAGCGGGACAGGAGGAGGGTGGAGAAAGGGTGGGAGGTAAAGGACCGCTAGGGCCAATGATCGTCACATTGGTTGCGAACGAATGCGGTGGCCTTCCACGCCTCCGGCGGAGATCCCAGCGCAGTGGCTCGGTGTTTCAATGCGGATCGAGAGTGTGCATTCGTAAAAAATATAGAGGAGGGCCGCAGTTTTAGAATACAGTGCAGTTTGTCTCTCACTGAGTGTGGTGCTCAGCGCATCTTCGCCACTACTTCGTTCCAATATTGTTTTGTTTGAAGTCCGAGATGCACAGGGAGATGTAACGGACATTTTTTTGAGAAACCGTGCATGGAAGTCATCAAGTTTGCTCTTGTCGGCTCGAATTATCCATATTGATTCAAAACTGCACGTTCGTTTTGATTTTACAACCACTCTGTGCTGATCGATTTCTACTTCGTGTGACATTCGCGTGTGTTGCACCAATTCTGCGCGATAGTTCTGCTTTGGCTGACATGTCTGACGTCAGTTCTGGATGAGCGGTACCGGCATCTTTTGCCCCCCAGTAAGGGGGGAGGAGGGGGGTCAGGAGAAGGGGGTACCGTCATTTTCGCATTCCTCTTATCTACGTCGTCCTCGCCGTGAGCTTCGCCTTCCCCCCGGGCATCCCGGCCGGTCGGCAGACTAGGGGTGGGCCTGTGTTCTCTTTCCCCATCCCTCGTTTACCGCTTACCACCTGGCCATGTCCAGCAGTGGCACCGTCTCTCCCAGAGCGTTTCAGGTCCTTCGAAGAATTGCGCTACCGCTGCAGCGCTGGCCACCTTGTAGACTTCTTCTCCGATTGCGCATGACATGCTGGGTCAATTCCAAACCACCAGAGAGAGAGAGAGAGAGAGAGAGAAGCACCGTGCACGTCAGAGGTGCGTTGGCAAACAAGTGAAACAGCAAGTTCCGCTACCAGAGGGGTGGCTGCGAAACAAGAATACGTCGTGCAAAAACCGACAGCGACGACAGCGGCGGCGACGGCGGCGGCGGCGGCGAAGGGGGGGAGGACGACGAGTGGGAGGAGGAGGAGGAGGAGGGCGAGGACGAAAGAGCACTGGCAGGCTCACTGCTCACGATGTTGCAGTCCATGTGAGTGGCTCTCCCACCACCCCATAAGCAGAGACAGTCCACTCCAGATTCAGACAAACAATCCATATCTGTTGAATGCTACAGCTGTGAACAATAGCGCCTTGCGACTCCGCGCCAGTCGCCAGGTCTGTGCCGCCATAGCTCCTGCAAGGCGTCTCGGCCACCAGCCGCTGCGCAGGCCAAGTTAAACACATTGCGCTTCCATGAATTCCTCGGTCTGCCTCGCCTCCGGGGCCGAAAGGGCGGGCTAGGTTGAACGACCCTGGTTGGAATACCGTTCGTCGTGATTCATAGTCGTCTGGGAGACAAGCGATCCTGCCCATCAGTTCGAGCTGCTTGCAAGCTAACATGAAAGCCAAACGATTCCTGCCACACCTCTCCAGCACGGCTGCGTTGGACACCCGGTGGAGATAGGAGTGAGGGATGCCAGCGTTTTTTCGCAGGCACCGAGCTTAGAAGGCGTCTAGTCGAGATCTCTCTGCCTAGTTCAAACAGAGGGTGTGTGTGTGTGTGCAGGCAGTACAACAGCTTGGAAACGACACAGGCTTCAAACATCATGACCTTCTTGGGCAGACATATCTTCGTATCCTCCACAGTCTGCACAGCGTATCGAAGCTTTTCCGCGCCATGCCGATGCGCCGACAGAGTTCTGCCCCGCTCCCTCCGTCTGCGTGGAGCAGCCCCCCAAAATACCCCATGTTATCCTTCTGGGTGATCGTTTGGCCGTCAGGGCGGAGGAGTTGTGTCTGGCAGCGAACTGGCAGTACTTCCAGCTTGTCCCAATTCAAAGATAAACCGTAAGTGGTGCCGGCCTCTCTGATGCTCTCCGTGAGATAGCGGACGTATTGTTCTGTCACACCCACAATCAATGTGTCATCGGCGTAGATCGGATTAGTGCCTCTGCCGCACATGCCGCGCGCCGCGCACGGTCATCACGATCGAGAAGAGAAAAGGCGACACCGGGCATCCCTGTGATATCCCGAACGCTTGCGGCCTTGAGTCGGACATGGACCCCACGTCGCGTACGCAGAAGCTCCGGTTAGTTTATATGGCCTTGACCGCCGATGCAAACTTCTCGGGCGCACCGAAGCGGACGAGCGCCTGCACCGAGCCATCGGGAGACACGTTGTCGAATGCCTTAGCCCAGTCAAGTGCGAGGATAATCAGTTTGCCTGCTTCGGAGTCCCACGTGTTCTCGATCACACCTGGCCATGAACAGAGCGTCTGTTATTCCGGGGCCAGATCGGAAGCCGAATTGAGTGTTCCGTATGCGTTCTTCGGCTCCTGCCTCTTTCAGTCGCGATTGCAATATCATTGCATGCAACTTGTACCCAATTGGCAGAAGGGATATGGGTCGGTAATTTGCACAGTCCGAAGAATCGCCTTTCTTGAATGTTGCAGAAAGGACCGCCTAGTGCCAGGCTTCGGGCACGTCTGCTTCCAGCCAACACCGGTTGCATAGAAAGACGGCCCACTGGCAAGCTGGCGTCCCAGCCACGCACACGGCCTTCCAGAACTCACCTGGCATGCCGTCCTTGCCCGCGTCCCCCAGTGGCTCGGGGTTGTCGACAACCGTAGTCCTTGCTCACTGCCCACTGCACGTTCTCGAAATATTCAGCCAGAGTTTGCGCTCTCAGGTCGCTGTCTACAGGACGCCCTTGTCCTTCATTCGTCCCTGCGTGGCCGTGGAACCTTTGCGCAGCTTTCGAACTTCGTCCCAATCTCCGGTGTGGAGCCGCTTGTCCAGCCAGATGCTCTTGTCGTTCTTCACAGAATCTTTTATCCTGCCATTGAGAATCTTCTCGCGTGCCAGATGACCTCCCGCCTGGGCCCTGTTCCTAGCTGCGATCAGTTCCAGCGTGGCGTCGCTGATCCACGGGCGTCTGTGCGCCTGCCGGGCCTGGGGCAGACGCAGCAGCGGAAGCAGAGAAGGCGTCGACCATGCTATTGTTCAGCTCTTCGAGCGTCTACTGGGCCTCCCGGCGCTCTGCTGCCATGTAGTCCGCGAAGGCGTTGTTGAAGCTTCGCTGGAACGGTGCTTGGGCGAGCGCCTGCACATCTACTTTCTGCCTGCACGGTTGGGTAGCGTCGTCGATGTCGAGCTGGGCGTGGCACAATAGCAAGATATGGTGTGAAGCGAGAGCTATATCTTGTTACTTCGGACGTCTGTCACGCACTCCAGGCGCGCACCGGAACATAATAAGAAGTCGATTTGGCCATAGTGCTCTGGAACACACCATTGCCCATTGCTGGCCAGATACACCAGATAACTTTTCCCCCAGCTTTGTGTAACAATCCCGTCTGGCGTCCACGGGCTTGCCATTGTGAGGAGCGGACGCACTGAAGATAGGAAGCTTCCCACCATGGACACGCAACTTGATGAACATGATCCTGGCAGAAACCATCCAGAAGCCGACGATACTCCTCCGAATGACGATACTCCTCCGGATACTCACCCGGAAGCCGACGATGTCTTCTGGATGTCTGGCAACGCCGGCGGCCTCCTGATCGTCTGAGTCCCCAGATTGGATCAGTAGAAAACTTTTGTCTGTAATATCGTGCACGGAGTCGTACTTGTGAGTCTCTTGCAATGCCACAACATCAATACAAAGCTCTTGCATGTGAACCTGGAGTTCCTTTATTTTTGCCTCGGTGAGCCCCTCCACGTTCCAGGAACCCAGAAGGGCCCCCCTCCCGCAAGGGCGCAGATTCCCACCTCGAAAGCCAGGGTCTCCGGAGCCATTGCTCCCAGCACGTGCATATGTACAAGTGAATAAAGAATTCGATTGTGAAACTCTCGATGAAAATGTGCCGGACGGCTTCTGTGAGCCCTATTCTGGGCCAGGGCCTTTGCCCCGACCCATGGGGCCCTTCAGGCCCTTCGTGACTTTCACGGCGAGTGAGTCACACTTGTTCGTGAGGTTCGTTACCTCCTCGCTGCTGTGGAGCTCCTCCCAAGTGGCCCAGTCCCCATGCCATTCGCGAACGACCTTGTCTGGGAAACTGCGCGCGGTCACTACCAGCTCCCTCCGACCCAAACCGAGAAAAGGTGACTCGTCACTCAGGGAGACTGTGTATGGGATGTCCCACGCCTTCTTAAATACGTGCATCGGGCCAAAGCAGAAGTTTCGAGCTGCCCTCTCCATGATTGGGCGGTCTTGGTTTACCCAGATGCTTTTTCCTCCGGACTTCAAACCTGCCCTTCTCAAGAGTTAGGTCGCGCAGAGGAGGCAAAGCGTTGACCCGGCGCGGGATATTCGAAGTACAGCGAAAGTGTGGCATGAAGACGAAAGGGAAGTACGAGTGTGAGTCGCCCGAAAAGTGGAAGTAAGAAAAAAATATCCCAGTGCGACCCTACCTAGGAGTTGGAACCCCTAGGGAAGCAGCATTAGTAGTAACAGTACGCTAAGCTAAAGCTAAGCTAAGCTAAGCTAAAGCTAAGCTAAAGCTAAGCCACAGCTAAGCTACAGTTAAGCTAAAGCTAAGCTAAAGCTAAGCTAAAGCTAAGCTAAAGCTGAGCTAAAACTAAGCTAAAGCTGAGCAGCAGCTAAGCTAAAGCTAAGCTACAGCTAAGCTGCAGCTAAGCTAAAGCTAAGCTAGAGCTAAGCTAAATCTGAGCTAAAGCTAAGCTAAAGCTAAGCTAAAGCTAAGCTTAAGCTAAACTACAGCTAAGCTCAAGCTGAGCTAACGCTAAGCTACAGCTAAGCTAAAGCTAAGCTAAACGCTAAGCGAAAAGCTAAGCTACAGCTAAGCTAAAGCTAAGCTACAGCTAAGCTAAAGCTAAGCTACAGCTAAGCTAAAGCTGAAGCTAAAGCTAAAGCTAACGCTAAAGCTAAAGCTCCCAGGGGACTGGGGGGAACCGCTCCCAGGGGACTGGGGGAACCGCCCGGGGCGTGTTCCACTGCCCGGCCCCTTTAAGCTAGGAGAGTAAGAACCCTTCTAGGCAGAGCCCAGGTAGGGAAATATGGAAAAAGTATGAACAAAGTATGGGGGGACATGGAATTATGAAAAAAGTATGAACAAATATGGGGGAAAATGGAAGTATGAAAAAAGTGTGGAAAATGTACGGGACATATCACGGGAAATGAGAGTATAAAAACAATGAAGAGGTGTGTGTGTGGGGGGTGCGAAACCGTGAAAAAATGAAGAACATGACATGCGCATGGAATTATTGCACAAGTGCGAGACACGCGTGGAACAGCAAATCGCCTCCGGGAGCCCCGGCGACGGGCCCGATCGCGTGGCAACCGTATGGTTTGACGTTGGCCCTTAACGGTGACCGACTGGATTTTGAAGTTAACATGGGTGTGCGTGAATGGAGTTTGTGGTGGGCAACGCAGAACTCCTTTCGCGCGCGCCCGCGTGCGCTCGGAGAGTTCTGTTTTGCCCGTAATGGAATAGTCGCCAGGTTGGCCTGGCAGTTAAAGTGGGCCCTTAACGGCGACCGATTGAAATGAAGTTAATCCGGGTGTGCGTGAATGGAATCTGCGATGGGCAACGCAGAACTCTTTTCGCGCGCGCGCGCTCGGAGGGTTCTGTTTTGTCCACAATGGAAAAGTCGCCGTGTTGGCCTGGAAGGTACAGTCAATCCATGACGGTGACCGATTCGGTTTTGAAGTTAACATGTGGTGACGTGAACGGAGTCGGGCATGGGCACCACGCGCTCGCGCTGCGGCCTGTTTTGATCACAGTGGAAAAGTCGCCATGTTGGCCTGGAAACGAAAGTGGACCCTTAACGGTGGCCGACTGGACCTTGAAGTTTACCGGGTGTGCTTGAATGGAATCTGGATTGGGCAGCGCAGAACTCCTTTCGCGCGCGCGCTCGGCGTGTTCTGTATTGTCCACAATGGAGAAGTCGCCATGTTGACCCGGAAAGCAAACTGAGCCCTTAACGGTGACCGATTGGATTTTGAAGTTATCTTGTGATGACGTGAAAAGAGTCGGGCATGGGCAACACACGCGCGCGTTGCGGCCTGTTTTGTCAACAGTGGAAAATTCAAGTGGACCCTTAACGGTGACCGGTTGGGCTTTGAAGTTAACCCGCGTGCGTGAATGGAATCTGTGATGGGCAACGCAGAACTCCGTTCGCGCGCTCGGCGAGTTCTTTATTGCCCACAGGAAAAGACGCCTTGTCGGCCTGACGGTGACCGACTTGATTTTGAAATTAACATGTGGGGACGTGAATGGAGTCGGGCATGGGCAACGCGCGCGCGCTGCGGTTGCTCGCAATGGAATAGTCGCCAGGTTGCCTGGGCAACTAAAGTGGACCCTTAACGGTGACCGAATGGGTTTTGAAGTTAAGCCGGGTGTGCGTGAATGGAATCTGCGCGGGGCAACGCAGAACTCCTTTCGCGCGCGCGCTCGGCGGGTTCGGTATGTCGCCATGTTGTCCGGGAAAGCAAAGTGAACCCTTAACGGTGACCGATTGGATTTTGAAGTTAACGCGTGGTGACGCGAGTGGAGTCGGCGGGCGGCGGCGGGCCTCATGCTCAGGTTAGAGAAATGCGCTGCCTAAGCCATCCCCGGAGGAACCGCCAAAGCCACTGCAGCATTGTATTCCCGCCCGCGGTAATGTAGTTCCGCACTGCAGTAATCCCACTTCCGCGCTTCGTCGCGGAGGGGCCGCCCAGAAGTATTGCTGCGCAAGTCCGCTGGTCTTCTGCCATGGGAAAACCTGTTATATGACAAGTTGATGATGATCATTCTTCCGGTGGCGACCTTCCCGAGAGATGAGCAATGCTGCTTCCAATCATGATGAGCACCAGCTCGCCACTAATTCTCGCCCGAGGTTCCACCGATTTGGGGCGACGGGCGTTGCGCCGACATCCGGCAGCTTTCGACAAGCTCGTGTCGCGACGCCATTGTGGCGATGGCCGGGCGTTGGCAGGGGCCCCGCGCCGCGATCCCGCGCAGCGCGCGGGCGAATTTCCGGGCGACGCGGGCGGCGTCTGTCGCGGAGCGGGGGGGGGGCAGTGATTGCGGCCGTGAGGGCGCGCCCCTCGGCAGGCGCGCGCTCGGCGCGCGCGCGCGCGTTTCCGCCGGGGGCGCGGGCCCGGCGCGCGCCGTTGCTTCTTTCCCCGAAAATTGCAGCGCGCGCTTCATTCCATCGTCGGCGGAAGCCGACCGATTTTCTGCATGTGCAATTTGCCGGGCGTTCGCGAACCAGGTCCGCGCCCCGTGCCCCGCGGGCCCGCCAGGCCGCGCCGCGCGCGGGCGCGATGCGCGTGGGCGTCGCGCAGGGTTGTGGGCGGCCGGGGCGAGGCGCGGCGGGGGCGCCGCCCCCGCTTTCGCTCCTTTTTTGAATCCTTTCGCCCGACGCTTGGCGCCACTCGCCAATGGCCTGGTGCATGGGCGAGCCGCGGGCCGAAGGCCGCCGCCGAAGCGACGCTTTTGCCGCGGGCGTTCGGGGCCCTTGCAATGGGGGCTGGGCCCTGCGCCCCGGAGTTCCGCGGCCCCTGGCGCGAGTGCCCCAGCCGAGCAGATTCCGAGCATGCGCGGCCGTGGCTCGCGGCCAGTTGGGCCCGGGCCTCGGCCCGGGGCCCAGGCCCCCGCCCCCGACAGGCCGGGCGCCCGCCGGCGCGTTCGCGCGCGCGCCCAGGGGAGGGGGGGGGCACATTTTTTTTCCAAATTTCTGCATGCAGGCAAGCTATTTTCAATCATATTCTCATTTTTTTCGAACGTTGTCCAAACTGTTTCAAATTTGTTCCCAACTTTTTCCTATTTTTTTTCGAACTTCCAAATCGGCCTTTTTTATATTTTTTCGCACTTGTTTTCTAACTTTTTTCACACTTTTTCAAATTTCTTTCGCACTTTTTCTCCAAGTTCCAAATCCAGGCACACTTCTTTTCTTCAAAAAAATAACTTTGTTTATTCTTTTACACACTTTTCCAAATTTTGAACTTTTCTCCAAACTTTTCACACTCTTTTTAACTTCCAAAGCCGGGCAAACTTTTTCATTTGTCACATTTTTCACACTTCCAAATCTGCCCGCATTTTGTTAAAGTATTTTTCTCTATTTTCCCGAACTTTTGTCAAACTTTTTCAAACTTTTTCAAACTGTTTCCAAACTTTTTCGCGAACTTTTCCAAACATTTGTTCGAACTTTTTTCAAACTTCCAAGTCGGCCCCAACCTTCTCAACGTGTTTTCGAACTTTTTTCAAACTTCTAAATCCGGGCGAACTTTCTTCAAACTTTTTTCCAACTTTTTTCGAACTTCTAAATCCGGGCCCAGGGGCCGCTGCTCGGGCCCAGCCCTGGTGGGCCGGGGCCCTGAAGGCATCGGGCGCGGGCTCCGCGCCCATGCTTGCGGGCGTCGAGACTCTGGGGCGCGGGCCCTCGCCGTGTATGCGCGCGCCCGGCGACGGGGCCAAGCGTAGGCCGACGCGCAGGCGCGGGCGCCGCCCCGCGCCGGCAGCGCCCAGTGCCCATTGCGCGGTTCTTCGCCGGGCACAGGGTCGAGAGGCGCCCCGCCCTGGCGACTCGCGCAGGCTGGGCCTCCCGCGAGGGCCCCCGGGCCAGGGCTCGGCTTCCCGTGCTGGCGACGCTCGCGCGCTCCAGGCATTGTTCGGCGGGCGGCCGGGAGGCCCGTCCCCCTGCCCCGCTGGCGCCAGCCTGGGGCCGCGTCCGGGGGGAACCGACGGCGGCCGAATTCTCCAGAGGCTCCTCCAGAGGCTCGTCGAGGGGCGCCTCCAGGAGCTCCTCCCGGGGCCCGCGCTTTCGATGCCCCCCCATCGCAGACGCTGGGCCTCGCCCGCTCGGCCCCCCCCCGGCCCGCCCCGCGACGCCCCAACAGCAGAGGTTTGTCGTTCACTGCCCGTGGGCCCGCGCGCGGGGGCGGAGATAATGGAAACAGTTCCGCGCGCTCCGCGCGCCGAGCTGTACGCGCTGCAAACCGTTCAGCGTGCTTCGCGCGCCGACCTGCGAACGTCGTTAACCGTCCAGCGCTTTGCACGGCGCATTGTAAATCCCGCAAACCGTTCAGCGCGCTTCGCGCGCTGAGTCGGGCATGGCGTAGACCGCCGAGCGCGATTCCTGCGCCGAGTTTACCGCGGCAAGAGCAGGGCACGCAGCGCGCGGCTTCCCCCCCGCCCCCGACGCCCGCGCGCTCGGCGGGGCCGCTCCGCCCTGGCTGGGCGACGACGCAAATGCAGGGGTGAGTGTCCATCGCCCTCGGGCGCTTCGTCGAGGTGTAGATATTGTAAACCGTTTTGCGCGCTTCGCGCGCCGAGCTGTCAACGTTGTAAATTGTTTTGCGCGCTGCGCGCGCCGAGCTGTAAATCGCCCAAACCGTTCAGCGCGCTGAGTCGGGCATGGCGTAGACCGCCGAGCGCGATTCCTGCGCCGAGTTTGCCGCGGCAAGAGCAGGTCACGCAGCGCGCGGCTTGCCCCCCCGCCCCCGGCGCGCCCGCGCACTCGGCGGGGCCGCTCTGGCGGGCTGGGCGACGACGCAAATGCAGGGATGAGTGTCCATCGCCCTCGGGCGCTTCGTCGAGGCGTAGATATTGTTAACCGTTTTGCGCGCTTCGCGCGCCGAGCTGTCATCGCTGCAAATTGTCTCGCGCGCTTCGCGCGCCGAGCCGTAAACCGCCCAAGCCGTTCAGCGCGCTGAGTCGGGCATGGCGTAGACCGCCGAGCGCGATTCCTGCGCCGAGTTTGCCGCGGCAAGAGCAGGTCACGCAGCGCGCGGCTTGCCCCCCCGCCCCCGGCGCGCCCGCGCACTCGGCGGGGCCGCTCTGGCGGGCTGGGCGACGACGCAAATGCAGGGATGAGTGTCCATCGCCCTCGGGCGCTTCGTCGAGGCGTAGATATTGTTAACCGTTTTGCGCGCTTCGCGCGCCGAGCTGTCATCGCTGCAAATTGTCTCGCGCGCTTCGCGCGCCGAGCCGTAAACCGCCCAAGCCGTTCAGCGCGCTTCGCGCGCTGAGTCCTGAGTCGGGCATGGCGTAGACCGCCGAGCGCGATTCCTGCGCCGAGTTCGCCGCGGCAAGAGCAGGGCGCGCAGCGTGCGGCTTGCCCCCCCCCCCCCGACACGCCCGCGCACTCGGGCCCTGTTGTTATGCGTTATGCTTTCACATTCAACTTGCCTTCATCCCTCCACTGGGCGCATTTGTCCCGTGCGTCTGTTTCCAGCAGGTTGTTGGTCCATGGTGCTCGTCGTCTGCCCGTCCGGGCTCTCCTCCCTTGTCCTGGCGCTCGCGTTCTCTCGCCCCGCCCTTCCGTCTCTCCTCCGCTCCCTTTTTCCCCCCCCCCCATCCTCCCAAGTTGTTTTTCTCTCTTCTTCTCCGCCCCCGCCCCTTTTTCTTTCCTCGGCGCCTTTTCCGTTGCCTTTTTGGCTCGAGCGCCCCTCCCGCCGCGTCGGGGGTTCGCTCGTCCTGTGCCCCGGCGTGGAGACGCGCCGAAGACCAAGAGGCGGCCGCGCGCATGTGCGCGCGCTGATTTCGCCTCGCGCGTTTCCAGCCCTTTCGTTGCCATGGCGGCTGGTTTCCAAGATCGGGGCTGCGTCGTCAACGGCTTCTGGGCGGCCTCCTTCCGCGCGCCCGCGCGGGGGAAATTTGGTCGATTCGCCGGCCTCGGATTCGCCCTCTTCAAGGGTGCATCGGGGGCGCGGTGGAGCGAATTGTTCGGCGTGGGGCTTGCCTGGCCCAATGAACAATGGGCCGCTGCACTTGCGCGTTTCACGAGCAAGGCAATCGCAGGGCAAAGGCGGGCGGGCGCGGAGAAATCGGCTTCGATAGATGCGGGGGCGCGCGGCCCGACGGATTGCGACGCGGCCCCTTCATGTTTGCCCGGGGGCGTCGCGCGCGCCAACACGTGAATTTGCGAGTCAGGAAAGGCGCGCGTTGGACACCATGGGCGTTGAGTGCTTTCAGCGCGTGCCGTTCGCGCAATGGCGGTAACATGCCGCAGCTGAGAGCATGGACATTACTGCGAGATTGTACTTCGGCTGTTCGCTGAAGTCACACTTGTACTTCGGATTTTCGTTGAAGTCACACTTGTACTTCGAAGATTCGCCGAAGTCACACTTCTCTCTTTGGGCGCATCTAATTTCAGACATTGATGTCTTTGCGTTTTCACGCTCATACTTCGGCTGCTTCGTGATTGCACACTTTTCTCACACTTATTCCATACATTGAATAAAACATTGTTTTCCACAGTTTGCCTCCCTCTGCACGACCTAACTCAAGAGATCCACTGCCGCATCTCGCTGGCCAGAGTTCTGGAACTCCGCGAACAGTACGCCGCCGAAGTCCCCATTCGAGTGGACCTTGGCTGGGGGTGGACCCTGGGGCGAAGAAAGTTTGTCGTGAAGCCGCGCACTGGTCGCCTCCAGCGAGTCGAGCGAATCGAGATTGCTTACCACTGCTGTGATATTCCGCTTGTCTGTCACTCCCCCTCCTCCCATGCCATTGCCGCCTGAATCTTTCTGGGGGATCGTGTGAAAGGAGCTGCCCTTCTCGGCGATCTGCTTGACGAGGTTCTCGAGCTTCTCGATCTGGATTTCGGTGATGCCGATGCGCTTCTCCACGTTGCTCAGGCGGATGTCCACCGAGTCCGCGAGGGAGGACAGGGGCAGGTCGAGATCCCCGAAGCATTTCTGGAGGTCCTGATTCGCCTTAGTCATGGGCGCCATCTCCTTCCGGAGGATACCTGCGATACCCGCCATGGTAACCTGCCCACTTCCCCCGCTGGTGTCCTCCACCACTCCGTCGAAGTTCAACTGTTCGACTGGTCCTGGGATCAGCTCCTCCTGATTTTGGTCATCCTCCATCTTCTGGTAGCCATCCTTCGGGAGTAGAGGTGAGAAAGGGGAGTCCGAGTACTGACTGCGCGCCTTTTTCATGAACGGGTTGTTCAACAGCTTTCCCACGGGGGTACACGGTGCGCGAGCCGGTACGATCGCGGTGGCATCCGACGCCGTTGCGGGCTGCGAAGAAGACATGGCGAGCTGCGAGAAGTAATAGGACAGGTTAGAATTTGAGCGAAGACGTACCTCGAGCGAAAACGTACCTTGAGCCAAAATGGCTTGAGCCAAACTGCCAGAATGGGACCACATTCTTCGAGGAACGCCAGTCGGCGGATAAAATGATTCAATGGCATGTGAAGGGATAGGTCGGAGGGGTAGGATGTCAGATGTGGCGCGTGCGGACCAAGTTTGCCCTTCCTCCCCTCTCTTTCTTCTCCTCTCCCTCTCTTCTCCTCCCCCTTCGATTCCGTCATCCTTCTCGCTCCTTCTTCCCTCAATACCCCCCCCCGCCGCCCACCCCCCTCTTCGCCCCCTCCTCCTCCTCCTCCTCCTCCTCCTCCTCCTCCTCCTCTTCCTCTGCCCCCCCCCCCCCTCGCCCTGCGCCCCCTCTCCCCCCTGACGTCTGCTGGTCGGCCGGTGGATCCGAGACCCGGCGGCGGCCCCGGGCAGCGCGCGCCGCAAGTGGGCCTTCGAGGGGGGCAGCCGCTAACGGCGCCCCGTCCCGCCCTGCCTCGCTCCTTCTCCTCCTCCTCCTCCTGCTCCTCCTCCTCCTCCTCCTCCTCCTCTTCCTCCTCCTCTCGGGAGCTGATTTTTCTTGCTCCGGGGGGGTAATCCGGGGCGTCGGGGGCGTCGCGCGCAAATCCCCGGTCAAGCGCCGCGCCCGAGGTACTGTTTTGAAGGCGCGTTTCGTGTTGGAACAGACCAGAATTGACCGCGTGAGTTTTGGTTAGAAGTAGAGCCTGGTCGTTGGATCCGGGGTCCGGGCCAGTTTTCCTGTGCTCATCTAGGAAAACCACCATACATGCGCAGAATGGCTTTTATGTGGCCGGTGGAATTGAGTGCGAACGAAGGCTTCACGTTTCGAATTTCCCACCAGCCCATCCAGAAACGACGCCCTGTCCAGTCGATGTGAGCAGGGGCATGTAGGAGCAAAGAGGGAGGGCAACCGTTGTCGTTCGAAGGAGGATGAGGACATGTGAGGGTGGACGGAGATGGAGGACGAATAGGCGGATGAGGAAGCGGAGGGGAGGAGGACGACGGCGAGCGGAGGGGCCAGAGGCTTCTTCGATGCCTCTCGGAGTGTCGTCAGATATTTTCTTGGTCGCTTTTCGGAGGCCCCTTGGGGCTTCTTGGTTGCATCTTTGCGGTCGCAGGGGCTGCTTGGGGCATCTCTGGTGCCTCTGGGGGGCCCCTTGGGGACTCCTGGGGGCCGCTTGGGAGCTTCCTCGGGGCTTCCTGGCGGCATCTTGGGGATCTCTCGGGGCCTCTTGGGTGCCTCTTCGGGCCATCTTAGGGCCCTCGTGTGAACCCTCTTGGGCCCTCCTGGAGTCAGCTTGGGGCCCTCCTGGCGCCCTCTCGGGCCCGCCGCTGCAGAGCAACTGAAACGGACGTTTCAGATGCTCTACCGTGGAGGGGCGCTTCGGGTTTCCTGGGATCCGCAGGACATGGCTTGGGCCCCTCCTGGCCCTCTCGGGCCCTCCTGCAGCCCTTTTGGGGCCCTCGGGGCGCCGTCTTGGTGCCCCCGCGGTAGAGCATCTCACGCGGCCGTTTCAGATGCTCTTTCGCGGGGGGCGGGTGGGCGGGGCGTCTTGGTCCTCCCAGGGCTTGTTTCAGGGCCTCGCGGACCCTGTGGGAGCTCAGACGGGCGCCGTTGGGCTCTCCCAGGGCCCTCGATTTAGTTTGGCGCAGTCCCTAGAGACATGCCCCAATGGCGTTGCTGGCGGCGCGGGCTACCCTCTGGGAGAGAACTCCACAATGTCTCGCAAAAGTCTCTGGGGGGGTACCGCTCCGGGGGGGTGCGGCCACAGGGGGAGGGGCCCTTTGGCGCCGTCTTTGCGCGGATCGACCTGGAGTTCGACATGATTGGAAAGCCCTGGGGTCCTCTTTGGGCCTTCTTCGGGGATTCTTGGGGCATCTTGGCAGCGTCCACGGGGCGCCTCGGGGGCTCCTGGGGGGCCTTGCGTCCGTCTGAGGGCGCTCTTGGGCCGTCCGTCGCTTTCGGAGTCCATCTCGGGCGCCTCTTTTGGTCGTTTGGAGGCTTCCTTGTGGGGGTCTTGACGGCCGCCCCAGGGCCCCCAAGGGCCGAGTTGAGGTCCTATTGGACACCTTTCGGGCCGTCTTGGAACCTTATTGAGCCGTCTTGGGGCCCGCGGCGGGCCGCTGGCAGGCGGCCGCGTCTGTGCGCCATTCTGTTCAGGCTCTCGGGGTTTTGCCTAAAAGGGGCCTCCGGCCACCCAGCTGTCGACGACTTTCGGCCCAGCTAGGGGCGGGGCGCCCAGCTACCTAGCTGCGCCCGGCTAGCTGCAGGCGGGGCGTCTGGCCACTTAGGTGCGGCCGGCTTTCGGCCCATCTCTGCTCTTCCCTCAGGCGCGTTGAAGTCGGCCCACGCTCCTGGCAGGTGAGTCGGTCAGCTCTGGCGCTACCTATCGACGCCTTATCTTGGCCTGACCATCTTGAGTCGTCGACCGAATTGGTCCGACAACTGTCTTCTCTCCCGTGGGTGATAGTGACGGCCCTCCTGATCCAGGTCAGTCGGCGGTCGTGCTCGCCCCAGCCCTGTGGCCCGCAGGTGATATTCTTGGCCACATTGCTCTGGGCTCGCAGGTCGGCTTCGTGATCCATTGGGTTGTCTTCGTCCAGATGAGGGGGGCAGCAGAAACGCCGCGACCGATCGCCCCCGAAAACTGTCCTCTCAAGCTCGCGGCTTGTACGAGAGCTTAACAGCAGGGGCGCGGTGGCGCTCGGGGCTCGGACAGGCGGCGTTGGCGGCGCGCGCGGGACACGGCTGACATCGCAAAGAGGGTTCTAGTGACGGGGTCAGGGGGTGCTTATCAGAAGACTCCGCGACATGACAATTGGCTGCGCGAGATCGCCGTTGGAGAAGTCGGGGGCGATGCAGGAAAATTTTGCGACCCCCCCCCGAGGGGGGGGAATCGCCGCCCTACTCCTCCTCCTCCTCCTCCTCCTCCTCCTCTTCCTCCTCCCCCTCCTCCTCCTCCTTCTCACTCCTCTTTCCTCCCACCTCCTCCTCCCCCTCCTACCTCCTCCTCCTCCTCCTCCTCCTCCTCCTTGTCCTCCTCCTCCTCCTCCTCTTCCTACCGTTTCCCATCCTCCTACCTCCTACCTCCTACCTCCTACTCTCTCCTGCCTCCTACCTCCAACCTCCTACCTGCTCCTCTCCTCTCCTGCCTCCCCTCTTCCCTCCCTGTCTCTATCCCTCCTCCTCGCTTCTTCCCCTTCCCTGCCTTCTCAGGCCTGCTCATCAAGTCGGAAAATCATGGGCCATTCTCGGCCCCTGGGGGCCCGTACCTGGTCTTCAGGGCCGTAAGAGACGATCCGAGCCGCAAGGTGGTCTTGGGCAACTCGGTGTATGCCTCAGGGGATCCTCGCTGTGACCATCATCGCGAAGTCGGAGTGCTGGGTCCTCCCCTCCTCCCTTCGTGGGCCTACTTGTCGCTGCCAACTGCCACCTCCGTGGACCTGGAGCGGCTGACCTGTGGCAGTGCATCGTTGGGCACGGCATGCGCCTCGTGCAACAGA
This sequence comes from Prorocentrum cordatum, assembly GCA_963575745.1. Classification (NCBI taxonomy): domain Eukaryota; class Dinophyceae; order Prorocentrales; family Prorocentraceae; genus Prorocentrum; species Prorocentrum cordatum. Next base: position 185,375 of record CAUYUJ010010902.1, on the reverse strand, counting down.
ACGCACGGGTCAGGCGTCACCTGGTCTGCGGTGGTGGTGGTGGTGGTGAAAGTAAGCACGACCTCCCTCCTCTTCTCCTCCTCGCTCCTCCTCTGGCGCTGGCCCAGCGGACGCAAGGGTCGCCCGCGCGCGGCAGTGGAAAAAATGCGAGGGCCTCGCTTCCCTCCTCCTCGCTTTCCCTTTTTCATGTTCCTCGTCCTCCTTGCTCCTCTTTTTCTCCTCCTTGCTCCTCGACTTCCCCTCCTCCTCCTCCTCCTCCTCCTCCTCCTCCTCCTCCTCCTTGCCTCTTTTTTCCTCCTCCTCGTCCCTTGTCCTTCCCAACCTCATTCTCGCCCTCCTCGTCCTTGCCCCTTGCTCCTCCTCCTCCTCCTCCTCCTCCTCCTCCTCTTCCTCCTCCTCGTCTTGCACGCCCTCCCACTAATCCTTCTCATCCTCCCACTTCCTCCCTCTCTCCTCGTCGCTCCCGCCTTCCCTTCCTGCTCCTCCCCTCTCCCAGCGGGGAGGGGCGGATGGAGGGATGGGGGAGCAACGGGGGGGGGACGATGACGACGATCGCGCGCTGTGAAATTCAGGGGAATCGGGACCAGCAGGAGGGGGGATATGAAGGGGGAGGGGGACGATGATGAAGATGAGGATACTTAGGACGATGATGAGGATGATGCTGAGGAGGAGGAGCAGGAGGAGAGAGGAGGATATGATGCTGATGATGATGATGATGATGATGCTGATGATGATGATGATGATGATGATGATGATGATGATGATGATGATGATGATGATGATGATGATGATGATGATGATGATGCTGCTGCTGATGATGATGATGATGATGATGATGATAATGACGCCAACGACGACGAGGATGATCGTATTGTTGTTGTTGATGATGGTGAGTATGATACGGACGAGGAGGGTGAGGATGATGATGATGATGATGATGATGATGATGGTGGCGACGATTATGATGATCGCCTCTCGTTGCTTTGCGTGGCCCCCTGCTCGCCCTTGTGCCCCTCGGGGCCTCCTCCGTCGTTGCTGCTTGCTAATGGATCGACGTTCACGCATGCGCCAGTGCTGCTCTCCACGCGTGCGGCCCAGCAGGCAGCCTCGTCTCGGAGGTTCTTTTGCATATCGAGGGATATCTGGGCATGCGTATTGGCGTGCGCTCGCAGAGCGAGCTTGCACTGGCTTGCGTGTATTTGCCGCCACGTCTGTTTGCAGAGGTTTCGCCACTTGCAGTTATTGGCAGATATGGCTATTATGATAACGACTATTACTTTGAAATTGGCCATGACGATGCGGATGATGATGCTACTGATGATGATGATGATACTGATGATGATGACGATGGCGACGTCATCGACGACGACGTTGTTGTGGTTGCTGTGGTTGCTGTATGTGTTGTCGTTGTGGCAGTTGTGGTTGTTGCTGCTGCTGTTGTTGTTGCGGCTGTTGTTGTTGTTGTTGTTGTTGTTGGAGTTGTTGTTATTGTTGAACACTATTACTTCTAAAGAATTATTATTGTTGGACCCCCTGGTGCACGCCCCCCGCCCAAAACCTAGGCCGCAGCTACATTTTCATCATTTTTCTGCGAAAGCTTCAGAAAAGTGGATTGCCCCCGGATCCGGTTTTTTGTTGACGCTCGTTTTCCCTTGCAAAAAACAATAGAAAATGAAAATTCTTGTTCTTAGTTGATCAAATTTCAAGAATCCCTTGCAAAAAATAAGGTAAAGTGGACATTCGCGCTCGCAAGACGAAATCCTTCCAAAACCTTAGGTTTCGTAACGATTTTAACATAAAAACATCAAAAACCCAATGGTTTTTTAAGAAAAAATTGTCAAAATGTCCTTCCGCGCGCTCTTGCGGATTCATAGGAAACACACCACTTTTTAAACATTTCTGTCAAAAGGGTCTTTGCGTGCTACTTCTTCAGGTGCTTTGAACTTCTCCAACAACGGTTGCGCGCCTGCGAGGGCCACCATCCCTTGCAAAAAATGAGACGAAGTGCACATGCGCGCGGCCGCCGCTCTGCTTGTACATACGTATAATTTCAGAACTTACCGTGCATGCGATCGTTTACAACATGGTGGACCGTGCGTATGTCACGAACCTTGTATACATGTGTTTCTCTCCCTCCGTCTGGCTGTGCACGCGCGCGTTGGGCACTGAGAGTTAGGATCATAGCGCCATGAGTCTATGAGCAATGCATGCGTCATCCTTGGGACTGTATAACATCAGTGTAACACATGTACTTCTGTAATCGCATCCCCACGAATTTGCCCCAAAAATGTGACCAACTATCTTGGCACTGCGTACCATCTCACGTGTACCGTGTACCACATCATATGTAACAGATGTGATCAACCTCTGTGGGTGTGTACCCCACGCCAGTGTAGTAGCCAGGGTCGTCCGCACGCCACGAAGTGAAGTGTCCCAACGTCATAGGGCGGGAAGCTGGGTGTGGGTGGTCTCGAAGAGTCGTTTGGATATTTGGTAGAGCTTGAACGGCCCCCCCACGAAGTGGGGGTATTGGCTGGTGTCGCAAGAAAACCCTGGCACTGGGGAGAACACTGAGCGTTCGGGTAAAATGATTGTTGTTGTTGTTGTTGCTGTTGTCATTGTCGATGTCGTTGTCGTTGTCGTCGTCGTGGTTGTGGTTGTGGATGTGGTTATGGTTGCTGTTGTTGTTGTTGAACATTATTAATTCTAAAGAATAATTATTGTTGGGCCCCCTGGTGCGCGCCCCCCCCGCCGCGCCTAGGCCGCAGCCACGTTTTCATCATTTTCGTGAGGAAGCCTCAGGTAATTCGATGTGATCAGATCCGGTTGTTTTGTTGTAATCCGTTTTCCCTTGCAAAAAACACTATAAAATGACATTTCTTGTTCTAATATAATCAAATTTCAAGAATCCCTTGCAAAAAATAAGGTAAAGTGGACATTCGCGCGCGCAAGACGAAATCCTTCCAAAAGCTTAGTGTTCGGAGCGATTTTAACATAAAAACATCAAAAAACCAATGGTTTTTCAACAAAAAAATGTCAAAATCTCATCCCGCGCGCTCTTGCGGATTCGTAGGAAACCAACACTTTTTAAACATTTCTGTCAAACGGGCTTTTGCGAGCAACTTTTTCGAACTTCTGCGACAACGGTTGCGCACCTGCCAGGGCCATCATCCCTGTCAAATAATACCATGCGGGACACATTCGTCTCTCTGTATTATGTATTGTATGGCACAATTGCACCATGCTGGGCACATGCGCGCCCCGAATAAGTGACCAAGTTCTGTGGGTGTGTACCCCACGCCAGTGTAGTAGCCACGGTCGTCCGCACGCCACGAAGTGAAGTGTCCCAACGTCATAGGGCGGGAAGCTGGGTTTGGGTGGTCGCGAAGAGTCGTTTGGATATTTGGTAGAGCTTGTAATGCCCCCCCACGAAGTGGGGGTATTGCCTGGTGTCGTATGAAAACCCTGGCACTGGGGAGAACACCACGCGTTCGGGTAAAATGATTGTTGTTGTTGTTGTTGTTGTTGTTGTTGTTGTTGTTGTTGTTGTTGTTGTTATGGTTCTTGTTGTTGTTGTTGTTGTTGTTCGTGTTGTTGTTGTTGTTGCTGTTGTTGTTGAATATTCATTTCTAACGAATAATTGCTGTTGAGCTTCGGAAGCTCTCGCCTCGACGCCCGCTACATTTTCTGTGAAAGCGAGGCTCCCGCTCGAGCGTTGGCTTGAGTGTAAAAGTGGGCCCTTGGAGGCCAAGCTACGACAACAACGGCTCCCGCTCGATACTTCTTCACAATTTACCCCGAGACACCCTGGCCAGAGAGGCCCCCGAACTCATGAATGGTGCTCTCGCTCGAGATCTCCTCGCAATTCAATTAAGTTGGCGGAGGCCCAGCCACGACGACCTGGGCTCCTGTTCGATACTTCCTCATGCTTTACTCCGAGAGCCCCTGGCCAAGAAGGCCCCCGAACTCAGGAACTGCGCTTTCGCTTGAGACTTTTTTGTAATTCAAGCAAGTTGGTGGAGGCCCGGACACGGCGACAAGGTCTCCCGTTCGATGTTTCTCCATCGGTATTCCCAGAGCCCCTGGCCAGAAAGGCCCCCGAACGCAGGAACGGCGCTCTCGCTCGAGACTTCTTCGCACTTCAGTCAGTGGCCGACAAGGAAGAGATTCCCCCCGAATGGGGGTGCAATCGAAGACGACGTGGGCGGGTATCGAGGGTAGGGGCATACGGAATGCAAGACACGCGTGCCAGTAAGAGCGAACATATTTAAACTGATTGAATTCTCTTTTCTGAAGAATAATTATTGTTGATCCCCCCCCACCGGTGCATATTGTTTTTTCTCAATCGAAGTGTGCCCCTCGACGCTCGCACCCTGTTTTTTGACAGGGAAAGTCTTCCATCTCAAACTGGACCCCTGGCCCCCGGGTTACAACAACAACGGCTCCCGCCTGAGACGTCCTTACAGTTTAGCCAGATCCCCCGCTCCCGCCCGAGACATCCTCGCATTTTATCCAGGCATCGCGCTCTCGCTCTGGACTTTCTTACAATTTTTTTAGGAATCGTTCTCCCGGCGCTCTGGAGTCGCGCTCTCGCTGGAGACTTGCTTGCAATTTACTGAAGAATGGCCTTGCGTTGGAATTTCTTGCAATTTGCCCAAGCGCCGCGCTCCTGACCCAGGCACCCAGGAGTCGCGCCCGTTGTGGCCCCACGTGCATGCCCTTCGTGGCTCCGCTGTCGCCATTTTTGTCCCCTTCACTGTCCTACGTGGCCCAGTTGCTACCCTCAGTGGCCCCATAGTTGCCTTCTATGGCCCCGCATTATCTGCACTTCGTGGCCCCCGCTCGTTCGCGCTCTTCGTGGCCCCATACGCATTCCCTTCGTGTCCCCGCTGTCGCCCTTCGTGGCCTACTTCGTGCCCTTCGTGGCCCTGCTGTCGTTCTCTCTCGCTCTCGCTTCGGCTCGTCGTCGCCGTCGTCGTCGTCGCCGTCGTCGTCGTCGTCGTTGTCGTCGTCGTCGTCGTCGGTCCCCTGTCCGTCCCTCTTGAGGTCGGGTAAACGGTCCGCGGCCGCCCTGCCGATCAGCGCTGCCGCTGGCCAGGCCGACGGTCCGCGGCCGCCCCGCCGCTTGCCGGGGACCGGCCTGCAGGGAAGAAAGGTATACCCCCCAAAAGGGTTCGATCGAAGACGAAGAGGGCGGGTATCGAGGGTTTGGGAAATACGCGTTATTGGACACTGGAGCATATAAGAGCGAACAGTCGTAAACTTATTGTTGTTGTTGCTGTTGTTGTTGCTGTTGTTGTTGTAATTGCTGCTGCTGTTGTTGTTGTGGTTGTTGTTGTTGTTGTGGTTGTTGTTGTTGTCATTATTATTGTTGTTGTTGTTGTTTCTGTTGCTGTTACTGTTGCTGTTGTTGTTGTTGTTGTTGTTTTTGTTGTTGTTGTTGTTTTTGTTGTTGGTGCTGATGCTGCTGTTGCTGTTGTAATTGTTGTTGTTGAGCTGCTGCTGTTGTTGTTGTTGGTGTTGTTGTTGTTGTTGTTGTTGTGTTTGTTGTTGTTGCTGTTGTTGAATACTCATTTCTAACGAATAATTGCTGTTGGGCTCTGGAAGCGGTTCCGCGCGCTCTCGCCTCGACGCCCGCTACATTTACTGTGGCGATGATGATGATGATGATGATGATGATGATGATGATGATGATGATGATGATGATGATGATGATGGTGCCCGATACTTCCTCACAATTTACCCGATACACCCTGGCCAGAGAGGCCCCCGAACTCAGGAACGGCGCTCTCGCTCGAGATCTCCTCGTAATTCAATCAAGCTGGCGGAGGCCCAGCCACGACGACAAGGGCTCCTGCTCGATACTTCTCACGATTTGCTTCGAGAGCTCCTGGCCAAGAAGGCACCCGAACTCATGAACGGAGCTCTCGCTCGATATTTTCTCGTACTTCAGGCAAGTTGGTGGAGGCCCGGACACAGCGACAAGGGTTCCTGTTCGATATTCCTCCTCAGGTATTCCCAAAGCCCCTGGCCAGAGAGGCCCCCGAACTCAAGAACGGCGCTCTCGCTCGAGACTTCTTCGCACTTCAATCTGTGGTCGACACGGCAGAGATGTCCCCCCGAATGGGGGTGCAATCGAAGACGACGTGGGCGGGTATCGAGGGTTGGGGTTTACGGAATGCAAGACACGCGTGCCAGTAAGAGCGAACAGTCTCAAAATGATTGATGCCAAAATCCCATTACGAAAGAATAGTTATTGTTGATCCCCCCTTCCCGTGTATATGGTAACTTTCCAATTGAAGTGCCCCTCCCAGCGCTCGCACCCTGTTTTTATGAGGAAAGAGTCTTCCTCCTCAAACTGCGTTGTTGGCCCCCGGGTTACGACAACAACGGCTTCCGCCTGATACTTCCTCCCAACTTAGCCAGGACCCCCGCTCCCGCCCGAGATTTCTTTGCATTTCATGCAGGAATCGCGCTCTCGCAAGATACTTCCTTACAATTTATTCAGGAATCGCTCGCTCTCGGCGCTCTGGAATCGCGCTCTGGCTGGAGACTTGCTCTTGCTTGCAATGTACTCCTCCGCCCTTGCGTAGGAATTCCCCGCAATGTATTCAAGCGCAGCGCTCACGACACGCAGGCGCCCAGGAGTCGCGCTCACGCTTGGGATTCCCTTGCAGATTGCGTAGGAATCGGGATCTCGCTGCCCTTCGTGGCCCCGTTGCAGCCCTTCGTGGCCCCGTTGCAGCCCTTCGTGGCCCCGTTGCAGCCCTTCGCGGCCCCCTAGCTGCCCTTCGTGGCCCCGTTGCAGCCCTTCGCGGCCCCCTCGCTGCCCTTCGTGGCCCCGTTGCAGCCCTTCGTGGCCCCGTTGCAGCCCTTCGTGGCCCCGTTGCAGCCCTTCGCGGCCCCGTTGCAGCCCTTCGTGGCCCCGTTGCAGCCCTTCGTGGCCCCGTTGCAGCCCTTCGTGGCCCCGTTGCAGCCCTTCGTGGCCCCCTCGCAGCCCCTTCGCGAGGCCACCCTGCTGCCCTTCGGGGCCCCGTTTGCAGCCCGTCTCGCGGCCTCCCTCGGCTGCCCTTCGTGGACCCGTGCAGCCCTTCGCGGGCCTCGGTTGCAGCCCTTCGTGGCCCCGTTTCAGCCCTTCGCGGCCCCCTCGCTGCCTTCGTGGCCCCGTGCAGCCCTTTCGTGCCCCGTTGCAGCCCTTCGTGGCCCCGTTGCGCCCTTCTACGGCCCCCTCGCTGCCCTTCGTGGCCCCGTTGCAAGCCCTTAGTGGCCCCGTTGCAGCCGTCGTGGCCCGCGCGGTTGGCAGCCCTTCGTGGCCCCTCGCTTTGTTTCGTGGCCCCGTTGCAGCCCTTCGTGGCCCCCTCCTGCCCTTCGTGGCCCCGTTGCAGCTCCTTAGTCGCCTGGTTGCAGCCTTCGGGCCTCCGTTGCAGCCCTTCGGCGGCCCCCTCCGCTGCCTTCGTGGCCCATGCAGGCCCTTCGTGGCCCCGTTGCAGCCCTTCGTGGCCCCGTTGCAGCCCTTCGCGGCCCCCTCGCTGCCCTTCGTGGCCCCGTTGCAGCCCTTCGTGGCCCCGTTGCAGCCCTTCGTGGCCCCGTTTGCAGCCCCTCGTGGCCCCCTCGCTGCCCTTCGTGGCCCCGTTGCAGCCCTTCGTGGCCCCGTCGCTGCCCTTCGTGGCCCCGTTGCAGCCCTTCGTGGCCCCCTCGCTTTGTTTCGTGGCCCGTTTGCAGCCCCTCGTGGCCCCCTCGCTGCCCTTCGTGGTGGCCCCGTTGCAGCCCTTCGTGGCCCCCTAGCTTTGTTTCGGGGCCCCGTTGCAGCCCTTCGTGGCCTCCTCGCTTTGTTTCGTGGCACGGTTGTAGCCCTTCGTGGCCCCTCGCTGCCCTTCGTGGGCCCGTTGCAGCCCTTCGTGGCCCCCTCGTTGCCCTTCGTGGCCCCGTTGCAGCCCCTCGTGGCCCCCTCGCTGCCCTTCGTGGCCGCGTTGCAGCCCTTCGTGGCCCCGTCGCTGCCCTTCGTGGCCCCGTTGCAGCCCTTCGTGGCGCCCTCGCTGCCCTTCGTGGCCCCGTTGCAGCCCTTCGTGGCCCCCTAGCTTTGTTTCGGGGCCCAGTTGCAGCCCTTCGTGGCCCCCTCGCAGCCCTTCGTGGCCCCGTTGCAGCCCCTCGCGGCCCCCTCGCTGCCTGTCGTTGCCCCGTTGCAGCCCTTCTCGGCCCCCTCGCTTTGTTTCGTGGCCCCGTTGCAGCCCTTCGTGGCGCCTTCGCTGCCCTTCGTGGCCCCATTTATGTGTGCCCTTCGTGGCCCCCGTTCGTTCGCACCCGTCGTGGCCCCATGTGCATGCCCTTCGTGGCCCCGCTGTCGCTCTTCGTGGCCCCCTCGCTGCCCTTCGTGGCCCCGTTGCAGCCCCTCGCGGCCCCCTCGCTGCCTGTCGTTGCCCCGTTGCAGCCCTTCTCGGCCCCCCCGCTTTGTTTCGTGCCCCCGTTGCAGCCCTTCGTGGCCCCCTCGCTGCCCTTCGTGGCCCCGTTGCAGCCCTTCGTGGCCCCCTTCGTGGCCCGTTGCAGCCCTTCGTGGCCCCCTCGCTGTTTCGTGGCCCCGTTGCAGCCCTTCGTGGCCCCCTCGCTGCCCCTTCGTGGCCCCGTTGCAGCCCTTCGTGGCCCCCTCGCTGCCCTTCGTGGCCCCGCTTTGTTTTTGCAGCCTTCGTGGCCCCCTCGCTGCCCTTCGTGGCCCCGTTGCAGCCCCTCGCGGCCCCCTCGCTGCCTGTCGTTGCCCCGTTGCAGCCCTTCTCGGCCCCCTCGCTTTGTTTCGTGGCCCCGTTGCAGCCCTTCGTGGCGCCCTCGCTGCCCTTCGTGGCCCCATTTATGTGTGCCCTTCGTGGCCCCCGTTCGTTCGCACCCGTCGTGGCCCCATGTGCATGCCCTTCGTGGCCCCGCTGTCGCCCTTCGTGGCCCCCTCGCTGCCCTTCGTGGCCCCGTTGCAGCCCCTCGCGGCCCCCTCGCTGCCTGTCGTTGCCACGTTGCAGCCCTTCTCGGCCCCCTCGCTTTGTTTCGTGGCCCCGTTGCAGCCCTTCGTGGCCCCCTCGCTGCCCTTCGTGGCCCCGTTGCAGCCCTTCGTGGCCCCCTAGCTTTGTTTCGGGGCCCGGTTGCAGCCCTTCGTGGCCCCCTCGCTGCCCTTCGTGGCCCCGTTGCAGCCCCTCGCGGCCCCCTCGCTGCCTGTCGTTGCCCCGTTGCAGCCCTTCTCGGCCCCCTCGCTTTGTTTCGTGGCCCCGTTGCAGCCCTTCGTGGCGCCCTCGCTGCCCTTCGTGGCCCCATTTATGTGTGCCCTTCGTGGCCCCCGTTCGTTCGCACCCGTCGTGGCCCCATGTGCATGCCCTTCGTGGCCCCGCTGTCGCCCTTTGTGGCCCCCTCGCTGTCCTACGTGGCCCTCGCCTCACTCCAATCCCGCGTTCCCTGGCAGCGCTGGCTAATGTCGCACTGGGCGCGCCCCTCGCCGTTAGGCGCAGCTGGGGAGGGCCGCTGCAGTCAATCTTCGTGGGCCGCGGCGTGGAGTTGTCGAAGGAGCTCCGGAATCACATGTTCGAGCACGGCGTCGAGATCGGGACCGCGGCGCGAGGGGTCCGCGAGCAACTGGGCAGGATCGGACGACTTGGAGGAATTTGGTAGGAGGCCTTCCACCGCGTGGTGCGGGGTGCCCAGGTCACGTGGGAGAAGGACCGACGGACGTGCCCTCTGCGGTGTCGCGAACTAGGTTCGCAACGAGACGGTGATCCACCAGGGCTACGCCCTGGCGAACTGGGTGCTCGGGGCGCGCGGCCTGCGCGTGCCTGGATCGGTCTTTCGGGGCGGCGATGCGGAGAAACTGGACGTTCGGGAGGCGCCCTGGGCCCGGGGCCCGCCGTGGGGCCCAGTCTACCGTGGCGTGAGGCGACCAAGGTAGCCTTCGTGAGAATGGACAACGACAACCGCGCGAGGGGAGTGAAGCCAGCGATATCGACGTGAGAGGACATTTCCAGGTCGGCGCCTCCATCTACTTCGGGCGCGCGAGCGCGAGGCCTGGCGAGTCGCCAGCCCTTTTTCCGCAGCCGGTTCGGAGACGCCCGCGCGTAATCGGCCACGACTCCTGCGACCTCGACAGAGTGGCCGACGGGGTCGGCGCCGCGCTTCGCCCGGATGCTGTGCCGGGCACTCCGCGCGCGAGATGATTATGGCATGGTGGCTGCGCGCCCCTGGCGAGACCTGAGCAGCTGCTATTCGCGTCGGAGGACGAGCTGATCACTTGGGGCCCGATGCCAGCCGATCAGTGAGGCGCAGCTCTACCACGAGGACCTCGCAGATTCCTCGACGTGCGACGCGAGGGCACGGGGGAAGGAGTTCCAGTGATCCCCGAGGACGCGCAGCCACCGGGCGGAACATCGGCGGCGCCGTCGGCCGCCGGGACCCCGCGAGGGGGACTTGGCCCCGCAAGGCCTGAACCCATGAGCTCTGCCCCTGGAGGTCATGGCTCGGGGGCGCTCGGAGTACGGCACGGCGAGTACCTCGCGCCGCAGGGGTCAGGAAGTGCCTGTGCCTGTGCCTGTGCCTGGTGATGTTGATGCTGATGATGATGATGTTGCTGTTGATGATGCTGGTGCTGGTGATGGTGATGGTGATGATGATGGTGATGATACTTATGATGCTGACGATAATCACGATGCGGACGATTATGATGATGATGACGATGGTAATGATGACGATGCTGCTGCTGATGATGATGTAGCTGGTGATTATGATGGTGGTGGTGATGATGTGGGTTCTGATGATGCTGATGTTGATGTTGATGATGCTGATGATGATGATTTTGATGATGATGATGATGGTGATGGTGATGGTGGTGCTGATGCTGATGCTGATTCTGATGATTCGGATCATGCTGATGATGATGGTGACTATGATGATGCTGATGATGCTGATGATGATGACGATGATGACGATGATGATGATGATGAAGATGATGATGATGATGATGATGATGATGATGATGATGATGATGATGATGATGATGATGATGATGGTGACTATGATGATGATGATGATGATGATGATGATGATGATGATGATGATGATGATGATGATGATGATGCTGACGATGGTAGTGATTTGATCGAGCCCGACGCGAACGACCTACCCGAACCTACCACTCCCCACTTCCGACCTGAGAGAGGCGATTTCCCGCCTGGATTCCCAGCCCGCGGGCCCGAGAGGCCGCCGCCGCGGCGGCTGCGGGATCGAAGCAGCCCCGTGGCTGGGGCCCGCTTCGTCGAGTGTGACTCGGATGCGTCCTACCGCGCCTGGATCAGACGCGCATGGCTGGTCGAGAAGTCCCCGGGGAAGGATATCGTGCTCGCTGACCCGCGCCTAGGCGGAGAGGTCCGCGGTCGACGCGAGCGTGGCGATGGGGTGGGGGAACTGGCTCAACTTCTGGGCAGTGACCGCGGTCGCGAGCGACGCGGCGGAGGAGCTCTTGGGACGGGATGGGTCCAAACCGACAGGAACGAGTGCGCCCCGAAGTTGCCCATGATGGCGAAGTCTCGGCTAGTGGCGGTCGGCTGCTCCGAGTCGGTCCACGTCTGCCCCGACTCCCCCGCGTCGGCGCTCCTGCTGTTCCGCTGGATCTGCGGCGGCGCGGCAAGGAAGCGTCGGCCGCAGTTCAAGCTCGACGCGACGATGGCATATCTGCAAAGAGATGATGATGATCGGATGCTCGTGCTGCGTCCGCCATCGCCGCTACCGCCCAGGGTCCCCGCTGGTTCGGCGCCCGCGTGCCGCTGCGCGACCGGCGGCGCGAAGGGCGCTGGGGGGAAGTGGTGGAACAAGCTGCGGAGGACGCTGCGCGGCAACTCGCGCGGGGAGCTCGTCGGGCGACTTGTTCGCCGCCAGCAGCCCGAGCGGCGGATTGTCGGAGACCGCGATGGACGAGCTGAGGCGTCTATTTCCCTACCTAGGCTCTGCTAGCTTAGCTTAGCTTAGCTTAGCTTAGCTTAGCTTAGCTTAGCTTAGCTTAGCTTAGCTTAGCTTAGCTTAGCTTAGCTTAGCTTTAGCCTAGCTTAGCCTAGTCTAACTTAACCTTTCTTACTTAGCTTAGCTTAGCTTAGCATAGCTTAGCTTACCTTAGCTTAGCTTAGCGCAGCGCAGCATAGCGCAGCGCAGTATAGCGCAGCGCAGCACTAGTACATCATAGCATATTATAGCATATCATAGCTCAGCATTTCATAACATAGCATAGCATATCATAGCGCAGCATAGCGTAGCATAGCATACCTATACGACCACCCTTCGGGTGATAAGGAGGTTCGGGGGGGACCAACGTCTCATTCGATCGGTCTCACTATCGATCTCAGTATCGATCTCACTATCGGTCTCGCTCGATCGATCTCACCCGATCGATCTCACAATCGATCTCATTCGATCTATCTCATTCGATCGATCTCACAATTGATCTCACAATCGATCTCACAATCGATCACACAATCGATCTCACATTCGGTCTCAATGTCGATCTCACTATCGATATCACAATCGCTCTCACAATCAACGTCATCATCTTCATCAACATCATCAACATCAACATCATCACCAACATCGTCATCATCATGGGGGGGCACCGTCATCATCATCATCATCATAAACATCATCATCATTGTCAGCATCATCATCGGGACAACATCATCATCACCACCATCATCATCTCATCATCAACATCATCATCATCGGGACACAACCATCGTCATCATCATCAGCAGCATCATCATAATCATCATCATAATCGGGACACCATCATGGTCACCATCGTTCTCATCATGAACATTGTCATCAACATCGTCATCATCCTCGTGACACCATCATCATCATGATCATCGCATCATCATCATCGACATCATCAGCATCATCAACAACATCATCATTGGGGCACCATCATCATCATGAACAACATCATCGTCAACATCGTCATTATCATTATTATCATGATCGGGACACCACCAGCATCACCATCATCATCACCATCATCATCAGCATCATCATCGGGACACCATAATCATCATCAACATCATCATTATCATTATCGCCGGGACACCATTTCCATCAACATCATCATCACCAACATCATCGGAATCATCATCATCATCATCATCATCATCATCATCATCGGGACACCATCGTCGTCATCATCATCAACATAATCATCATGAGCATCATCATCCTCATCATCGGGACATTATCATCATCATCGACACCATCATCAACATCATCATCTTCATCGGGACACTATCATCATCATCATCATCATCATCATCATCATCATCATCATCATCATCATCATCATCATCATCATCTTATCATCTTCATCCTCGTGGGACACCGCGGGACACCGGCGGGACACCGCGGGACACCGCGGGACACCGCGGGACACCGCGGGACACCGCGGGACACCGGCGGGACACCGCGGGGCCCCGGCAGCCCGGAAGGGAATCATTTGGTCCGGCCGCGCCTCAGCCACAAGAGGACACCGCGGGACACCGGCGGGACACCGCGGGGCCCCGGCCGCCCGGAAGGGAATCATTTGGTCCGGCCGCGCCTCAGCCACAGGAGACTTTCTCTCTCTCGCCCGCCCACGCGGCTTCGCCTCGCCCGCACGGCACGCACGAACACGAAACCGAAATCGATTTCCCTGTAGGGGGGCTCTCCGTTCCACTTCGATCTTATCCCCTCACCTCCGATCATAGCATTGTTTAGCATAGCACAGCGCAGCATAGCATAGCATAGCACATCATAGCATAGTATAGCATATCATAGCATAACATAGCGTAGCGCAGTATAGCATAACATATCGTATCATAACATAGCGCAGCGTAGCACATCATAGCATCGCCCATCATAGCATAGCATCGCGCAGCATAACATAGCATAGCATAGCATAGCGCAGCATAGCATAGCGTAGCAGAGCGTAGCGCAGCATAGCACAGCATAGCACAGCGTAGCATAACATAGCGCAGCCGAGCGTACCCTAGCATAGCATAGCATAGCATAGCGCAGCATAACGCAGCATAGCGCAGCATAGCAAAGCACATCATGCCATAGCATAACATAGCGCAGCATAGCATAGCATAGTATAGCATATCATAGCATAACCCAGGATAACGCATAACAAAGTAAAGGCAAAGGCAACATCAAAGGCAAAAGCAACCGCAAATGCAATGTACAGCAAAAGCAAAACCAACGCGAAAGTGTAGATGTAGATGTAGCTGTAGGTGTAGGTGTAGATGTGGATGTAGGTGTATATGTAGGTGTATATGTAGATGTAGATGTAGATGTAGGTGTAGATATAGGTGTAGATGTAGATGTAGCTGTGAGTCTCGCTGTTGATGTTGATGTAGATGTAGATGCAGGTGTAGATGTAAATGCAGCTGTCGGTGTAGATGTAGATGTTGCTGTCCTAAATGCTGCAACTCCTAGGTAGGGTCGCACTGTGTTAATTTTATTTTTGGGCGAGAAGCCACCGTTCCGATGTAGCGGCCAGGGCGTCGAGCAGGCGTCGAATTTCTCGATCGAGATCAGCGTGGTCAACTTCGTGGGCGCGATGGAGATGTCGACCATGTCCAAGGCCCAGTCTAAGCAGATGAAGGCGTTGGCTGCGGATGCAGATAGGAGTTTGGCGGCGCCGGTGATCGGTTCTTTCGGGTGGCTTGCGAGGCAGCTACGCGCGGACATCTTGTTCGGCTACAGCCGGCCGGCGCAGCAAAACATAGAGGCCGCCGTGCAGCTCCTACTGGATATGAACAAGCTGGCGACATACCTCGACGTGAGCTTCAACTTCCGAAGTGACGCGCTTTAACGAGATGGATACCTACGTGCTGTCGTGTTTGCGCGCAGCAGCCTCGACGACAGTGGCGACCTGGCCCTTGGCCCGCTCGGCGAGAAGGTGAAGTCTCAGCTCGGCTTCGTGTGTGTGAGAGAGAGAGAGAGTGTGAAGGAGCTGATGCATTGGAGTGGGTCCGAGCCCCACACTACGAGATGGACAAGGTACATCAGCCGATTGGCGACCTGATTGGCGACATGGCGACCGAATCCCCGCCAAATGGTACAGTGACGCATATAGCTTAGCGACCCTCTTCCTCGTGGACGCCGATCAGATTGCATATCGTCGATGCCGAGTGGTTATTCTTGCCCTACGACAGATGCTCCCCAGGGTGGAGTTAACTTGGAGTGGCGCGTCACGTGAGTCCAGTTGGCGGACGCTTTGATGAAGCTTGAGACGGAGAGGGGTTCTGTTGAAGCAGCCTCAGTCACGGATGCCATCAGGGCGGCGTGCAGATGAGCGTATGGCACGTGATGCCCAGAATGTCACCGACAGGGTGAGCATCGCAGGAGGCTTTCTATCTACATATTCGACTCCTTCTGGCCAACTCCGTACGATGGACCCAGATGGTCGAGGACGGGTGTTCAAATGCACCATCCATCCGTCATCCCTCTTTTACCTTGTCCCCTGCCGCTGCTTGCCGTCGCCCGCTCGACCATCACATTTGGGTTCACAGAGCTCTTGGGTCTACGGTGCAGGGAGCCTTCAAAAACCTGACTGGCGGTGTTTTTTCATAGGAGGAGGAGGAGGACGACGAGGAGGGGGGGATGAGGATGAGGATGAGGATGCAGATGATGATGGTGATGCTGGCGTTGATGCTGATGCTGATGCTGACGATGATGATGCTGATGATGGTGGTGGTTCTGCTGCTGATGATGCTGATGATGATGCTGATGATGATGATGTTGTTGATGATGATGATGCTGCTGATGATGGTGATGATGATGGTGATGCTGATGTTCAGGAGGAGGATGCACATGATGACGATTATAATTAGGAGGAGGAGGACCAGGAGGAGGAGGAGGAGGAGGAGGAGGAGGAGGAGGAGGAGTAAGAAGAGGAGGAGGAGGAGGAATAATAATAATAAGAAGGAGCAGATGAAGAGGAGGAGGAGGAGGAGGAGGAGGAGTATGAAGAGGAGGAGGAGGAGGAGGAGGAGGAGGAGGAGGAGGAGGAGGAGGACTGTGAGGAGGAATGTAAGGAGCGGGGGGAAGAGGGGATGCGTAGGTGTCTCTTCGGAGCGTTCTCGAGAGCCTCGTGCGGGCATTTCAAGGCGTTTTGGGAGACTCTTGGGGGGCATGAGCCTCTTGGGGGTCTCCATGGGTTTTTTGGAGGCTTTTTGGGGGCGTCTAAGAGGCGCCTTGGGTCCTCCTGAGAGCTTCTCGGGGTCGAGGGCTCGAGATGTGCGTTCACGCCTCCCGTTTGGGCACCCTTTGGAGCCGTCTCGGGTGCCTTGTGGCCTGTCTTGGAGGCGTCCCGGATCGTCATCGGGCCTTTTTGGGCCATGTTGGGAGCCTCTTGGAGGACTTTGGGCCGTCTTGGTGCGATCTTGGAGGCCTATTGGGCCGTCTTGGAGTGTCGGGAAACCGAAGAGGCGAAAACACAAAAATCTTTCAGACATCCCAGGGCAATGAATGAATTCTGCCTTTTGGGACTTTTTGGGGGTGCTCCTGGAGGCCTCTCGGGGCGTTTTGCAGGCCTCATGGGCCTTCAGGAGGCCGTTAAGGCGTCTTGGACAGCTCGTTCGGCGATGCGGGGCCCTTTGGGGCCGTCTTGGGGGCCTCTTCGGGCACTCTTGGCCAGTCCTAGAGCTTTGTTGGGACCCGTGACCCCCCCAGGAGAGAGACGTATTTGGGTGGCGACCCCCTCCAGAACCCCCCACGAAATCCCCCCATGCAGGGAGCCCCCGCGGGAACCCTCCAGGGACCCCCCCGGCCCCCCCCCCGACGGGGGAGGGATCAAAGGGAGGGGAGTTCTTTTCGATTGAATTTCGATGTTCGTCAATTTCGCTTTGGCTGGCGCGCTTGGGGAGGAGGGCCCAAGAAAGGCGGGGGAACGGCGACGGGCTCAGGGAAATTGGGGCCGCAGGGAAACGAGCCGCCAGAAACGACGACTAACGAATGACGAAGAGGACGACTCGAATGGACAAGTCCCTCACACACGCCGACAGTATCGGCGGATTCGGATTCCTTCAGTTCTTCTTCCTCCTCCGCAGCCTCGTCGGCTGGCGTGGTCGGTACCCATGGAGTGGCACAGGCCTCCTTCCTCCTTATCCCTCTGACTTCGCTCCTTTTCCCCCATCCTCCTTGGCCCTCCCCTTTTTCTCCATGCAGCTCGCGGAGGCCCAGGGGCGCTCTCGCCCGCGCAAGGTACGACAACTGCTGCGCCGACTACTTCAGGACGTGCGGTTTCGCACTGCCAGGCTGTTGCCCCCCCTTTGCCAGCTCTTCCTGCTCCTCCTTCTCGCCCTCACGCTGCTGCTGCTGCTGCTGCTGCTGCTGCTGCGGGCCCTCCTCCCCATGACACCATTTCTTTGACTCTTGCTTTCCTCCCTCCTTCTGCTCTTCCTCGTCCTCCTCCTCCCTCTTCCTGCTCCTCGTCCTCCTCCTCCTCCTCCTCCTCCCTCCTGCTCCTCCTCGTCTCCCTTTCCCTACTGCTCCTTCCCCTCCCCCCTCCTCGTCCTCGTCGTTGTCCTTCTCCTCCTCCTCCTTCTCCTTCTCCTCCTCGGCCTCTCCCTTCTCTTTCTGGAAGGTCATCTCTTGTTTGTTTGTGTTTGCCCTCCCGCCCGCCGAGCAATCTGTAGCCGGAGGAGGCGAACGAGGAGCGAAGGGGAGGACCAGGAGGCAAAACGTGGTACGAGGAGGAGAGGGAAGGAGGGCGGGAGAGGGGGATGCTGCTGATGATGATGATGCCGATGATGATGATGATGATGGTGGTGATGCTGATGATGATGATGACGATCATGATGCTCATGATGGTGATGGTGATGGTGGTGGTGATGACGAGGTTGTTGATGATGATGGTGGTGCTGATGCTGCTGAGGATGATGCTGATGTTGTTGATGATGATGCTCATGCTGATGCTGATGCTGCTGATGATGATGCTGATGCCGATGATGCTGCTGATAGTTTTGACGATGATGAAGATGCTGATGCTGATGGTCATGCTGATTCTGATGGTGATAATGAGTTTGCTGCTGCTGCTCATGATGATGCTGTTCAGGGTGCTGATGATGCTACTGATGATTCTGATGATGATGATGATGATGATGATGCGGCTGATGATGCTGATGATGCTGACGCTGCTGCTGCTGATGATGATGATGATGATGGAGCTGATGTTGGTGATGATGCTGATGATGACGAATATGTGGTTGACGATGTTGTTGATACTGATGCTGCTGATGATGATGCTGATGCTAATGGTGATGACGATGATGTTGATGATGCTGCTGCCTCTGATGATGATGACGATGATGACGATGATGATGAGACTCATGACGATGATGACGATGATTATGATGATGATGATGCTACTCATGATGATAATGAGGATACTGGTGATTGTGATGATGGTGATGATGCTGACCACGATGCTTCTGATGATACTGCTGATGCTGATTATGCTGATGGTCCGGATGATCCTGATCATGCTGATGATGACGATGCTGATGCTGATGGTGAAGATCATGCTGATGCTGATGATGATGATGATGATGATGATGATGACGATGCTGATGATGCTGATTACGATGATGACGCCGATAATGATGAGGACGGCGATGATGATGCTGAGGATGACGATGCTGATGATGATGATGATGATGATGATGATGATGTTGATGCTTGTGATGCTCATGTTGGTGATCCTGCTTCTGATATTGATGATGCTGATGATGGTGGTGGTGGTGGTGACGCTGCTAATGATGATGATGATGATGATGATGATAATGACGACGACGACGACGACGACGACGATGATGATGATGATGATGATGATGATGATGATGATGCTGATGATGCTGATGATGATGATGATGATGATGATGGTGATGATGATGATGATGATTATGATGATGATGGTGATGATGATGATGATGCTGATGATGATGATGATGATGATGATGATGATGCTGCTGCTGATGATGATGATGATGATGATGATGATGATGATGATGATGGTAAAGGAAACAAGACTATGAAGATACGTATGATGATGCTGCTGATGATGCTACTGGTGATGACGATGCTGTTGCTGAATATGATGATGATGATGCTGCTGCTGATGATGATGATGATGATGATGATGATGATGATGACGATGCTGCTGATGATGATGACGATGATGCTGATGATGCCGATGATGCTGTTGACGATTCTGATGTTGTTGATGATGTTGATGATGGTGATGATGCTGCTGATGATGATGCTGATGATGCTGATAATTCTGCTGATGATGACGATGATGACGATTGATGCTGATGATGTTGTTGCTGCTGGTAAGATGCTGATGCTGCTGATGATGATGCTGATGCTGATGCTGCTGCTGATGACGATAATGCTGATGATGCCGATGATGATGCTGATGATGGTGGTGGTGATGACGATGATGATAATGATGATGATGATGATGATGATGATGAGGAGGAGGAGGAGGAGGAGGAGGAGGAGGAGGAGGGAGAGAGGCGGAGGATGTGGACGAGGAAGAGGAAGAGAAGAAGGAGGAGGAAGAGGACGAGGGAGGAGGAGAGAGAGGAGGAGGAGGAGGAGGTGGTGGTGGTGGATGCTGATGACGGAGGAGGAGGAGAAGGAGGAGGAGGGGAGGAGGAGGAGGAGGAGGTGGAGGAGGAGGGTGTGGGGGAGGAGGAGGAGGAGGAGGAGGAGGAGAGGAGGAGGAGGAGGAGGAGGAGGAGGAGGAGGAGGAGGAGGAGGAGGAGGAGGAGGAGGTGTGGTGGGAGGAGGAGGAGGAGGAGGAGGAGGAGGAGGAGGAGGAGGAGGAGGGAGACGGGGAGGAGGATGAGGAGGATGATGATGATGATGAGGAGGAGGAGGAAGAGGAGGAGGAGGAGGATGAGGAGGAGGAGGACGAGGAGGGGGGGTGAGGAGGAGGACGAGGAGTTGTTGTAGGAGGAGGAGGAGGAGGACGTGGAGGAGGAGGAGGAAGAGGAGGAGGAAGGGGAGGAGGAGGATGAGGAGGAGGAAGAGGCGGAGGAGGAGGAATCATACTGACAATACAAATAGTAATACCACTAGTATCACTAATCATAAACATAGTAATGCGAATAATAAGAAGAAACGTACTGAGACTAATAAGAAGGCGAATGCTAGTCCAAGAAGCATCAACGATGTTGGAAGTAACCCTCCCTCCAAGCTTCCTTCCTCTTCATAGGTCCCCACAACTGTTCACGTCCATTGAGGGGACTGCCTCTTTGGAGCGCATCCGTCTGAAGATCCTGAAGCATGCCGAAACATTGTTCTCGGGATTTCAACGCCACGTATCAACCTGACAGGTGCATCTTGACGATCCGGAATCGTGCCAGAGCGCCATTTCTTGGATTTTAACGCCGCGGACCAACATAACTGTTGCATCCGTATAGTCACGAACCCTTTCAAGACGCTAATTCTGGTACGTTGACCATGGAAATCCGTGGAACTCTTGCAAATGTTTAATCGAATGTACGCGGTGCTAAAGGCGAGAGCCACATTTTGAAAAGGAACCGCCCTCAGCCCGGCAAGCTCTTGCAGATTTTGAGATCGAATGTGCGCGGCGCTACGGCGAGAGCCACATGTTGAAAACGACCCGCCCTCAATCCGTGAAGCTCTTGCAAATATTAAAAAACGAATGTGTTCGGCGCTAAGGCGAGAGCTACATCTTGACAACGACCCGCCCTGAATCCGTGAAACTCTTGCAACATTTTTTGAATCGAATGTGCGCGGCGCTAAAGCGAGAGCCACATTTTGAAAACGACCCGCTGTCGGTAAAACTCTTGCAAAGTTTTTAGAACGAATGTGCGCGGCGCTAAAGCGAGAGCCACATTTTGAAGACGATCCGCCCTCAACCCGTGAAATTCTTGCAAAGTTGTAAAGCGAATGTGCGCGGCGCTAAGGCGGGAGCCACAGTTTGAAATCGATCCGCCCTCAATCCGTGAACTCTTGTAATCTTTTCAAGCGGATGTGGGCGGCGCTAAAGCGAGAACCACATTTTGAAAACGACCCGCCCTCCATTTGTGAAGCTGTTGCCACTTTTTAAGCTCCAGGTTCACAAGTGGTGAAAAAGTCTCAGGCGAAACGCCCGACCCGCCCAAAAAACTGGCTTCGGGGTGCGGCAGGGAGGAGTTATCTATCAGGGGAAGGAATGGAGGAGGGGGTGGGTGGGTGGAGGAGGAGGAGGAAGAGGAGGAGGAGGAGGAGGAGAAGGAGGAGGAGGAGGAGGAGGAGGAGGGGGGGCATTCCTACCCTGCCGCCTCGGCGGAAGCCTCTGGCAGCTCCGAGCCCCAGCAGAGGTTGGGGCTAGGCAGGCTCCTAGCCGAGAGCGCGCAGTCCGCGGCCGCGGGCGGCAGCGAGCGCCTCGCGCAGGAAGGCGCCTCGCGCCACGACGCTTACACCCCTTCCCTGACGATCAATTGGCCATGATAATGATACGATCAGCAGGTCAAGATTTCCAAGGTTTTCAGGATTCCCCGTATTTCCTCATGTTCCACACGGGCTGCAAAACTAGAGCTGCTAGATACTCTGGGAATCCTGGAACGTATCCTGAGCCAGAATTATCATGACATCATGCTCGCCCCAACTTCAGCCTCAGCGTGCCCGAGTCCGTGCGGCGTGGTCTCCCCCCCCCCTCTCTCGAAGACGCATGGGAAGAAAATAAGGGCATAACCATACACTTTCGACTCTCCGCGCGGATCTCTCGGACCTTTGCCGCCTCCCCCCCCTAGCGGCGCCTGCGGCGCCGCCCCTGGCGTGCTCCGCGCGCCAGTCCCAGCGCCGATCCAAAAAATCCGCGCGGACCTCCGAAAGTTGATGTTTGTGCAGTCTTAATTCCTATCGTTCCTCCTCCTCCTCGTTGTAAAGAGGGAAGAGTCCATACCCCCTGTCCCCCCCTGCGTGGCAGAGCGAAAACGCACGTCGTTCTCTTCCTTCGCCCCCCTCTCTCTCTTCTTTCTCCTCCTCCACCTTCTCGTCCTGCTCTTCCTCTTGCTCCTCGTTCTCCTCATAGCACTCCTCCTCCTCCTCCTTCCCCTCGTCCTCCCCCGCGTTCTCCGCTTCCTCGCCCCCCCCCCTCCTCGTTCTCCTCACCCTCCTCCTCGTCCTCCCCCCACCGTTCTGCATCTTCTCCGGTTTCTCCTCGCCCGCCTTATCTCGCCGTCCTGATTCCCTCTCCATCCCCTTTTCCTCCTCTGCGATGTTGCTCCCCGGACCCACGAGGCTGCCACACGGCGAGCCCCGGCGAGAAGTGCTACGATGCCGTCCTCAGAGCCATGACTGCTGCCGCGTCCGCTTCTCCTCGCATGGCGGTCGCTCTCAGCCTCCTGCTCGTCCTGCCGCTGCTGAACATCGTCGCCGTCTCCTCGTTGAGAGTTGAACCTCCTCATCCTCCTCCTGCTCTGCCTCCTCGTCCTCGCCCTCTTTCCCCCCGCCTGCTGCTGCTCCCGCTGCTGATCCTCCCCATAATCCTCTCTCCGCCCTCTTTCTCCTGATGCTGCTTCTCGTCCTGCTCCTGCCTGCTGCCCCTCCTCGTTCCCCCCCCGACCACTGCTGCTCCTACTCTGCTTGCCCTGCCCCTCCCGGGTCTCGTTCTCTTCGCCCCTGCCAGCCGCTGCTCCTTCCGCTCTCCCTGCCGCCCATCCCCCCCTCGCTCCGCCTTTCCTCCTCTACGTATACCTCCTGCTCCTCCTCTTCTTTGGTGTCACTCTCCGCCAGCATGTCTGGCGCCGACGACGGGGACCAGCCTTTCTGAGCGGTCCTGTGGCCCCAAGGCGGCCGTCCAGCCGTCGCCTCCATGTCGCATGCGTCTCCGTGGCGTCGTCATCGTCGTCGTTCGCATTTCTGAATTTCCTTTCCGTCGCCGTCGTCGTGTCGTTAGTCATCCCCGCCGTCGTCGTGCGTCTTCGTCGTCGTCGTCGGTGGCCTTCGTCGTCGTGGTCTTCGTCGTCGTCTTCATCTTCGTCTTCTTCGTCATCGTCGTCGTCGTCGTGGTCGTCGTCGCCGTTCTTCGTCTTCATCGTCGTCTTTTCCCAGACCGTGTACCTCCGCGGACGCGCGTGAGGCTAACCTAGTAACCCAGAATTCCAGAATCCTTCGTTTCCCCCCCTCTCTCCCCACCCGCCCCCCCCCTCTGCCGCGGCTCCACCACGCAGCCCACCTGCTGCCGCTGCTCTTGCGGCTCCTGCCGTTACCCTCTCCTCCTCCTCCTCCTCCTCCTCCTGTGACTTATCGTCTTCGGTAGTTCGCCTGCGCTCGAATCTCGGGCTCAAGGTACCAAGCTTGCAGCTTTCTGTTCTGTGCACGTGTCCTGCGTTCTCTCTTGTCGAGTTGTGTGCGCTCGTCTTCTCCACCCGTTTTGCATTCCCATTTCGCCTTTTCCGCGAGCCCGGACGTGTACGTGCATCCCGTTCGGTTCGACAGCTTGTTGTTGCGCACCGTGATGCGCGTAGGTCCTAGCTTTTCACGTTTACAACCAAATCGGTCGACCCAGCCTCGCTGGATTTGGCGTCAAGCGCAGCCCGTGCCCTTCTGTGGCGCCAAGTCTCCTCTGACGACCGCCTCTGCTGCTGATCATCAGCGGCCGAGGGCGGGCGCACCGGAGACACGCGTCCCACCCAGGGGACTGTCACTCTTGCTTCTGCTCTGGTCGCCTTCGATGTTTTTCGAATTCGAGTATGGGCGTGGTCTTGTTCAACGCTGACCCATCAACCAGGACGTCATGCAGATATGTCGAAGTACTTCAGATAATGTCAGAGCCATCCGTGAGAGAACGAGGTCTTTGTCAAGCGGACCTCGCACGTCATCGGTAAGGCTATCGCGAGGGAGCTACCCCAATACTTTCACATATGGGGATTTGGCAGGCGTTCGATTATGCAGGAATGTTAAAGTCATCCAGTCACTGGGCCCGCAGCATTTCTGAAGAACGTCAGGGTGGCATCATTATTGATGTTTGTGCGTCGTAGGGACAGAAGTGGCTGACGCTCCGACTTGCCCATGTGCGTTCGACTTTGCACTAGTCACGCGCGAGTGTTCACTCAAGCTCAACTGCTCCGCCATCGTGAATCACCACTCTCTTGCACACGAGCGGAATGGAATCAAGTTGCATCGATATTCCCACTGCTCTGCCGCGCATATTCGCCACCTCACTGCGGGGTAGGGAGTGGTGGGCTGAGGGTCTGGAAGGATCAACGAAAACGTTACACAGGAAATTGCTTCCAGCTTTGCTGGGTTCAGAGAAGGGGGAGTTACGGCGGGCCTTGAAGGGAGACAGAATCGCGTAAGTCTCCCAACCAGCAGGCTCGTGAGTATGGCCTCCGCGCTCGAGTGGCCGAACACCTGGCCCGTCCTAGGGCAGTTTTGGTGCTGTCTTGAGGCTTTCGGGGCTGCCGTCTTGGGGCCCTTTTGATGTGATCTTGGAGCCATCTTGGAGTCCTTCGGGGGATATTGGGGCCTTTCAGGAGGTCTTGGGACCGCCTGGGGAGCCTTGAGGCTGTCTGGGGTGATTTTGAGGCCGTCTTGGGGCGGTCTTTGGCTGTCTTGGAGCCGCGGCCATCTTGGAGGCCAGCCGGGAACTTTCGAGTCACCTCGGAGGCCTGTGGAGCCTTTTTTGGAGCCACCTAGAGCCAAATTATGTGGAATGGACAACGTACAGAACATGCTTGCTAGCGTGGACCCCAAACACTGGGTTCTTGCACTCTCGATACGCACTCGATGTGGTGCAGTCTATGTAGTACAAGCTATGTCGTGCAAGCAACGGGGTGCATTTTATGCGGTTCACGCTATATCAATGCAAGGGTTGAAAGCAATTTGGTGCAATATGTATGTGGTGCAAGCTATGCGTGCAGCCCTTGACACGCGAGCCAGCGTGTGAAGCGGGCGCGAGATGTTCATTGGCGGGCACGGGCGGATACCCGAAAATGTCAGCCAGTGCACGGGGCGGGCACAGGGCGAAAACCCGGGGAAACCCAGCAAGCATTGATTGGGGAAACATGCGGGCCATCTTGGGGAGCATTTTCAGGGCCCCCATGGGTGCAATTCAGAACACGCCTCGGGCCCTCTAGAGACGCTCTCGGGGCCCTCGGGTCGCTCCCACAACGATTGAGCCGCCCGGACGGGCTGTGGCGATAGTCGTCGGAGGAAGAGGACAAGGGAAAGGGAGAGGACGAGGCAAGAGGATAATAGTAATCTTGAGCAAGAGCAGGCAGTATTGCAGCATTGAGAAGGAGAAATGACGATGGTGGTGATGGTGATGGTGATGGTGATCGTGATGAACATGCTTATGATGGCAGTGGTGCTGATAGAGGTGGTGGTGGTTGTGACGGTGAGGATGAGGAGGAAGGGACTACGCGAAACAATGTGCGAACAATGTGGGGGCGGATGATGCTGATGTTGTTGTTGATGTTGATGGTGATGTTGTTGTTGATGATGGTTGGTGGTTGATGATTGAACGTGGGGATGCTGCTGCTGATGATGATGCTGCTGGTGGTGATGATGATGGTAACGATGATGATGCTGCTAATGATGGCAACGATGATGATGCTGATGATGCTGATGATGTTATTGCTGCTGATGAAGATATGCGGATGCGGATGACGATGATGCTGGTGATGATGATGATTATGATGATGACAATGCTGTTGCTGCTGATGATGATGGTGATGAGGCTGCTTATGATGATGATGTTGATGATGATGATGATGATGATGATGATGATGATTATAATGGTAATGATGATAACGACGGCGACGATGATTATGATGATGATGATGCTGATAAAGATCTCGAACATGATGCTGATGATGCTGATGCTGATGATGCTGCTGATGATTGTGTTGGTGAGAGTCATGTTATGATGGCCACGACGATAAAGCTGATGACGATGATGACGACGATGGCGATGATGCCGATGCTGATGCTGATGCTGCTGCTGCTGATGATGATGATGCTGGTGGTACTGCTGCTGCTGATGAAGATGATGAGCATGCTGCTGCTGCTGATGAGGGTGATGAGCATGCTGCTGCTGGTGCTTTGACGATGACGATGATGCTGATGATGATGATGCTGCTCATGCTAATGCTGATGATGCTGCTGATGATGGTGCTGACGCAGATGATAACGATGGTCACGATGGTCGTGGTGGTGGTGGGGATTATGATAATTATGCTGCTGATGATATTGATGTTGATGCAGATGATAATGATGCTGCTGATGATTGATGATACTGACGATGCTGGTGATGCTGATGATGACGATGATGCTGATGATGAGGATGATGATGATGGTGGTGATGATAATACTGCTGCTGACACTGACAATGATGTTGATGATGACGATGGTGACGATGCTGATGATGATGATGATGATGATGATCATGATGATGATGATGATGATGCGGATGTTGATGATGATGCTGATGATGATGATTATGAGTATGATGATGATGCTGCTGATGATGCTGCTGATGATGGTGCTGACGATGCTGATGCTGATGATGATGATGCTGATGTTCATGTGATGATGGTGATGATGGTGATGATGATGTTGATGGTGGCGATGATGATGCTGATGCTGCTGATGATGATGATCATGATGATGTTGCGGATTATGCTGATAATGATGATGGTGATGGCGAATGTGATGGTGCTTGTGATGATGGTGCTGCTGCTGATTATGATGCTGATGATCATGATGGTGATGATGATGGTGTCGATGCTGATGTAGATGATGCTGATAAAGATGATGGTGATCATTATGAGGAGGATGAGGATATGATGATAATGAAGATGGCGATCGTGATGCTGATGATGATGAGGAGGAGGAGGAGGCGGAGGAGGAGGAGGAGGAGGAGGATGAGGAGGCTTCCCCCCCCGCCGGGGCGCAGGACCGTAGGGATCGCCAAAAATTCGAGCGACTACCCAGGCGCCCGAGGGGTCGGGCTCCTGCTCCTCCGCGCGGGGGTGACTCAGCAGCAGCCGCCTATCTTTCGCCTTCTCCTTCTCCTCTAGGCCTCCCAGATGGGGTCGTATTAGATGGAGTCGGAGGATCGCGCCGCATCGCCGATGTATTGGCGATGCGACTCGATGCGGAGCGCGACCCCCCATATGGGAGGCCTCTACCTCCTCTGCACCCGTTTCCCGCCCAACCCCCCCTCAGATGGGGACGACCGGAACGCGGAGAGGCAGGTTGGCTCCCTCCCTCTTTGAGGTCCCTCCTCTGCCCCTCCCCCCCTGAACACCTCCCTCCCTCCCTGCACCTCCTCATCCCTCCTGCGCACCCCGACCTCCGCTCGCCTCCACCCTTCACCCTCCGCCCTCCCTCCTGCCCTCCCGCCCTTTCGCCATCTCGCTCAAACGTCATTCTCAGTTGGTCAGCACTGTGATCAAACTGCGCCAGAGCCTCGAGGCGGCCATCCAGGTCGCCAAGACTGAGGCCGTGAACAAGAGGGCTGCAGGGGCGCTGGCCAATGCAGAGGGCGTGAGCAGACCAGCCGCTCCGTCACGAGAGGCTGCTGGTCCAGCACCATGGTTCACTGCAACGTGGGACGCGAACCTGTTCTAGATTTCGAGGATGGGGATCAGCACGAGCCCAACGCCGTGAATTATGGGCTCGAGGAGCTCAAGAAGCGGATCGGCACCAAGGAACCGCAGGTCCAGGCCCTCATCGAGCGGGCGCGCAAGGTGAGGACCACCCAGCAGGTGCGGCACCAAAGGAAGAGGAAGAGCGACGACGGCGGCTCCGTGCTGCCCCAGCCGCAGGAGGTGGCGCTGGCGTTGGGCGTCATTCGTTGCTCTCAAGATCTTAAGACCAATCGCCCCACATTGAGGGATGGTGAGAACTATACGCTCGCTAAACCATATCCCAAACTCTACGACTGGAACTACAGCAGTGCACCTCGCCAACAGCTCTTCACTGACAAAGAACTATACGTGGACGATTACCATACCCGAAACAAGTCGCAACGCATCGCAGGGATGCCCTCGCATGAAATACACAACTAGGCCTTGGAACACCCCGCCCCACAAGCCACGCCCAATCCGAAACCGAGACACATCGACACCATGACACGATGGTCCTTGTTGCGACTGGTGACTAGGGGACAACACGTGGTAGTCGGTAGTAGAAGTAGTAGCTGTAGTAGTAGTAGTAGTAGTAGTAGTAGTAGTCGTAGTCGTAGTCGTAGTCGTAGTCGTAGTCGTAGTAGTAGTAGTAGTAGTAGTAGTAG
>CAUYUJ010010902.1:140000-152500 GCA_963575745.1 Prorocentrum cordatum | reverse complement strand
AAGACGACATGACACGCGTAGAAGCTTTTTCCCGAGCACGACGTGGTTTATAGATCGCGCGGTGGTCTTGTGCCGCCGGTTTTTGAAAGCACGTGGCATGCCCCGGGCAGGGGGGAGGGACATGACAGGTTGCTTGCGCGGGCCCATGAACGAGGATCACCTGAACGGTGCGCTGCCTGCGATGCCAGGGGGCGCGGTAGGGTTGAATTTCAACGGCGATCTGCAGATCCCGCACAGGTTTCCAGTGACGGAGGCAACGCGCGAAAGTTCAATTTGCGAAGGGCGGTGCTGGGAAACGGATCGGCACCATAGACATGGTGCTGGCAGCGCAGCGAGCGCAGAATGCAGCGGCGGGGTATGCGGCGGACAATCAGTGCAAGCGGCGTGCCCCGTCGTTCAACGAGGTGAGGGAGATCAAAAAGGGCCGCCGCGCGCTGGCGGAGCAAACGGAGGACAGGACCGCGGCATACCGAGCGAACAGGCACATG
Source organism: Prorocentrum cordatum (assembly GCA_963575745.1). Lineage (NCBI taxonomy): Eukaryota > Dinophyceae > Prorocentrales > Prorocentraceae > Prorocentrum > Prorocentrum cordatum. The sequence continues at coordinate 152,012 of CAUYUJ010010902.1, read as the reverse complement.
AAGAGCTTTGTCAGTGACATGTGCGGGGGAGGCGCGGCGCGGTCGGCGCAGGAAAGTGCGAACCTGCGAGCGCACGGGGGGCCGAGAGACGTGACCAGTGCCGAGAGTATCAAGACTGCGAAGACAGCCATGACCCTGGGGGTAGAAGCAGTGCGCATGGCGGAGTGGCTCTGCGCAGACGGGCACGGCGTTGCCGTGGCAGCGCCGGGGATTGTCGAAGCGGACAAACGAGAAGGGTCGAAGGAGGTTCGAATTGTTTCGAAGTGTCCGGTGTACTTGCATGGCATGCGCCCAGTGGGCGCTCCTGGTGCGCCGGACTGGGGCGCTCTTATTTGTGTGCGAGGTCCTGCGATGCTGGCGCATAGAGCTGGCGGAGATGTCGGCTGCGGCCGGCAGTGAGTGCCAGGCGGAGCTGGCGCTGTCGGGGGTCCGAAAGGTCCGCGAAGCAGACCAGGGGGGGCGGGGGCTGGCGGAGGCGGGGCGCAGGTGGGGGCCCAGCTGAAAGCTGGAGTGGGCTCTGTTTGTTTTCCTTCGTGGGTTCCGCTCCCGTCTGTTCCAGAAATGGAGAGACTCTGAGGCGCGCGTGGGTGGTGGCGCGTGGCGATCGCCCAAGGAATTCTAGTTTTCATGGGGCGCCGCAGCCGAAGCGTGGGGCTGATGGGGGTAACAGGAACGAGCACTTATTGATGCTATATTTTCGGGCGTTCACGCTTCGTGATGACGTCGACTGCGGAGTGCCGCGCCCGCGGGATTTCTGCGGAGCGCAGGGCTCGTGGTCGGGGGCGTCCTCAGAGTTGAAGGAACGCATGCCGTGGGAGGAGACAAAGAGATGCGTGCGTAACTGCATGGGCGCGGTGGACTTGCGGCCAGTCACGGGGGGGGGGGGGCCTCGTGGAGCGCGAGGGTGAGCTGTGCAGCGACGAAGAGCTGGACCCGAGATTTGTCGATGCGGCGACCAGGCGGAAGACGCGCGTGGGGGGTGCTTCCATGGGAAAAGCGGACAGGCGGGTAGACGCAAATGCAGAGCGCGAAAGGGAAACATGTCGGGAGGCCACGGCAAGGGGCGACGCCGTGTGGGGAGAGGGCGACGGTCGGAAGAGCGGAAAGCGCAAGAAGCGAGCCAGGGACGGCGTGCTGAAGTGGGGCGACGCGGCAGCGCAGAAGGCGCTGGCGGTGGCCGCGGCGTCAAGGTCCGCAGAGGGAAGCGGCGCGGCTGAAGCGGAGGGTGCCCCAGAGGTGGTTGCGGGGGAAAAAGCGACGGCGTCCAGCGCGCGGAGGTGGGCGACCGGGCTTGCAGAGGGCGGGTTGACCGCAGGTCAGCGTGGTGTCGTTGAGAAGGTGGCAGATCGGGTGTTGGCGCAGGAGTTCGCGGGTTCCGCGATCGGCGAGAGGCCAGGCAAGGGGCGTTCTGATATTGGGCCTTTCATGTGGGTGTTACATGGTGGCCCAGGGGCCGCGGGGGTTTTGTCGTCGACAAAATCCGGCGATACTTGTTATAGGAACAGATGACGTGGGCGCGCGGCGTAGATTTCCAGGCGGCAGTTTTGCAGGCTACGAACGCGTCTGCGCTTGACGGGAATATAATCCACAGTGCATTTGGGGTCGGCGCGAGCAAGGCGAAGGCGCCGAGTGCGGGGGGCGATGCGAGCGCAGAGTCCAAGGGGAAGACGAAGAAGGAACTGGCCGCTCAGCGCATGACACAATGGAAGTGGTTGCTCGTGGGCGAAGTGAGCATGGTGAGCGCGAACTTCCCAGCAGAGCTCGACTCGCACTTGCGTTCGTGCATGTCAGTTGCATGTGATGTCATGCTGCGGGAATTTCTATTAACTGGAGCCGCCGTCGGGGACAGCCATTAATGCGCAGCCCACATCTGAAAAACGCGAGGAAGTACGCGCCAGGTGCCGCGGAGGACCACGGGAAGTATATCTTTTGGGGTGCGGGAGGCGAGTTGGCGGTTCAGAGACTGGCGGAGTTGACGGAGTGCAAGCGCCTGGAGGACCAGGGCGATTGGTTTCTCGGAGTGCAGGGCGAGTAAGGCGTGCGTGCGCATGCTTTTGGGTGATTTTTTCAAGCAGGAAGGTTCATGTATGTTTTCTGTCGGACCGTGCCGGTTCTTCCGGCAAGTATCCGCAAGGGCTTCGCCCCCTGCCGCCAGCCCCCTCTCTATCATAATGGGTTATAACGGAGTCGCGGCGGTGCGTCTGGGCGCTGCCTTGGCGCATTGGGAACGGCGTCTGGGAACCGTCAGCACATGCTGAAACATTGGCGTTATCCTCGTGGCCTTCTGCCCATCCCGCCATCGTGCCTGGGTTGTTGGTCTGAGGCCTCTTGTATATGTGTTGGGATGTCGTGGGGGGCCTTTCGGGGGCCTCTTGGAGGCGGTTTGGGCGCCTCTTGGGGGCCTCTTGGGGCCTCGTGAGGTATTTTTGAGTTTCTTGGAGGCCTCTCGGGCGCGTCTTGGGCGCCCCATGGGGCCTCTTGTAGAAGATCGTGGCCTCGGGGGCGCGAGTGTGGCGCGATTTACGAGGGATCGTGGCTTCAGGAGCGCGAGCGTGGCGTAATTGACACCGGATCGTGGCATCGGGGGAGCGAACGTGGGGTAATTTTCGGGAGATCTTGGCCTCGGGGGCGCGAGTGTGGTGTAATTTTAGATGGATCGCAGCCTCGGGGGCGCGACCGTGGTGTAACTGACGGGGGATCGTGGCCCCGGAGGCGAGAATGTGGTGTATTTTGGGGGGTCGTGGCCGCAGGATCGTGGGTACGGAATACCGAATAGTTTGCGGAGGATCTTGGCCTTGGGGGCGCGAGTGTGGCGTAAATTGCGGGGGCTCGCGGCTTCGGCGGCGTGAGTTTCAAGTATTCTCACGCGTCCCAGGGCCCTTGGAAATTTTGAGAACCCTCCCGGGAGGTGGTAATCAGGGTTTTTTCCGGCTCCCCCCCCTCGAGCAGAAATCAACGTTACAGTAGGAAGCAGAAAGCAGCAATGAAACACTGGAAATTGGATTTGGTGCAGGGGGCATGACACCTCCGCCACGCAGTTTGATGGCCCCGCAAAATGGCCGGCGTATATTCCGCTGCAGCGTGGGCCTCATTTTCTGATCGCCGGTGTGCTTCTGTCGTTCAGGATGGCCTTCTCGCCCCAGCAGTGGCCGCCTTCGGAATCCGAGCCCTTCCTCATGGTCGTCTCCGCGCTCACTTCCCCTCGTCAGCCTTTCCTCGCTCTCCTCCTGCCCCCGCTCCCATTCCTGCTGTTGCTGCTGATGCTGCTGTTCCCCGTCCTCCTCCTTCATCCTCCTCGTCTTCACCCTGCTCACCCTCCAGCTCATCTGCCACTCGCCCCTCCGATATACACGGCTTCCCTTGGTGTCCTCTTGTGTGTTCGTTGTTCGATGTGCCACCCGACTGCGGGCCGAGAACAGGTGAGCGCCATGGGAAAAGACGGGTTGGAAGGGCCCGATGTCAGATATGGCGCGTGCGTTCCTAGCTTACCTCCACCCCTCGCCCCTCCCCCTGGCCATGTCGTCCCCTCTTTCTTCTCCCCGGTGATGACGATGCGGATGCTTTGGATGAGTAGGAGGGGAACTTCGAGGAGGGGTGCGTCCTCTTTGTTCTCCTGTTCCTCCTCTTCCTTCTCCTCCCCCTCCTCCTCCCCCTCCTCCCCTCGCCCCTCCCCCCCCCTTTCCCTTCGCCCCCCCCCCCCCCTTCCTCCTGCAGGAGGCGGAGGAGGAGAGGGCCGGCGAGGACGGCATGGACGACGTTGACGTTGGCGTCGGCCGCCCGCGGCCCGCGGCCGAGGGCTCACCCCGCGGTCCAGCTTCGCGGAGTTCCAGGCGCTCTGGCTTCGCGCCTTCCTGCCTCTCTCCCTCGGAGCGAGGGGGGGGGGGCAGCGGCATCAGCAGGATGAGGGCGATGGTGGACGAAGCGGGCGAAGACGAGGAGGAGGGGATTCCTTGTCCTCGTCCTGCCTCTCTGTTCCTCTCCTCGCTCGTCCTGTGTGGGCGCAGGGGTAGGGGAGAGGTCTATCTACCCCCCCCGCAGTACTGCCGTGTCAGTCGCCCCCACCCGTACCCCACCACATACGGAAGTATCACCCAAGTCTCAGCATGGGCAGGGGCTGCAACAGACAATAATGGGGAACCAATGCAGACGCCAGCGAGGTGCTTGACGCCGGCGAGGTGCGCCGCGCGTGCCAGGGTACTTCGATTGTCCCTGTCAGTAACGACGCAAAGTGATAGCGCGGCGCCTGGGCATGGTCCAATTTTTTGCTACATCGTGCGTGAGCTCTGCATTCGTGTTTGACAGGGGTTGTGGGCTTGCACGCGCCAGGCAAGATGCTGCCCCCCCCCCCCCCCCCTTGTCCTTGACATAGAACAAGATGACGTGATCGCGGGGCTCCTGAGCATAAACCACGTTTTACCAAAACATGCATGTACCATATCCGTAAGGGCTTCGCCCCCTGCCGCCGGCCCCCTCTCTCGGAGAATGGGCCATGGAAGAGCTAAGTCATGAGGCTTTGGCGCTGTCGTGCAGCAGTATCGGAACTTCATGCGAGGCCGATTCGCAATCGGCAAAACCAACTGATCACAAGAGGGGTTACCACACAGGGCGATTGGTAAGACGTGTATGGTTTACGAGCTTGGTTACCACACCTTGGGATTAAAGGGCCGAGGGAGTACTCGCAGTTTGGGTTACCACGCCTTGCGATGGATGTGCGTGAGGGGTGGCACCGAATTTCAGAAATGTGGCAAATCCCCTGTGTTTTTGGACCCTGACCCCGCGGATCTGCGTGAGGGGTGGCACCGAATTTCAGAAATGTGGCAAATCCCTGTGTTTTTGGACCCTGACCCCGCGGATCTGCGTGAGGGGTGGCACCGAATTTCAGAAATGTGGCAAATCCCTGTGTTTTTGGACCCTGACCCCGCGGATCTGCGTGAGGGGTGGCACCGAATTTCAGAAATGTGGCAAATCCCATGTGTTTTTGGACCCTGACCCCGCGGATCTGCGTGAGGGGTGGCACCGAATTTCAGAAATGTGGCAAATCCCATGTGTTTTTGGACCCTGACCCCGCGGATCTGCGTGAGGGGTGGCACCGAATTTCAGAAATGTGGCAAATCCCTTGTGTTTTTGGACCCTGACCCCGCGGATCTGCGTGAGGGGTGGCACCGAATTTCAGAAATGTGGCAAATCCCTGTGTTTTTGGACCCTGACCCCGCGGATCTGCGTGAGGGGTGGCACCGAATTTCAGAAATGTGGCAAATCCCCTGTGTTTTTGGACCCTGACCCCGCGGATCTGCGTGAGGGGTGTCGATTTTGAGCCCCCCCAGCAATTCAGACAACGCGCGCAGGTGGTGCTAAAAATCTGGTTTGGGCCTCCCTCCCCTCGCGCGGTCAATCAACTAGTTACAGTAACCAGCAAGAAGCAGAACTGCAACACGAACTACAAACTACAACTGGTACAGGAAACTGCGAATCACGGGCCTACAGCCTGGTGGCCCAACAAGGGGGCCGGCGGATTTGTCAAGAATGGTGTGTGTTTGTGTCCGTGTGCGTGTGTGTGTGTGTGTGTGTGTGTGTGTGTGTGTGTGTGTGTGTGTGTGCGTGTGTGTGTGTGTTTGTGTGTGTGGCTCATGTTTTCGGGTTTGTCGCCAGTCAGGTTGGGGCTGAGGTGTGTATAACTAGTAAGAAAAAGGTACAGTTTTCCCGAAGGGAACGATGGGGTTGTAATACCAAACGCCTTAAACCACTCACGCCCTACATGGCTTTTGGGATGATGTAATGAGGTGCTGATGATGAGTATGGTAATGAGGATGAGTAATGCTACTTGCCAAGATGTGCATGAATCTGAGGGGTGGGGACGGGGGAGCGGCTGTTAGGACAGAGGTGGATGATGGGGAATCTGAGGAGGAGGTGGAGGAGGAAGAGGACCAGTTTAAACCCAATAGTCATCAACGATGTTGGAATAAACCTTCCCTCCAAGCTCCCTCTTCATAGGCTCCTACAAGGGTTCATTTCCACTGAGGGAACTGCTTCGTTGGGAGACAACCGTTTCAAGACTCTGAAGCATGCCAAAACATTGTTCTCTGCATTCCAACGCCACGGATCAACTTGACTGCTGCGTCGTGACGATCCTCAATCGTGCCAGAACGCCCTTCTTTGGGCTCCAACATTGCGAACCAACGTATCTGTTGCGCCCTCGTAATCCTGAGTGCTTCCAATACGCTGTTCCTGGTACGCTGATCGTAGAAATCAGTGAAACTCTTGCAAATGTTTAAAGCGAGTGTGCGCGGCGCTAAGGCGAGAGCCACAGCTTGAAAAGCCCTCAATTCGTGAAACTCGTGCGAATTTTCAAATGAATGTGCGCGGCGCTAAGGCGAGAACCACATTTTGAAAACCACCCGCCCTCAATCTGTGAAACTCTTGCAAACGGTTAAAATCGAATGTGCGCGGCGCTATGGCGAGGAACACAACCCGCCCTCAATCCGTGAAAGTCTTGCACATGTTTAAAACGAATGTGCGCGGCGCTAAGGCGAGAGCCACATTTTGAAAACCATCCAACCTCCATTTGTGAAATAGTCAGTTTTTAAGCTTCAGGGTCATGAATGGTGAGGAAATCTCAGGTGAAACTCCCAGGCCGCCCTGAAAACGGGCCTCGAGGTGCGACAGGGAGACGTCATTTATAAGGAACAGGAATGGAGGATGAGGAGGAGGAGGAGGAGAAGGAGGAGGAGGAGGAGGAGGAGGGGGAGAAAGAGGAGGAGGAAAAGGATGAGGAGGAGGCCGAGGAGGAGGAGAAGGAGGAGGAGGGGGAGGAGGAGGAGGAGGAGGAGGAGAAGGAGAAGGAGGTGGAGGATGAGGTGGACGGCGATTTCTTGGGGCCTGGGTATAGATTCTGGGACGGTGGTGGTGATGATGATGATGATGATGATGATGACGCTGATGCTGATGCTGATGATGCTGTTGCTGATGCTGATGCTGATGCTGATGCTGATGCTGATGATGGTGATGATGATTATGCTGATGATGACGATGATGATGATGATGATGACGACGACGATGCTGATGATTATGATGCTGATGATGATGATGGTGGTGGTGGTGATGATGATGATGATGGTAATGATGATGATGAGGATGATGAGGATGATGAGGATGATGATGATGATGATGATGATGATGATGATGATGATGATGATGATGATGATGCTGATGATGCTGATGACGACGATGATGATGATGATGATGATGATGATGATGATGATGATGATGATGATGATGATGATGATGATGATGATGATGATGATGATGATAATAATGATGACGATGGTAATGGTGGTGGTGATGATGGTGGTGGTGATGGTGATGAATGTGATCGACTGCTCTGAAAACTTGGAAAGAAGAGGAATATGCTGTGGACGAAACCGACGGCGGGCCTCCCTGGGAGCCTTCCCAGGGAGGAAAACAAGACGAGGAGGACCGACCTCCCCTGGGCAGAGGAGGGGGAGGCTCGGGGTGAAGCGCATGAGGAGGAGGAGGAGGAGGAGGAGGAGGAGGAGGAGGAGGAGGAGGAGGAGGAGGGGGGAGGAAGTGGTGGAGCAAGAGGAAGAGGAGGAGGAGGAGGAGGAGGCGGAGGGGAGGAGGAGGAGGAGGAGGAGGAGGAGGAGGAACATGAATGAGGACGAGGAGGGGAGGAGGAGGAGAGAGGAGGAGGAGGAGGAGGAGGAGGAGGAGGAGGAGGAGGAGGAGGAGGAGGAGGAGGAGGAGGAGGAGGAGGAGGGAGGAGGAGGAGAGGAGGAGGAGGAGGAGGAGGAGGAGGAGGAGGAGGAGGAGGAGGAGGAGGAGGAGGAGGAGGAGGAGGAGGAGGAGGAGGAGGAGGAGGAGGAGGAGGAGGAGGAGGAGGAGGAGGAGGAGGAGGAGGAGGAGGAGGAGGAGTAGGTAGGAGGACGTAGGAGGAGGAGGAGGAGGAGGAGGAGGAGAAGGAGGAGGAGGAGGAGAAGCTCGACCTGCGGAGGGGGGAGGAGGTGGCCAGGTGCTCTTGCACAGCACCAAGGACGCCGACTGTCCGCTGCCATGCGAGGCGCGCCTTTTCGCCAAATCCATGCAAGGACGGTCCCCCGTTGGCCCCCTCGCCGTCGTCGTCGTCGTCGTCGTCGCCGCCGCCGCCGCCGTCGTCGTCGTCGTCGTCGTCGTCGTCGTCGTCGTCGTCGTCGTCGTCGTCGTCGTCTCATCCCCATCGTCATCTGCGGCTTTAGGACGCGCCGCGATCCAGACACCGCAGGCGTGAGCCAAGCATCTTTAGCGCAGGGCCGGGTCAGATGGGCTAGGAAACGCGATTTTTGATGCGAGGTGGGGGCCTAAATCTTAATCAAAGTCGCCTACGGCGAATCAACGCCACCCCCCTTTTGCAAACGCCCATGCGGCCGAAGTCTGGCCAAGCTATTGGACTACGTGATCCCCTAGCCTCTGTGGAACTCCTTGGGCGAATACTCGGGAGTGGACGAGGAAGGAGTCGGAGGAGTTTGAAGAGAAGGAGGACGAGGAGGAGGAGGAGGAGAAGGAGGAGACTCTTGTGGTCCTGGGGGCTTCCTGGGTGCCTCTGAGGGGCCTCTGAGGGGCCTCCTGGTGCCACCAGGGGTCTTCCTGGGGCCTCTTGGAGGCCTCCTGCAGGCCTTTGGGGGCTTCCAAGCGACCACTTGACCTTCAGAGGCCGTCTTGGAGTCCTCTCTGGGGAGCCGTGGGTCCCTCTTCTGGCGCTGTATGACCGTCTTGGAGTTTTTTGGGCCCTGAGCTTCAGAGAACTTCGTGGTGCGGGCCCTTGAGAACCTCACGAAGCCTCGATCGAACTTTCAGAACTGCAGAAACCTTGGAGCACTCCTTTACGTGTTCAAGACACGATGGCGGATTTGTCCGACCTGGTGGTCAGATTTGAGGAGCGATGCGATCAAAGCGATCGTCGTCTTCGTCCTCTGATCTCCCCATGCAGAGCGTGCATCTGGTGCATCTGGGGATTCTTTTTTTCTCTCGTGTTCTAAGGGGCTGGCCCCTCTTGTCGGAGTCGAGCGTCCCCCGTGCGTGCTCTATGGCCGTTCCCGCTCCGCACTCCATGGCTAGAGCGCCGTTCTGCATCTGGTTGTCGCAGTCGCCCGTTCCTCGTCAGTGCCCTATCGCCGTGTCGCTCACTGCACTGTGCGCTGGTTTTCGAAGCTTGCCCTGCTTGTGGCGATCATCCGCTCGCGCTCCCGGCTTCGTGGCTTGCGCCCAGTGCTCTGCCCTGCTTGTCGCGGTGGGCCGTTCTCGGCCGGTGCTCTGTGGCTGTCTGCGCTCGGTGCCCTGCGGCAAGTCCTGCCACCGTGCCAGCCCAGCACCTTGGGTTGCGACTGTTCGGGGGGGCGCGCAGGAGGCCGCAGCGTGTGACACCTCGAGTCCCGAGGTTTGGGAGAGCCCTTGATATGCGACACACTCTTCCGCGTCGTGTCGGGGTTATCTCGTCCTCTCCGCCCTTTCTTCCGTATTTTCTTGGGCTTCTGTGGGGCTGTCTGTGGGGTCCTTTGGGCCACTATGGGGCGTCTCTGGGCTTTCTTGGGCCTTTGTGGGGCCTTCTTCGCCGTCTGGGATGTTTCTTACGGCCGTCTTTGGACCGTCGTTGGGCCGTCTTGGGCTGTCGAGGAGTTCTCTGAGGCCGTATGGGATCGCTCTGGAGGCTTTCTTGGGCCAGCTTGGAGCTTTCTTGGGGGTGTCCCGGGCCGTCCAGGGCCCCTATTGGGCTGTCTTCAGACCGTCTTGGGGGGTTGTTGTGCCAGGTGGGTGCCCTCATAGGCCGTCTTAGGACCATCTTTGAAGCCTGTAGGGCCCTCAGGAGCTGCAGGAAACCCTAAAAGACGGATATGCCCAAGTCTCTGAAACGACCAAAGACAAGGTCACTGTTTTTTGGCTCTTCGGGCCCTGCTGAGGGTCCTTTTGTGGCCCTCTTGAGCCGTCTTGTGAGCCTTTTTGGCCGTCTTGAGGCTATCTTGGGCCACCTTGGGGCCATCTTGGCCCATCTTGGAGGCATGTCGGGCCTTCTTGGCGGCCTCGGTTGCCTGCCTCGGCTGTCTTGGAAAGTCAGGAGCGCGGATCAACATTTTCGATGTTGTTGCGAGGGATCGTGTATTCGGAAGTGCGGACCCATCGTTCTTCCCCAAGTAGGCTTTGCCGATGGGTTTCTGACTTGATTTTGACAAGCCAGTGGGAGTCTCAAGAGTCCTTGATACTGTTTGCTTACAGTTGCGTTGCTCAGAGGTTCTTTGGTTCTGTAACCTTGCGGTAGCGTTGCCCCGGATTCCTTGACCTGTTCTCTTCCAGTGGCGTTCTTCGGGTGGATGGGTTTTGTGTGCTTAAGGTGGCGTTTAAGCCCTGCGCTGGCTGGCGTAACGCCATGCAACGCCAAGCAACGCCAAACAATGCCAAGCCACTCCAAGCAATGCCAAGCAATGCCAAGCAATGCCAAGCAACCCCAAAGCAATGCCAGCCAACGCTAAGCACCGTTAAACAATGCCAAGTAAGGCCAAGCACCGCTAAGCAACGTTAAGCACCGCTAAACACCGCCAAGTCATGCCAAGCAGTGCCAAGCAGTGCCAAGCAACGCCAAGCAACGCCAAGGAATGACAATCAATGCAATGCCAAGCCATTCCAAATCATACAAAGCATTGCCAAGCAGCCCCAAGCAATGCGAGCAATGCACCCATGCAGTAGGACGCTTTCCCTAATTGGGGTCGTGCCGGGCTCATCTTACAAGGGAGAGGGGTGGTGGTGCGTGCAGCGAATATCATCTTCCGTTCTCCTCCCCTCTTCGCCCATCCTTCCCCCTTCCACTCCTAGTCCAACTCTCCTTCCTTGTCCAATTCCCACTGAGTTCCGAATCGGGCTTCGACTCCTACGCGCGAGGCCTGTGCGCAGACAGGACTGCCACGACAGCTTATGGCAAGATTTCGGCGCTCGGGCCCTCCCGCTTGCTACCATGGGGGGGATTCTCCACACCAGCTCCGACTCCAGCTCAGAATCCGACTCCTGCATGCTGGCCCGATGCTGGCTCCGACTCCAACTCCGACTGTAAACACAGGTCGGCCATTCATGCCTTGCTCCAGGCCACAATTTATTCGATTGGCTCCAGCCGACTCCTGATATTTTCGTTACGACTCCGGCTCCTTCCCCCGGAACATCTTTTACATAACGGGCATTGTTTGTTTCGTTGATCTTTGGCTGTGACACTTGTCTTCCTGAATTCGGAGAGCGCGTCCTCTTCTGCTACGGACACGTCTTTCAGCTTCTGTTATACATCCGATGTTTGTTCCGATCTCTCCGACTGGCTCCAACCAGTTCGACTCCTGACTCGGGTCCCGGCCCGCCCGAGCTGCCCTCGTAGGGCGGGTCCGTCGGACCGACGATGCGCGCTCCGCTACCCTCCGGTCCCAGGGAGGACAAGGCCGAGGCGGATGATGAGGCGAAGGAGGAGTAGGGGGCCCCGACGAGGACAATAAGGACGGGAGGCGCCGCATGAGGAGGGAGGGGGATGATCATGTGGAGCATGGCGAGAAGGAGGATCATCAGCAGCAGTGTGAGAAGAAAGGAATGCGATGGCAAGGCTGATGATGATGAGGAGGAATGGGCGACGACGGCGACGGCGACGGCACCGACGACGATGGCGCCGACGACGATGGCACCGCCGACGACGCTGCCAACGACAACGGCGACGGACGATGCCGACGGCCGATGTCGACGCCGAAGCCGATGCCGCCGACGCCGACGCCGATGACGCCGATGCCGATGCCGATGCCCATAACGATGATTATGATAATGATGAAGTTGCTGATGATGATGAGGAGGGTGATGATGAGGCTGAGGATGATGAGGATGATACTGCTGATGATGATGACGATGTTGACGATGATGATGATGATGCTGATAATGATGTCGTTGATGATCCTGAAGATGAGGATTATGATGATGACTACGACGATGATGATGCTGGTGATGATG
>CAUYUJ010010902.1:117500-135000 GCA_963575745.1 Prorocentrum cordatum | reverse complement strand
AGGAAACGATGAGGTGGCGACGGCCATCGACAGCAAGATGAGGGTGTATGCCGCTGCGCCCGAAACGCTGTTTCGGAAGGGAACGATGAGGTGGGCACGGTCATCGACCACAAAATGAAGGTGCATGCCGCTCCGCCTGAGACGCTGTCTTCCGTAGGGAGCGATGAGGCGGCGACGGCTATCGAGAGCGGAAACACCTACGAACACGCATGTGGTTGGCAATCCTGTCGCCGAACTCGGCTACATCAGAGATGTCGAGGACCAGGTGGAGCGCCGGGCAGCAGGTCGCGAGGATGCGGGGGCGCGGAAGCCGTTTTTGAGTCACCGCAAGAGGTTCGACAATCGAGGTGGCAGCGCTGTCCTGGGTTGGGAAGGCATCGAGGTCCAGTTGCGTCTCCTGCGTGATGGCGATGCTCTTCGTGGTGGTCTTCAGCCTGATTCGGGGTCCTGCTCGCCCCCCCTCGGCACAGTCGCCCTCGGAGCCTCTCGGCATCGGGGCGATGTTCCAGGGCTCCGCGATGACCTCGGCCGAGATGGCTGCAGCTGCGGGGCCGCCGTCCGTTCAGCCTGCTGAGTCGGACCACTGTCGACAGAGTTGAGTTTCGGTGTCACATTGAAGGAAGAGTTTGCGTAATCTTGGCGGTATGTGGACAGTGGAGTTTGCCGTGCTAATTGTGGCGGTTGGCTCGGCATTGCCAGTTTCAGTTTGCATCGATTTCCGCGCCGTTAGCTTCGGGGTCACACATCTGCCTTCAAGTCTGTGTCGTTGTGATAATATTGGTATGCGTTTAGCTGCATTCGCATTATGTGCGCAATTTCGCGGCGGACTTGTTGGTATTCGTGTTGGTAGCTGTGGTATGCCATCTCGGTTTATCAGCTATTCAGAATGTTACGCTGCCCTTGCTGGGTATCCTGGCGTGCCACTCATTTTGATTCAATCAGAGCGTTGTTCTGCATTCCGTATCTTTGACGGCAAGGCCGGGGTGCAATTTAAGCGGTGTCGTGCTCCTTTTCCCCCCTCCTCTCCTTTCTCGCCCCTCTTTCTCCTCATCGTCAGCCTCCTCCTCCTCCTTCCCGTTTTCCTCCGGGTACCACTCTTTCCGCGTCCTTTCTCGCTTCATCCCCCATGTTGCCCTCTCTGTCTCTCCCTCTCTTTTCTTCCCCCCTCCCTTCTTCTCCCTCCTCGTCGTCTTCCCCCACCTCCGCATCTCCTTCCTCGTCTCCAGCCTCCCCCCCCTAATCGCCGAATCGCCTCGCATATCTCGTCCCCCCCCCTCCCTCCGCAGTCTTCTCCGCCTCCTCCCTCCCCCTTCCGCCTCGGGGGCCTTGCGCCCTGCCGCAGAAGGCAGTGCCATGACTTGTCGACTTCGACGGCGGGGGACCGCCGAGGCGGCTCGGCGCGCGAGGGGCCCATGGTTCGGAGCAGCCCACAGTGGCCATGTCGAGGAAACGCGCGCGGCTTAAGGAGCGTGGGCCAGCGACGGGTTCTGTTTGCGCATTCGGTGGGCGCGCCCCGTCGGCAGATCGCGCGGCGTTGGCGCCATGTTTCAGGGTTGCCTTCCCCGATCCATGGATCAGGCGCCATGTTGGCGTTTGTTTGGCCATGGCCAGCACCGAAAGCAACTCCTCGCAACCTGGGGAGAGGTTGTCGTTGAGTCTGCGTTCGGATCCGTGGGGGACGGAACCGACAATGCAGCGGAAATCGCTTCGCGCGTCTTCTCAAACGCTGCGTCGCGTGCAGCTCGAGGCCGAGCGTGCGTGGCGGAAGCGGCGGCCGAGCGGAACGGGTCGCTGGTGCAGGTGGTTATCGGTTACATGTGGTACGTGGGATGAAGGAAGCAAGGTTGGTATTGTGACCTGGCAGAGATGGCGTGGTCATTCTGCAACTCGTCTTAGTTTGATCAATTTGGTGCGGGCGTTGGAGGCCGATGCACGAACTTGGGCCGCGCCCGGGGCAGGTGTTTGGGCGGCGGCTCTGGCGCGCGCCCAGTGGACGACGGTGCCCGGCAGGGTGCTCGCGGTGCGGTCGTGGCGCGGAACGGCGGGCCGCTGGGGCTGGACGAAATGCCCGACCACGTGGAAACGGCCGCCCAGGACGGCATGCAGCACGTAACTGGACCCTGCTGTCGCCATACAGGTCACGGCCCACATGGTTCACGACCTCCCAGCCCAGTTGGTGGCAACAGGGCTGCCGAGAAGGCGGCCATAGGGGCGGCTTGCGACCCGGGGAGGTGCCAATCGATAATTGAGACACTTGACTTGATCATGCGCAGGCAAGCCTGATCGCGCGTGCCGCTGTACACGGCCAGCGGGGTGGCGTTGCCCCCAATCGCGGGCATCCCACGTTTCTTTTTGATGTCGCGGGGCCCACTATCGGTCAGAACCGACGCTGCCCCTTCCCCGCTGACTTGCTGATGAAGGCCATTGGGTCTCCTGGCCCAGTCGGGTCTTAGGGGCAGCGGTCGCGGTGGCACACTGGGCTCAGTGTGGTTTCGGCTCCACCTGCAGGCTTCATTTTAGGAACGGCGCTTCGTTTCCGTCGTTCAGAGAGACGCTGTCGCCCCAATGCGGCCTGTCTGCTGGTTCCGAATCCTTCCTCATTGCTATCGCCTCCCCCTCTCCCTTCCGAGTTCCTCCAGCTGCCGACCAGCTGTCGTATTAGGATCGTGTGTGTATTCCAGGCCTTCGAAGATAGCCCCGAGTGGATCCTAGTTTGGGTCGCCAACATCGTGTTCACCCCGAATCCTAAAGGGGGGTCTCGTCCGATTGGGTTGTTGTATCAGTGTATGAAGCTACGGAACAAACTGGGGCAGCCGATGTGTCGAGAATGGGAACGTGCTCCCAACGTGGAGTTTTCCCGGGAGAGCGGGCCGACGCCTACCTGCGAGCGAGCAGGGTGGTTGTATAACTTCATGGCCTCCTTCTGTAAATCTATGGGCACGCGGAGCGCCACAGTGCTGCTGGAATTGAGAATTTCGTTGAGCACGTTGGCCAGTCGGACCTGTTCGCTGCCGTTCGCAAGTTCGATTTCAGCTGGAAGCTTCTGAAGGGTGGTGGTGGCCTTCGATTCGGAATTCAGGGCGTTGTTGTTTGATGGGGCGTTTTCGGAGTTCGTTCAGGCCACGGGGGCAGTGGTAGCAGGATGTGTTGCAGCGACCACGTTGGCGAAGCTTTGCCTTGAGGGCCCGCCCTCGAGGGCTGTGCATTGCCGCCGTCAGAAGGTCCGCGACATGGTGGACGGCCCCCAGGCCGCAGTCGTGGGTCGACTCCCTGGAGCTGTGGAGCAGCTGCTCGGGAACTTCGGAGACATGCGCTTGCCTGCCAACTTTGGCAAGTGCAACTGGTTGGCGAGGGGTCCTGGCCTGGCCGCTGCTCTGGGCGCGTCCTGGTCTTCGCCGTCGGGGGGCCAGGCTCAGACGGCCAGAAACCGCGGGGCCGATGCTAATCTTGGAGGTCCTCGGAGAGTCGGGGCCACTGCGGCCAGGTGGAGGGAAGCGTCCAGAGCAGCAGGCCGCCTGGTCAGAATCAGGCAAGCTGGAGCGGACATTGAGTGGATCCAGAGGTGGCCCCGCAGCGTCAGCGCCGCAGGGTGCGAGCGTGATGGGCGCGCCGCCGTCCGATTTGCATCGCCTTCGGCTGGCGGCGTGCAGGGGCATTGACCGTTTATCTCATGGGTCCTCGGTGGGGTTTCGACTGTACTCGTATAGTGGTGGGTTTCGTGTGGGCCCGTGTGTTTTCGGCGGGCTGGTGGCCCATCGATGGATCCCGGCTTGCTGGGGGGGGAACCCGAAGCTTCGGGCCCCCGTCGAGACCCTCTAGATGGCCCGGGGGCGGTGAAGTATGTCGGCGCGACCGCGGGTGGCGGCGGCTACTCAAGCTGATGTTTTCGTTTTCGCCTTGCGCGGGGTCAGCTGGCAGGTCACGGCTGCGCGTGGGTTTCGCTTCGGCGAGGGGGCCATTGCCATCGTGAAGAAGCTTGTCGAGGAAGGCGTGAGGCGCGAATCGGATAGGAGGAGTCCGAGGGCTCAATCGAACGCGTGGGCGCTGCCGTTTTTTGCGCCCAGCCCCTCGGCGTTGTTCCGCGGGTTTCGGGCCGGCTGCTCGAAGCGCCAACAGTGGGCCCTTCGGGCCTACTATCGGGAGGCTGGTGGTCCCAGTCCCGCCGCGTCGCCTGGTGGCCAGTCCCGAATGCGCGAAGTATGGGGGCCAGGGCGGGCCCCTGTGGCATCGACGTCGCGCGTGCGACGGCCGCGCGACTTGGCGCAGGGATCGCGTGTCCCGCTGGCTTGCTGCCAGAGCTAGGCGGGCCAAGGCTGGGATTTTTGAAGCGTGGGAGCTGTTCGCTAGGGGTGTCTTCTAAGACCGCAGCCCCCTGCTAGCTCGTGTCTTGAAGCCGCCGCTGGATGTGCAGTGTATTCTGGCACCAGCGGCCCGATGCGGGCCTCCTCTCGTGCGCCCTGTTCCTGGGCGGTTGTTTTGTTTGTCCTTGTGGCGCCGCATTCCACGGCGGGTTTGCCCGTCGTGATGCGCGGCCGCCTCGGCGATGTGCTGTCGGCGGCGCACGGCCCAGTTCCGTTAGAGGCGGCGCCGTTCCAGGACCCGAGGGGCGCGGGGGATCACGGCGACAGCATGTTGCGTGCGACGGCGTGGGCGACCGAACAAGGAGTGGACGCGCGCAGTCGCGCCAGAGGCTATCCAGCTGACCAGATCGCACGTGCGATTCCGCGAGCGAGTTGCGGAGCAGCACGCGTGGAAACAGCTTCTTCATTTGCAGCGAGTGTTTGAGCCCGCGCCATTCATGCGTAGAGTTCACTTTAAAGCGAGTTGCCCATTTTTTTCGCTTCCTCTTTCCCCTTTTCTTGTTCTTCCGGTTTTGGAATTTCCTCGCCTCCGCTCGCTATCCTCCCTTTTCTCCGCCTTCCCCAGTCCTTATTTGTTTTCCTCTGGTTTTGCTGTCCTTCGAGGCAACTCATGCGCGTTATTCGGATCGGCATTTTTTCGGCGAGCGCGCAGACAGGCGCGCCGATCTGCATGCCGCCGCGCACGTGCACGGGCTGCCCGCAGCCTTGGCTCCGACCGTCCGACCGACCATGCTGCGTCAAGTTGCCATGCCGCTGCGCAGGCGGCGGGGGCCCTTGCGCACGTGGTGGAACCCCCTCCGCCCGATCCCCCCCGCCCACCGTTGTCGCCTCCTCGCAGGGCCCCGCCGAAGGCTGGAAACAGTTGCGGGATGTTGGCCGCAACTTCGATCGCCATCCATTGTTTCATGCGCGTGCCGCGGCCCGGTCGGGCAATGCGGGCGGGTTGTCAGTGCGTTGTTGTTACGCTCGTGCATTGTTTCTCGGGCTACAATGCGGGTCTTCCTTCGGTCGCGCCAGGCCTCGCAGAGGCGGTCGTTGGCTTTCGTGCAGAGAAGGCAGGGGCGATTTTCGTTTGGTGCCCGGCGACGTGCGTATGCGACTGGCCTCCAGCATTGGGCCCTCAGGGGCCACTTCTTGCACGGCGGCTCAGGGCGCGACCGCGGCGGGTGCAACTGGGCTACGGGGCGCGGGCTTTCTTGAGGACTTGGGGTTCAGAGCCGCCGTGCTAAAGGCGTTCGTTGTGGAGAAGGATGAGCTCCCAAAAGTTGCCGCATTGGGTGCGAGCATCCTCGAGCGCGCTGCTGACGCCGAGATTTGTTGTTAAGGGGCCTCTCTCCCCCTTGGAGGCCTCCGATTCGGTGCCCGGCTCGGCCCCCCGATTTGGCTTCAGTCCGCTGCCCCACCTCGCCTCATTTCGCCTCCGCCGTCCCCCGATCGTGGTGCTCTTCCCGCCTCTTCCACTCCAGCTCCTGCGGCTGCTGCTGTTCGTTCTCGTCCTCCTCCTTCCTCCTCCCCCTCCTTTTTCTCCGCTTCATCCTCCTGCTCATTCGCGAACTCCTCCAATGTGCGCGCCCCCCTCCTTCTGGTTGCGCATGGCGCGGTGGGGCCCTTGTTGGAGTGCTATGACACGCGTCGGCGGATGGTTGGAGAAACAAAGTCGCCATGAGAAGGGGTGAGTGGGAGGGGTGGGATAGTTGTTCTTGAATTTTATTTTGCACTACCCGTCGTAGTCTGTTAGCCGCCCTTTCCCCCTCCGTCCCCCTTCTGCCCCTCTGGGCTCAAGTCGGCGCGGGCGAGGCCCGCAGGCGGGCCCCTCTGCGGTCGTGCCTGGGCACGGCCTCCCACCGCGGCGCCATTCCGCGGCCTTGCGCGCTCGTGGGCGCGCTGCTGGCGCTCCTGGGCCTCTCGGGCGACCTCCAGGAGGAGGCCCTGGCCGACGGGGGCAGGTTCATCCAGGGCCAGGTCCTGGACTTCCTCGGCCTGCGCTTCGAGAGCGAGGGCGAAGACGACGTCGATGAGACAGAGGCGGAGAGCCCCGCCTCAGTCGAGGAGGTCGAGCTCATCGACGCTGCGCAGGAGACCAAGATCGCCGGGGGCAGCCCGCTCGTCATGGGGGGTTGGGCGCAGTGGAACAGGATCTACTACCTGCCCAAGGGGTAGAGTGCGGGCGTGGTCATGCTGTTGGTCGAGCGGGTGGGGAAGGCCAACGACCAAACGTGGGCGTGTGTGGACCCGTCGCTCAGGGTGCAGATCATACGCATGAAGGATAAGCAATCGGTGCGCAGCAAGCCGCCGCGCGGCATCAGCCAGTGGACGGCCTTCCCAGGGCTGAAAGACAAGACGCGGGACATGGTGCTGGCGGCCTCTTCGAGGCTGATTGCGCGGAAGGAGCTGGGCTCCGAGAGCGTCGAGGTGGCCGAGGCCGCCGACGAGAAGAAGGGCCTCTGGGAGCTGGGCGGGAAGCGGAAGACCTCGAAGAAGGCGGGCCTGGTGAATTGGGTGCGGGCTATGTG
This sequence comes from Prorocentrum cordatum, assembly GCA_963575745.1. NCBI lineage: Eukaryota > Dinophyceae > Prorocentrales > Prorocentraceae > Prorocentrum > Prorocentrum cordatum. The sequence continues at coordinate 128,126 of CAUYUJ010010902.1, read as the reverse complement.
CTCGAACCTGGTCTGCTACGGGTGGCTTCATCGCTCGCGGGGTGGGCTCGCTGGGGGTGCTTTCGCCGCCTGGCGTATCTGGAGGTATTTCCACTTGGGGCCTCTCTTCCACAGGGTGTTCGAGGCGGCAGCGGCCGCGAAGGAGACGGCGGAGGAGGTGTCCGACTACTGGGGCCTCCTGCTGGAGGCCTGGGAGTCGGGGGAGTTGGAGGCCGTGCTGATGGCGGGCGGAGGCGTGATCTTCGGGGTGTTCTTGCTGAACTACGTCTTCCGCCAGTGGCAGGGCCTCTCGGACTCCGGCTCCGAGTCCGACGTGTCCGACGGGGAGCTGATCATGGGCGCCGCGGTGCCCGACTCAGACGACGAGCCCGACGCGAAGGGTCTCTATGCGGAGCTGCAGCGTGGACAGGAAGAACTACGGGCTGGGCTGATGGCGGTCGCGGAGGCGCTGAAGAAGGACAGGGCGGAGCCTCCGAGCAAGACAGCGGGGGGTCACGTCGGGTCCGCCGACGAGGCTACTCCGACGACTGCACAGCTGGACCAGTTCATCGCCAAGTTGAATGAGCATGTGGAGCTGGTGAAGAGCGACTCGGACCGCGGTGCGAGAGGCAGTGGACGTGAGGCTGGCAAGTCCGCCTCGGACTCGGACTGGGAGCGGCTGCCATCATCACCAGGGTCTGGGTCAGTCTCGGACACGATCGCTCAGCTGGAGATGGAGAGTAAGAATCCTAGGGTCGTCCTCCTGCAGACCTTGAAGAGCTACGAGCACGCCCCCAACATGCGTGTGGGGGCATCAGGACGCGGGTGGCCCCGACGGTGCTGAGCAAGATCTACAGGGGGGGGCGGTCCGCGAAGCTCGAGGTTCAGGAGTGGCTGAGGAGCAAGGAGCTTTCAAAGGCTCCCATCGCCAACAAGATGCTGGTGCTGGCCATGACGTCGGACCGCATGATGGTCTCAGGCGACTTCAAGGGCTTGGTCAACTCCCAGGCCAGCGAGCTGAGTTGCCTTATTATGTATGCGATCATGAAGGCCTACGAGGGCGTGACGTGCGAACATGGCTGGAAAAGGCCTCGCAATGCTAGCGGGGCAAAGTGGATGTCCAAGGTCGACTGGTCGCTGGGTGAGGAGTACTTGAGGCTGACATCTCACGACGCCATCGAGGACGCTCTCGCGGACGAGGAGGTGACGGACAAGTTGCGGAAGAGGGCGCAGATCCAGAAGCACTTGGCGTCGGTGCGGGACGCAGCGCCCAGCGGCGAGGAATAGGGGTGGCCCGAGGTCTCGTTTTGGAGTGGCGACCCTTGGGCAAGTCTCGCACTGCTGTGCTCACTCCTGTGGATCTGTGCTGCGTGGGCTTCGTCAGCGGGGAGATCGTCAGGTCGAGGGTGGAGCAGAAGGGGGGGCTTCCTCGGGCTCGCCGCGCTGACCCTCGCCCAACCGGTGCGCGCTGGAAGGCGGGGCCTCTTTTGTTCAGGCCGTGTCTTGTATATCTCGGACCTGAACCGCACCAGTGCGCTCAACCTTCGTCGTGCTCCACGTGGGCAGGTGCTCTCTTTACGGCGGCCTGATGATGATGGACTTCAGGGGGCGGGACCCTCTTCGGAGTTTGCCTTCTCCCACGGGGCCCCTGGCCACGCGAGCTGCGAGTTCAGGTTTTGCGACGGAGCAGCTGAGGCTAACATGGCTGCGCACTTGTCGGACGGCTCGGGCTCTACGGTCGCTGGCTCGGGCACGGCGGAAGTACGAATATTGGCAACAGACGGGTAGAGTGTTTTTTTGCGCACGCGTGCGCGAATTTGTGTGTTGCGCGCGTTTGACACGTATGTATGTGCTTGTGTGTTTTGCGCGGCGTGGCACGTGTGCTAGGTTTGGTGCGTGCCGGGTTTCGGGTCTGCGGCGAGAAGTGCCACGTCCAAGCATTGGGCATGGCGTTGGGGGGCGCGCCCGTAGTTCTCACCGGCCTACGCCCTGCTCCCGGGGCCGCGGTGCCGGGCGTGGCCTAGCCAGCTACGCCGGCGCGTCCACAGACCGCCGAGTCGGACGGGAGCACTGTTGGGCGGGGGCGGCGCGCTTCTTTGCTTCCCGTCGGGAGCTCTTTCGCGTCTCGGTTGCTGCGCTGCACGGTGCGGCGCCTCTCCAGGCCCGTGAGTGCCCAAACCGCCCGGTTGGGCCGGGGGCGACGCCTCTTGGGCGCCCGAGGGTGCTCGGGGTGCAGTGCCGATTGACACGTGGGCCAGCGCTCGAGGGCGGCCAACCCCAGGACGGGGGGCCCCCAGGTTCCCCTAGGCCTGAGTGGCCCCCGCAGTCGCCCCCATGGTGTAGTGCGTGGCCGGGTGCGGAGTGGAATGGGGACCCCCTGCTCTGGCACTTGGCTGCGGCTCCCTCATTTGTTTCACACCGCGACGTGTCGCTTCGAACTTGCGCGGGGGCGGGAGGGCACGACTCGCTGCCATGTGCGTGCGGGGGCGGTTGGATTCTTTTGAATCTTCCCCCGTGCGCCGGGTAGCGTAAGGCTGGCTGCCGCCTGATCACTGGGGGCTGGCAGACTCTGGTTCTGTCTTCTCGCGGGTCTTCTGGGCCGATCCTAAGGTGTCTCTCCGTGGTGCCGCGCTGATGCAAATCGACCCTTTCCGGGTATCGTGCCGTCTGGATTGGGGTGTGGTGGGGGGGGTGGGGGGCGGGCGGGGAGGTCCAGGGGCATTCGTGGTCGGGGGCGGCAGATGCCGGAGTGGTCATTTGGGGGGTGCGCGTGTTTCGCCTGTCAGTCGGGTCGTCGTAGCCCTCCGGGCCTCCTCGGGTGGGGGGTCTTGCACCCCTGGCGGCGAGGGGCCTTGCACCCCTTTCCTGACCGACAGGCGGGGAGGACGCGCGTCGCGGGGAGGTTTGCCGGGCGGGCTAGAATTCACAACGGCACATGCCTTATTGGAGTTCCGCTCACACTCCATCAGCTGAGATACGGTCCCAAGGGCGTTCCGGGTTGAAGGTCGCATGGGCGTTCCAGGTTGAAGGCGGTGAGAGAGAGAGAGAGAGAGAGAGAGAGAGAGTGTGCGTGTGTGTGTGTGTGTGGAACTGTCGGCGCACAGTGCGTGTCGTGCGCTTCTGAAGGTGTACATGCGAAGCTGTCTTGAGTGTCAATATTCGATTTCTTGCTGGTGCCTCAATCATCGGCATGTTCTTCCAGGGCGGGCGTCGCAAGGTCCGATATTCCCATGAGGCGCCTTCATGGTGCGGTCCTTGACCCTGGTGCACCCAGTGTGGGGCTCCGTTTACCAAGGGGATCCCTCCGCTCCGTCACTCCTGGTCTTCTCTCCCTCCCTCGCCTCTTCTGCTCTGGGGGCTTTCGGGGTGGGGTCCGTCGCGGTGGGGCGGGCGATCGGGCTGCCCCTCGTGCCTTTCCCGGCACGGGGTCCCCGCCCCCGCCTCGTCGCGGCGCACTTCGCCCCTCTGGGGTTGGGGTCCGGGGTCCGGGTCCTGCTGGGGAGACGAAGGGCGGCCTGTAGGCCTACGTTCCCTTCCACCAGTACCAGTGCCAGTACGGTCGCTGGCGGCGGGGCGTGTTGGGGCAGACGATGGGTCGACTGTCCCGAGCTCGTGGGGGGGGGGGGGGGCGCGACGGCGCTCCAGCGCAAGGTGGTCTACGACATCTGGGATCGTCACGTCGCGCCTCTCTCGGGGCGTGGGGGGGCGTCAACGACGGCAAGGCGGCGCTTCGCCGTCTGCGGGGGTCCGACAGCTCGGGCTACGCAGTGGGTGGAGGATGCGGCCACAAGCGGACTACATCTACAATTGCGTATATCAAGAAGGGCGACCTCTGCAGGATGGTGGCGGACCAGGTCTCGCTGCCGCCTCCAGGGGCCGCGGGCCTGTCTCTGACGGACCTCTCGACTACCGCTGCGCCATGCCTAGAGCGTTTCGAGAGTCGGATGCTGGAGGGTCCGAAGGAGGTGGACTGGGGGAGATACGATGGTATCAAGAGCTACTCCGAGCCAGGTTGGAAGGATCGCCACGCTAGGCTCGCCGTGGCCATGGGGATGACGCGGGCAGGAATGGTCCAGTACGTCAGGGAGGTGAAGCATGCCGTGGGCCTTTTTCTGCGTGGCCAAGGACGTGAGCGAGGACGGGCGGGGCGTGATCGAGTCCCGCCTCATCTGGGGCGCGCGGAAGGTGAATCTGCTTTTTCGGCGACCGCCGTGGACCCCACTGGGGTCACCCTCTGCCTTGTCCGAGTTGGAGCTGACGAACGACATCTTGAAGGATCGTTTGCTGGGCAGTTTCCAAGGGGACGTGCCCGACTGGTTCTACAGGTTGAGGTGGTCGGACGGGCTAGCGGAGTACTTCACGCTGGAGGGGGTCGTGCCCGAGGAGCTCCACGCCTTCGCGAAGGATGCGGGGGTGGAGCTGCCAGCCCCACCTGCGGGCGCCGCGGGCGTGGGGTCAGTGGCGCCCGTGGTGGGGGCTGCCTGGGCGGTCTTCTTGGCCCACTCGGCACTTGTGGACTGCTTCGAGTCCATGGAGGGATTGGTCACGGAGCAGATCACCTTGGCCAGGGCGTGTCCGCGTTTCGCCAAGGCCGAGCTTCTCCTTTTACTGTACATCGACGACTACATCGGCTTGAAGCTGGTGAAGGATGGGGAGGACGTGGACCTCGAGGTCACAAAGGGCCACGTGCGGAGCTATCTGAACGCGAAGGGGCTCGCCGTGCACAAGGAGGAGGCTGGGGAAGGACTGCGGCGCGGGCTTGGGCTTGCCATATCTGGGCGGCCCTATACGTTGAAGGTCTACCCCGAGAAGATGAAGGACCGGATCATCTGCGCCGAGGCAATTGCGGTGACTCGGTCCGTGCGACCTCGGGGAGCTGGCCACGGTGGTGGGCTGCCGGGCGTGGGCGATGCTGGTTTGTCGGCCTGCCTTTGCGGTCCTGGGCGCCTGCTACCGATGGGTCGGGGCTTTTGCGGACGAGGAGGCCGAGAAGCCGCAGCGCCTCCCTGTCCCCGTGTTGGAGGAGTTGAAGGCCTTGTCATCGCTGGCCATCTTTTTCGAGGCGGACCTGGAGCTGGACTGGCACACGACAGTCTACATGACCGACGCGAGCGACGAGGGCTTCGGAGCGGTCGCGACGAAGTCAAGCGTGGAGGAGATCAGGGGCGAGCTGGACCGTGGGGCCGAGCAGGTGTGGCAGATTCGAGTAGGGGAGACGCACGCGGAGATAGAGGACGAGGTGAGCAAGAAGGGCCTGGAGGAGGACGAGATGATGCACCCGAACGAAGGACGTCCTGGTATACTGACGCTGCAGCAGGGCTGCTGGACCTGAAGGGGGACCTCGGGGACCAGGTGAGCGCTTGGATGGAGGACGTGCGAATGGGGGAGTTGATGGACGTGGCGGTGGTAGAGCGTCTTTTCAGCCGCCTGCGGGGGCGGTGGTATTGGATCTGCCACCTCACCTTGTTCCTGGACACCTTTTCGGACAACTACTACAGGGACTCACGCGCGCCCTGGGGTTACGAAGGGGTCATCGAGGGTATGCAGCGCAAGGTCGACGAGGACAACTACATCGCGCAGGTGATCATCGAGGTCGCCAGGCTCGCGGTCCGTGAGGGGCTCGGCTTCATTATCTTGGGGCCTGTGGCGCTGAACATGCTGGAGTGGGCGCCCTGGGACAGGCTTGCCGAGGCGGAGGGCGTCTTCTCCCTGGAGGTGGGCGAGCTGGTGGTGCTGACCAGCCTGACGAGGCTCGTGGAGAACGATGGGCTGTGGGACGAGTTCCCGCTGACCTCGGGCGTCGCCGTCAACTATGGGGACGTCTTTCTGTAGCACTACGCCACGAGGTTAGAGCAGCTCGACGACGCCTGGAGCGAAGTACCAAAGGGGGCGCAGGTGCGATTGCGACGGGGTCGACCTCGGGTGGTGCGGAGCAGGGGGCAGGTGATGCCCATCGGCGCCTCCTGGGTCGACGAGTCGAGGTGGTGCGAGCTTTTCAGGGGACGCTGGGAGACGGAGGAAAACAACAATGTGCTGGAGTTGCGGTGCGTGGTGAGCGTGCTGCGGCATCTGGCGAGACCTTCGAGATGCTGGCACAAGCGAGTGGTGATCATGACGGACTCTATTGTCTCCATGGGCGTGCTGCAGAAGGGGCGTTCATCGGCGACGTTGCTTCTGAGGCTGGCGCGAGTGGCATGTGGCATCGCGCTGGCGCTGGGCATCAGGGGCTACTACCGGTGGGTGCCCAGCCAGTGGAACATGGCGGACGGCCCGAGCAGAGGTGTCGACATCGGCGCAGCGGACGAGACCAAGCAGGCGCACAGGATGAGGACGACGCCCAAGGCGGTGCAGCCGCTACTGCAGGTGCTGGAACGGCGGCGGTGACTCGTGGGACCTTGGCGGTACGTCTGGGGCTCGACTACCTTCTCAGCAGGGAGGCCTCCAGCGCTACACCAAGTGCCGCGCGCTGGTGGAGAAGCTCAGTGAGCTAGACGGCATGCAGATCAAGCAGGGCTGTGCGTTCTGGCGCCGCCCACGACCGGCGGTGCACGACGCCGTCGTGAGAGGGCCAGGCGCTGGGGCGCCGTTGGGCAGGCGCATCGTCGGGGCGCTCGCGAGCGCCCGTGGCCGCGAGGTGCCTGTCGTGATGTATGGGTCGACGTGGGCCAGCTCCCTCTCCCCATCTAATGAATATCGAGCCAAGTCTGGCGAGGGGTTCCTTCGGGGGGGGGGGGGGGGGGGGGGGCGTGAGGTTTTGAACAAGGCAAGTTAATGTTTCTCTGCCTCGCCCCCCCGCCCGCCCTTGTCGCCCGTGCTCGGCAGCTTTTCTCTTGAAGGCCTTTGGCCAGTGGCCCGGCCGGGCCGGCTGGGAGGGGTAGAAAAAGTTGTGGTTTGTGACCTGGGTCGTAGGCTCAGGAAGCTGGCCTCGGTCTGAAGCTGTGCTCATGCAGCGAGCTCGAGCTGCGTTCTTTTTCTTGAAGAATTCTGGGGTTGGATGCCCCTCGGCCCGCGCCCTGGTGCAATATCGTCATGTCAGCATCGATCAGTTGTTGTTGCAGTGCTTCTGCCAGCCCTCTCGGGCTCTGCTCCGCCTGCCCCCCTCAGGGGTTTTCAGCCCCTCCCCCCAGACTGGCTCTGAGTATAGGGTTAAGGTGTAAATAGTTGTTCTTGAAATTTATTTTGCAATACCCGTCGTAGTCTGTTAGCCGCCCTTTCCCCCTCCGCCCCCCTCTGCCCCTCTGGGCTCAAGTCGGCCCCACCGCGCCCTCCCTTTGGGAATGGGTCGAACAAGTTTTGTGGTTTGTGACCTAGGTCGTAGGCTCAGGAAGCTGGCCTCGGTCTGAAGCTGTGCTCATGCAGCCAGCTCGAGCTGCTTTCTTTTTCTTGGTGCAGTATCGTCATGTCAGCATCGATCAGTTGTTGTTGCAGTACTTCTGCCAGCCCTCTCGGGCTCTGCTCCGCCTGCCCCCCATCAAGGGTTTCCAACCTCTTCCCCAGACTGGCTCTGAGTATAGGGTTAAGGTGTAACTGTCAGATATGGCGTGAGCGTACCCAGCGCGCACCCCCCCTTCTACCCCGCCCCCCCCCCCCCCCCTCCCGAACGCGCCCGACACCAGCGTGCTGGAGCTCTCCCCGTGCCGCGTGGCGAGGGTCTTCAAGCAGGACGTGATGCTGGAGACCCAGAGGCGCGCCGACGACGCCGAAAAGGAGGCGGTTCGGGCTTGACGACTCGTTCGGTGGCATCTGGTGGGGGCGCGTCCAGCAGATCCTCCAGCGCCGCGAGGTCTCGCCCCTCGAGCGGCACGTGATCGTCTCGTTGCTGTGCGGGACGTACTTGACGGGAGTGCGCGTGCGGGACTTCGGGTACTTGCACGATGACCTCTGCGCGAGCTGCGGTGTGCCAGACACCACCGAGCGCCGTGTACACACGTGCTCGCTGGTCGCCGCAGGGCGAGCCGCCGAAGGGTGGGCAGAGGCCCTCTCGGCGGGCCGCACGCTTGGTGACGGCCTGCTGCTGACCAGTTGCCTACCGTGCGCGCCTGCCTTTTCTCAAGACCCGCCCCGCGGGAGCATGCGAACTTTCCTTGGCGAGCGCGATGTGCCAGTGCGCAGTTTCTCGTTCCTGTCGGGTGTGGCCATCGCGGGGGACTGGTCTTTCTCCACCTCCCCCCTGACCTCCCTTGCGCGGGCGGGCTGGGGAATCGCGCAATGGGATGCGGAGCAACAGGAGCTTCCCAAGATAGTCGGCTCGATCCCTGTCGGGATGCCGCAGTCCGCCGTGTGTGCCGACCACCCGTGTTTTTTTCACAGCTGCCGAGGTCTCAGACGGGACCTGCACGTACAGAAAGGGCTGCTCTTCGGTTCTGGAAGCGGCCCAGCAGGGGGTGGCCCAAGCGGGCAAGCCCTCGGGCCCTATCGTGGGCTTCTGGGGGGCCCTCCCTCGGCAGGATGGGGCCTTTGCGGGGCTCGTCAAGCAAAAGTCGCACGTGCGCGTCGTTGAGCAGCCCACCACCGACAGCGAGTGGGCTGCTTGGCTCAACGACCAGCCCGACAAGGCCGTCAAGCAGGGAGCGCGCCTCCACGGCGCATCGGCCACCCTCGCCGCAGGCCTCGAACATCAGTTGGCGAAGGTCAGGACGTATCTGATTGGGGTCGCCCGCGTGCTGTGCTCTGGCCCTTCGCCCAAGCAAGGATGAACTGAGCTGCGCCGGCCGCCGCCCTGTCGGGTTGCGGCCGCCGAAATCGCCCACGAATTTGCTGTGGTCGGCACGAACCGCTGGCAGTGTGTGCGCTGCCTCATATGCAAGGCGGCGAGGCTGGCCGCCCTCGATCGCAAGGACTGCCGACTCGAAGACAGGCCCTCCAGTCTTGTGCGTGTCGAGGCCCACTTGTACTCGCATGATGTTGACTGGTGCGGGCTCTCAGCCAGGCCTGGAGCTCCTGTGGGCGAGGTTCTGCTGTTTTGCGAACGGTGCTCCATGTACCCCACCAGCATGCCTGCTGGGCTTGGGAGCGGCACATGCGGAGGCGCAACCTCAATGATATGCATCTCAGGTGCGGCGAAGATGCTGTTACACTCGCTAGCTGGTCGATTGCCACACGGGTCAGTGGTTAGCGTTTCGTTGCCAGCCGATTGCACTGCAGTCACCACGCACGGGATGAAACAGCCATCCTCCCTCTTACCCTCCCCTGTTACCCCGTGTCACCCCGCCCTCGCCCCCCCCCATCCCTTCCCGCTGGAAAAAGGAGAGGGCTGAGGCGGGCCAGCAGGCAACATCAGAGGCGAGAGGCGGTCTGCGTGTGCCCCCGCCGGGTTCTGGGCAGCTCAGCTGGGCAAGCCTCCCTCCTTCCTTCCCTTTCGCGCCCTCGGCCCTCCCCACCCCCCGCCCCCTCTCTTTTGGGCGGGGCCAGCGATGGCCGCCTCGCCCGCGCCCCCGCGGGGCCGCAGCTATTCGACGTCGACCGCACGCTCACCGCGAAGCAGAACTCGGCCGCGCGCCGCTCCGACTCTGCGACCTGACGGCGGCGATCACGACCCGACGGCGACGATATCCCTCGCTCGCTCGCCACCTCGGCCTCTACGCCGCCCATCGTCAGCGCGAGAGGTGGGGTGGTGGTGGAGGGCCCTGTGAAGTAGAAGGAGGGATTCTCGCGCTTGCTGCGTGGTGTGAATCGCTGTTGCATTAGAAGGGCATCTCCTCATCCTCCTCCTTCTCCTCCTCTTGTTCCTCCTCCTCTGGGAGATGAGACGGATGTGGAAAGGATGGAACATGAGTGGGACGAGAGAGCGGAGAGGTGGGCGGGGGCGTGATGCGGGGAAGAGAATGAGGAGGAGGAAGCGGAGGAGGAGGAAGAGGAGGATGAGGATAGTGAGGTGGAGCTGGAATGGAAAGGCGGGGGAGTAGTAGGAGTATTGTAGGCAGCAGCAGGAGGACCATTACGTGGGAACGCCGGAGGATTAAGTCGCATCCGGCGCACACACCTCCATTCCGATGTGTCTCAGCATCATGGGGTAACACGTTCTTGAAGTCTCAGTGTCACCTACACGTGTGACCGGGACACTAGCGCACGTGGCGACGAGCATCACGGCCGATGTGTGCTCGCTGTTCTGGTATCACTATGTTTTACCGTGTTCCCAGTAGCGCCCGAACGAAGAGAATGCAATGGACATGGACGGCGGCTGCCGCTCATCCTGGAAGCAATTTCATGCAGCCTCCCCCAGCCGAACAACACTACCAAGTATTGTGCTTATTGCCGCGCCACGGGCATAAAAGAGCTTACCCCGCCGCAGGCTAAAGAGGGCCGCGCTGCCCATCATAACGCCGCCAGACCTTAGCTTAGAGTTCAGGGGCCGCAAACAATGATTACAGTGACAGGTCACGCGACGCACGTGATACATCAAACAGTCGTCTGGTGGTAGGCTGCCGTGAGCTGAGGTCGTGCAGCGCCAGCGTGGGAGACGCATATTGATTCACCGCCGAGCCGCAGCAACCTCACTAGACGGGGTGGAACAGGTTCATCACATACTTGCCTACAACGCCAAGCTTGCATGCGCGTGTCTGAGATATGGATCCGTGGCCGTGAGACCCGAATTGCTTGCCATTCGACGAATTTTTCAACGTGGTAACAGAGCACCCGCCGTTGCTA
>CAUYUJ010010902.1:107500-112500 GCA_963575745.1 Prorocentrum cordatum | reverse complement strand
GGGGACAGACGGAGCGGCGCCAGCCGCGATACAGAGACGACGAACCCTGGCCTGGAACTCGCTTGCCTTCTCTTCCTTCCTCAAACGATCTGCCAACTCACGCAGCGGGTGCATGGGTCTAGGGGCAGCAGGCGGATGAGGAGGAGGGGGCACGGGTTCACTCACAGCCGTGGGCAACTCGTCCTGAAACAGATTAGAGCCGTCACGAAGATTAACTCCCAACTGCACCACCACCCCCTTTCTCTTAGGGTGACGGCTCTTGCAGATCTGCTGCCAAACCCAGACTCCGAACTTACTGGGAGGGGGGTCGCAGCGAGCAGCCAGTCCACGGAGGGTACCGTGGGAGGAGTAAAACTTACACTTCATACAAATCACAAGCTCAGACCCGTCACTGCACGGGAACATCACACACTTGTGCTGAAGGGCGGTGAGCTTGTCGGCACTGCAGGCTTTTAAACCAGAACAACGACCAGGAAGGGGTTTCGAACCGTCCCGAGGCCGACGAATCTGGAAACACCGAGAGCAGCGCCAAAAGCCTTCAAACCTAAACCACTTGTGAACGTTACCAGAAGCAGCTTTGGGCACGTTCACCACAGGGAGGTAAGGCACATCTTTGATAGAGCTGAGAGCTGCAAACTCTGGCAGCAACTTAGCCGCGAGCTTGCAGGCAGCCCTGGCAAACTTCACACACTCGTTAGCTTCTTCCAGCACTTTCGAGTCTGAGGGATGAAACGCAAGGGCCTCCTTAGCCCCTTGGTCGGCCAAGCGATTCCCCAGACGAGCGGCTTCCTCCTGAGCTGAGATGCCTTCCTCAGCCAAGGACTGGTGAGCCTTAATTTTGAGCAATTCTCGAATGTGACGACGCTCGGGCCTGGACAACAGCTGAACAAAGACACCAGAGTACATACGTTTGAAAAAGGTTTGAGCATCCCTTGGAAGCTCATGTTGGGTAACAACGTTGGCACAATCGGTGATGATCGAGCTGGGGCCAGTGAGACACATAACCGCCCCCCAGTATCCCGAAAATTCGCCGGCCTGAGGGGTCTGAGGGAGCGGGGCCCACACAGGGCATCTCATAGTACACAGCAGCTTATCTTCGTCGGAAAACAAAACCGCACACCAGGACGCACGATTCAGCTCTTTTATAACGTGCCGAGAGCAGGAACCGTCGACAAAAACTTTCCCCTGGAGGCTGAAAACATTGTCTGAAGGCGGGTCCCCACGCCACGAGACGTCCCAGGAACCCTCTTCGAGCGGGGGGGGGTGTTCGTCACCAGGATGAGCCAGGATGCCTCGGGTAACCAGAGTCAAGCGATGTCTTCCCTGCGAAACGAAGTCCGTCACCCCGTCGACGATCTCATCCCCCACAGCTTCACGACGTTTGGCGTCCAAACAAGGACATACCCATAACCTGTGGTACAAAGTGTCACGAGCCTTCCCACACAACTCACAAAACACAGGGAACTCGTACCCTTTGGACCTGGCGTAGGTGCGAGTCCACACCGCACCCGTGCTCCAGGCTCGGATAATGCCCTTTTCAAGCGGAGAAAAACGTTTGGTAGCTAGAGCTTCATGGACGACATCGAGGCAGCCCCGACCAGGGAGAGAAAGCTTACCTCCAATCATCCACTCCAGCTGTCTGAAAACCGCCTCCATGGCGAGACGGCGCACGAGAGCAGGCGACAGGCGCAGCAACGGCAGCTCCACGCCGCGATCGTCGATCAGCGTGGCGAAGTTGGGCATCTGCCAACTGATCCTCTCGAGACTTTTCCTCATGGCTGAGATTGGACCTGAAACAGATCTCCAAGACTTGGATTCCAAACCAAAAACCGACCCCCACGCTTCTCTCATTTCAGCAAAACTCAAAACCGAGGGGTGAGAGGACAAATGGGCGTGCCAGAGTTCCTTATGCCACCTACATATCGGAGCAATCTGAACCGCCCAGGTGGGGTCCTTTTCCAGATGCAGAAGAATCGAAAGCGAGCGGTCACCCGCACTCGGCTTGATAGTACTGGCAAAGGACCGTCTTAAAGCCAAAAGTTCCCCGTCGGAAATCCCTGAGATTTCGGCGCCGTAAGTGGCAGCAGGAAGGACCCCAGAGCACCAGACATTTCGAGCCTTGCGTCCGACCGTGCGAGCGAGTCTCCCCACGCGCTTACCACGACGAGAAGCCTTGATACGACGGGCTTTGGCTTTAGCATTACGACCTTGCTGACGAACTGGGCGACCGACCGTGTCGTCGACGCCTAAATTCGGGGCCGAAGAAACCAAAGGCCCCGCGAGGGCCACCCCAATGGCCTCCTGGACCTTACAGCCAAGTTTTCTGTCGGACGAGATTAGAGCCCCTTTGTCCTCGGCCAGGGTGGCGCCGATCCCCTCAGAGATGGCGACGACCAACTGCGAGCTGGCGGAGACCAGCCCTTCGAGCACCTCGACCTCCGATCCAATGGCGTGAACTGCGTTGTCGTCAATATAAAGAGCGTACGTAGTACAAATGGGCCATTCGATCTGGTCGAGGGCTTCCAGGCTGTTGACTCGAATAAGCGTCGTTGCAAAAGAGCAGCCGGCCACGATGCCGAAGCTGGCGAAAATGGCGTCCGTCATGAAGCCACCTAACACGATGTGTCGCGCACATCTGTACGCTGAACAGCAGAGACGCGCCACCGCAGCGGGAAAGCCCAAAAGCAGACACCTGCCCAGCATACGGTCGAGATCGATGCTTTCATAATATTTCTGAAAATCCCACAGCAGAGTGACGGCAAAGAGGCCAGCGGCCACCCCCCCTTCACTCCGTGCAGCTTGTCGCCACACCGTGTCAGCAGCTCCCATAAAACGTCCCGCGGCAAACCAAGGCCTGTAGTTGGCCTCCTCCCAGGCCAAACCAAGCGGCCTCCGAATTTTAGCCCAGGCCCGATAAAGGCCCCCGAACAAACCAATGGGCCTGAGACCTGGAAGAGCCTTGGGGATCAGGTGAAGGATGACCACCCGAATGTGAGAAGGGAGAAAAGAGGAGATCTCCATCATCTGCATAATGAGAGCCAGGCACTGCAAGCTGGCTTCTGACAGCCAGGCAAAATGGCGGATGTGGAAGCCGTCCGTCGAGACGGCCGAGAAAAGTTTATGCTTCCCACAGACACTCCTTATCTCATCAGGGCTGATGGGAGGGAGATCAGGGGCAGGATCGAAGGTGGCGGGAGGTGTCGGGGCCGACACCTGGGCCCTCCAGAGGGCCTTGAACCTGCTCTCCTCACGCTGAAGAAGGTTGTGGGGGTCGCTAACAACACGGTCTCCATCAATGAGGGTGGTGGTGGGCACAAAGAATTTAGGATCACGAGTAACCAAGTGGGCTCGCTTGGCCCCTTTATTGAACCCTTCCAAAACCCACTGCTTCCAGGACGCCTGGGAAGCCGAGCGAGTTTCATGGATGGTCTGGTCCAGGGCTCCACGGATACGATCTTTTAAAACTTGCGCCACCTCCATGTCCACCGTGCTCGGGGACAACTCGGCCTTCGCAGCGAAGGCTTGAACGTCGCGGAGCAGCAACGCGCGCTCCACCAAAGCGCTCGAGATAGACGCCGAGGGCTGGAGGAGAGGCTGAGTGGCCGCCTCAAGCGGCGCTCCCTGACTGAGCAGACCGACAAGCACCTGAAAGCGCTGCCAAAGCCATCTGGTGGCGAAAAGGGACGGGTTGCGAGGGTTGCGAACGTCCTGATCCATAACCGAACGCCACACCAAATTGGGGGGCTGGCCCCGAAGGCCCATCCGCGGGAGGTCGACCCCAGTGGCACGAGTGAGTTCGACTTCGGCCGCATCGGCCCATTCCCCATAACACTGGTCTAAAATCTCCTGCGTGCGCAACCCATCGCCAGATCGAGTGGTGTCGACACCGCTCTGAAGCTTGGCAAGAAGGCTCGCCAGATCGGGGGGAGCCAGCTGCGGACCCACCATCTTCTCGACCGGGATCCTAGGAGGCTTCCTGAACGCGAGCGAACGCAGCCGTCCGATCTGAGGGAAAAGGGTAAGCCGAACGGGCGAGTGAGGAGAGAGGTCGGATTCGGAGATCATCGAAACCCCCCGAATAGCCGAACTAAGGCCTCGACTGCACACGAAGAAATCGCTTAAACGTAAACCCCCCGTCGTCGTACAGGTCCCCACGACATCAGGAAAAACTACCCGTCCTTCAGAGCGAACGTCAAATCCTGACTCTTGCAGCAAGGCCGGGTGGAAATTAAAGTCGCCGCCAATCAGCCAAGATGATCCACATGATGAGACTGCCGCCCCGAGGTCGGCTAAGAGCGTGCTGTTGGGCTCTTCCAGCTTCTTACCGCCCTGCATGTAAACCGAGAAAACCGAGACCTCCAAACCCCCAGGAATCTGAACGGCCGCGCCCATCACGCGGTGCAACAACTTGGAGACGTCAGGGAGACGATGGAGGCCCAGCCAACTGCGACAAAGGATAGCAACCCCTCCAGACGTACCTCCTGACTCAGACTCCAAAGCTGGCTCCCACAAACTTTTCCACCCCGCTCGAAGGGCCCAGGCAGAGGCTTGGAGGATGTCCTCCTGAGAGGCTAAATGGTGCTCTTGCAACACAACAATATGGGCCTGGGACCTGGAGAGCCAAGACTTGCCTGAGGATTTCCACCCCGACACGTTGCACGTCTCAAAAGATAAGGCGACCGCATCAACGTGAGGAGGGGTATCCTGGGCAACGAAGGGCTTCACATAAAAAGGGTCCCGAGGTCCAGGCAGAGAAGTGATCTGAGCAACTCTGGCCTGAATCGCGTGACCACGCTTGAGACAGGTAGGGCCACTCGAGCAAAACTTCACTCGCTCTTGCCTCACAATCTCCAAAGGAGGCCGAGCTGAGATGGCGTCAGCCAAAGAGATAAACAACGAGCGATCGGCGGAGGCCCAATTACTCGAAAGAGGGGAGGCTGGCGAGGGGACTGAGGCATCGGGTGACTGGTCCTCGTCGCCACCGCCTCTCAGGACGAATC
>CAUYUJ010010902.1:65000-102500 GCA_963575745.1 Prorocentrum cordatum | reverse complement strand
GAGGAGGAGGAGGAGAAGGGAGGAAGACGAAGACGGAACATAATATGGATACGAATGCAACAAGCATGCGAATCATCGTAGCACGAGTAATAATATTATCGGGAATAATAACAACTCACTAACAATACGAAAACAGATGACGACTGGTAATACTCAGCATCATATTCAACATACTAACCATAATACCACGATTAAAGTCGGACTAATACGAACAACCGTATACGAAGGATAACAATCATACGAAGGCGGAGCAGAAGAGGAGGATGCTGAGGATGAGGGGGATGAGGGGGAGGATGGTGATGATGATGATGCTGATGATGATGATGAGGAGGAGGAGGAGGAGGAAGATGACTAGTGCCACATCCAAGTGTCATCGACGATGCCGGAATTAACCCTCCCTTCGAGCTCACTCTTCAGAGGCCCCTACAATGGTTTATTTCCATTGAGGGGACTGCCTCATTGGAAGACAATCTTTTGAGGATCCCGAGGCATGCCAAAACATTGTTCTCGTGATTTCAACGCGACGTATCAACCTGACTGTTGCGTCTTGACGATCCTGCATCGTGCCAGAACGCCGTTATTGGGACTTCAACACAGAGAATCAACGCAACTGTTGCACTCGCATAATCATGAATCTTCCGAAGCACCGTTTCTGGTGCATCGATGATGGGAATCCGTGGAACGCTTGCAATTTATTTAAGCGAATGTGCGCGGCGCCAAGGCGAGAGCCACATTTCGAAAACGACCCGCCCTCGATCCGTGAAGTTCTTGCAGTTTTTGAAACGAATGTGCGCGGCGCTAAAGCGAGAGCCACATTTTGAAAACGACCCGCTCTCAATCCATGGCGACCCTGTATTTTTCCCAACCCTCCTGCGTTGGGTACTCGTTTTGAATAGAGCACTGCGGTCTCCGTTCTCCTCCTCCCGCCCCCCCCTCTCTTCCCTCCTCCTCTCCTCTCTTGCTTGCCTTCTCCTCCTCTCTTCGCTCCTCCTCTTCTCTTCTCTTGCCTTTCACGTCATCCCTGGCGGGCTGCGATCTGCGGAACTGTCACCACTTTCGAGGGCTGCTGGTGGGTCCAGCGGAGTGAGGCACCACGGGGACTCAGATTAGACCTCGCCATCCCTGGGGGGGGGGGCTGCGATCTGTGAAACTGTCGCCACTTTCGAGGGCTGCTGGTGGGTCCAGCGGAGTGAGGCACCACGGGGACTCAGATTAGACCTCGCCATCTCTGGGGGGGGGCTGCGATCTGTGAAACTGTCACCACTTTCGAGGGCTGCTGGTGGGTCCAGCGGAGTGAGGCACCACGGGGACTCAGATTAGACCTCGCCATCTCTGGGGGGCTGCGATCTGTGAAACTGTCGCCACTTTCGAGGGCTGCTGGTGGGTCCAGCGGAGTGAGGCACCACGGGGACTCAGATTAGACCTCGCCATCTCTGGGGGGCTGCGATCTGTGAAACTGTCGCCACTTTCGAGGGTTGCTGGTGGGTCCAGCGGAGTGAGGCACCACGGGGACTCAGATTAGACCTCGCCATCCCTGTGTGAAACTGTCGCCACTTTCGAGGCTGCTGGTGGGTCCAGCGGAGTGAGGCACCACGGGGACTCAGATTAGACCTCGCCACCCCTGGGCGGCTGCGATCTGTGAAACTGTCGCCACTTTCGAGGGCTGCTGGTGGGTGGCCAGCGGAGTGACACCACGGGGACTCAGATTCTGACCACGAGCAATGCTCGCGTGCCCTTGCTCTGCGGTTCGTGCCACGTGGCGCTGCGACTCGAGCTGGCGGTCGTCCTTCGGACCCGCAGAAACATCTGCTGAGCTCGATGAGCTAGGGGAACTACAGGAAAGAAGTGCAGGAAACGGAGGCCGGTCATGCACTCGCCGATACCTCGTTGCTCTGTCATCGTCTTTGCTGTTGCATGATCCTTATCTGGCCTGCCGGCGCCGCGGCTCGAGCTGGCGGTCGCCCTTCGGGCCCGCGGGAACATCTTCTGAGACAAGTGGACGCCGCCGCCTTACTTGCAGGCAGCGCATTGCATTCGCGGACAGCAGCATGGCAGACCGCAGTGAGATCCTCAGTCGCGTGGTGTTGCCAAGCCTGGTGGAGACGCGCGTGATCGACCTGAAGTCCCAATCGCGCGTGCACTGTACCTGCGTGGCGTTCAGGCACGCGCGTGATGCTGCTCGCTCCGCGTTCAACCAGTACGTCGCCAGTGCAACTTTGGACGATGGACAACCGATTGATGATACGCGACCCCGGCCTTGAGTTTCTTTCCCGCGGGCCGCCCGCAGACCTGGCGGCGCGCCTGCGAGCGTTCAGCTCCCGCGCTGAAATGTGCGGGAAGGAGGCGGAGAAGCTAGCGGGCGAGCTACGCCTCGCTCGTTCCTTGCACTCTAAACAAGTTTTATCATGTGGAACTCTGCGACGACATGGCGCAGGCAGCGCTGCGGGTTTAGCTCGCACTTGAAAAACGCGGCAGTCTTCTGTCTCCTCCCGCCACTTTCATCGTCGTCCTATTCCCCGCCTCACCTTCTCCATGCATGCTGCTGCTTCCGCGATGGCCTTTCGCCCCCCCCCCGCCCTCCATTCCATCCCTCTCCTACCCCTCGTTCCCGTGCCCGTTCTTCTTCGATCCTGGGGCCTCAAGCCTCGTTCTTTCGATCGTCGTCCTGTGAATCGTGCAGCGCATGCGCATCCCATGTAGCTTGCGCAGCAAATCGCCGCGTCTACACTGTCGTTGTTCCTGCTAATGTTGGCATACTCCTCTTGCCATTTGATGCGCGTGGGTTGGGTGCGTCGCAAGGTAATTTTGAAACGGATGAGCGCGGCGCTAAAGCGAGATCCGCATTTTGAAAACGACCCGCCCTGAATTCGTTAAAACTTTGTGAATTTTGAAAACGAATGTGCGATGCGCTATGGCGAGAGCTACATTTTGAAAAGGAGCCGCCCTCAATCCGTGAAGCCCTTGCAAATGTTGAAAGCGAATGTGCGCTGCGCTAGGGCGAGAGCAAAATTTTGAAAACGGCCCGCCCTCAATTCGTGAAGCTCTTGTCACATGTTACAGCGAATGTGCGCGGCGCCAGGCGGGAGCCCCATTTTGACAACGACCCGCGCTCAATCCATGAAGTTTTTGCAAATTTTCAAGACGAGTGTTCGCGGCGCCAAGGCGAAAACCACATGTTGAATACGACCCGCTTTCCGTCTGTGGCGCTGTTGTCGCTTTTAAAGTTTCAGGGTCGTACGTAGTGAGGAAATCCCAGGCGAAACGCCCGGCCGCCCTAAACATTAGCCTCGGGTTGCGACAGGGAGCGGCTACCTATAAGGAGAGGGAATGGAGGGGGAGGAGAGGGAGGAAAAGGGGGAGGAGGAGGGGGAGGAGGAGGAGGAGGAGGAGGAGGAGGAGGAGGAGGAGGAGGAGAGGAGGAGGCGGAGGAGGAGGAGGAGGAGGGGAAATAGGAGGAGGAGGAGGAGGAGCAGGAGAAGGAGGAGGAGGAGGGAGGAGGAGGAAGGAGGAGGAGGAGGAGGAGGAGGAGGAGGAGGGGGAGGAGGATGGGGAACAGAAGCAGGAAAAGGAGGAGGGGGAGGAGGAGGAGGAAGAGGAGGATGATAGGAGGAGGAAAGGTTCTGAAAGAAGAGGGTTCTGGAGGAGGACGAAGGAGGAAGAGAGGAGAGGGGAGGAGGAGGAGGAGGAGGAGGAGGAGGAGGAGGAGGAGGAACAGGATAAGGAGGAAGTTGGAGGAGGAGGGGGAACAGGAGGAGGAGGAGGAGGAGGAGGAGGAGGAGGAGGAGGAAGGGAAGAGGAGGAGGAGGCGGGAGGAGGAGGAGGAGGAGGAGGAGGAGGAGGAGGAGGAGGAGGAGCAGGGGGGAGGGGGGGGGATGGAGGAGGAGGAGGAGGAGGAGGAGGAGGAGGAGTGGGAGGAGGAGGAGGAGGAGGAGGTGGAGGAGGTGGAAAAGGGAGGAGGAGGGAGGAGGAGGACGAGGAGGAGGAGGAGGAGGAGGAGGAGGAGGAGGGAGGAGGAGGGAGGAGGGTCTGAAGGAGGAGGAGGAGGAGGAGGAGGAGGAGGAGGAGGAGGAGGAGGAGAGGAGAGGTGGAAAAGGAGGAGGAGGCGGCGGAGGCGGAGGAGGAGAAGGAGGAGGAGGATGGGGAGGAGGAGGAGGAGGAGGGAGGAGGAGGAGGGAGGAAAGAGGAGGAGGAGGAGGAGGAGGAGGAGAGGAGGAGGAGGAGGAGGAGGAGGGGAGGAGGAGGAGCAGGAGCAGGTGGAGGAGGAGGAGGAGGAGGAGGTGAGGAGGAGGAGGAGGGAGGAGGAGGAGGAGGAGGAGGAGGAGGAGGAGGAGGAGGGGTAGGAGCAAGGCCAGGCGTAGGAGCAGGAGGGGCAAGGTGAGGTGAAGGCTACGCGGAGGAACGGAGGTGGAGGATCGGGAGGAGCGGCAGCAGGAGCATGGGAAAACGGCAGACGTGAGGGAGGGCGGGGAAGCAGGGCGACGTGAGGGTTTGGAGGGGGCGGGGGGAGAGGAGAGAGGAGGATGTATTGAGGATCACGAGTGGGAGGGAACGGGAGCAGAGGGAGCAGGGTGTGTGGGGGGAGGAGTGGATGGGGAGGGATGGGGAGGGAGTGGATGGGGAGGGATCGAACGGGAGGAATTGCCACTTGGTTCACGCCCACCCCTCGAATTCTCAGGAACATTGCCACCGCAACGGCACGTACTTGGTCCCTGGCGTCGCCGACACGGCGTACCACGGGGGCGGCCTGGCGCTTCGCCGCGCCGCACCCGCTGAGCCGTACCTCTGCGGGCTAGAGCTCCGTCTTCCTCGCCCTCCTTCTCTTTCTCCACTTTCTTTTCTCTTGACGCCTTCGCACGCATCGATCCAGGAACTTTCGGAGCTCCGTGCGGATTTCTTGGGTTGGTGCTGGCCCCCCCCCCTGGCGGCGCCTCTGGCGTCGCTCCTGGTGGGTTCCGCGCGCCAGGGACCAGCGCCGATCCAAGAAACCCGCGCGGATGTCCGACATATTACCTCTATGGTGTGTTTCCTCTTCTTCTTCTTCTTCTCCTTCCTGTTGTTTTTCTTCTCCTCCTTCTCCTCTTCCTTCTACTAGTGCAGGAGTCAATCGGAACAGCAAGAGGGCAGTCTCGAGCCAGAGGCAGGCCAAGGGCTACAAAGCTCCAGGCGAACAAGGTCCCTCGCCAGTTACAGCGTGCGTCTCAGCTTCTCTTCGTCGATCCCTCTCGTCTTTCTCCTGCCGCCTGCCCATTCCTCTTCCTCCTCTGCCTCGTCAATCTCGGACTCCTCGTCCTCCACTCCTCCCCATCCTGCCGCTGCTGCTCTCCCCATCCCTCCTCCCCCCTTCGTCGCCCTCTTGCTCACTTCCCTCCTCCTCCTCCTTCTCCTCCTCCCCTGGTCGGTTCCGTCGAGGGCTGTGGCCGAAGGTTCCCCGAGTAGGGCTGGAAGGCCGGTAGGCGAGGCACTCCGCGGGATCCCCCTCCCCCTCTTTGAGCTCTTGTTTTTCATTCAGTCTGCCGACATTCTCGTTATCATTCTCGTTATCTTTCCCCTCCTGCCGTTATCTTTCCCCTCCTGCCGTCTCCAGGAACCCAGAAGGGGGGCTTCCCTAGGCCTACCTGGCCTTCGTCTCGGCCTTCCCCAGCCCTACCCATGTCTCCGTAGGTCTACCCCTGCCAGGCCTTCCCCGGGCCTACCGAGGTCTTCGTAGGTCTACCTCTGGATGGGAGGCCTTCCCTGGGCCCACCTGGGCCCTCCTAGGCCTTCCCTGGGCGTCCCCCCTTCTCCCCTCTCGCCCCTCTTCTGCCGCGCGGTGCCGCCCCCGCCCGCACTCACGCGCCGCTCTCTCGGCGCAGGTGCTGTCGGAGCTGGCCCAGAACGTGCGGAGCAGGGGGGGGTGTCGTCGGGAGCAGCTGGTCGATCGGACTCGGTACTGCGGCAGTCTGCGCGCCGTCTTGCTGAAGGCCCGCACCCTGAGGGCCAGGGGTCAAAGGAAGACAAGTTACCGATACGGCCGCATTTCCTTCGCTTTCGCCTTCTGGGCCTCCTGGGAGGCCCTCGTCGCCACGGCTGCATTCGCCCCGAAATTCTGGTCGGAACGCACCCTGGGAGAGGTCCAGGGAGTAGCGGAATCGGTATCTTTTTGTTTCCGAAGGCTCTCACCCCGAGGGCCAAGGGGGGGGGAGACAGGGGTACTCTGCTTTGACCGCCACCCTCCCCAGCGAAGGTAGGCTCTGCCCTGGGTTCCAGGCGGTCCAGCGCACAGACACGAGAGGGCGACGGACGGCGCGCAGCGCTAGAAGCGACAGTACGGGAAACAAGGAAAGTAGGCATCCGGCAGTTGGTAAGGCTGGGACTTAGGCTGTGCAGGCCTTTGGGCTCCCCCTGCTTCCTAATCTCATACCTCTCGAACCCCCAGGTTGTATTATCATGTCTTCTCCATCGCCCCCCTTTCCACCTGAGCCCGTTGGCTCTCAACGAGAGCGGGGCGTAACGGCTTGAGCAACGATGATTCTCGGATTTCTATATCGCGTTAGCGATGTCACACCCCTCTCCGTTCTCGCCTGCCCCCTTTGCCCCTCCCCCACGAAATTGCCGTCGGCGCTCCTCGTCCTCGCATCTCTTCCCCAAATATTTTCTTCTCTTCGTCCTGATATTCCTCTGATCTCCCGGCTACTTTACCTCGCTCGCGTAACCACCGCTGTAGCCACATAAGCCTTGGCGGGAGGGGGAGGCGCCGCCGGAGGGGTCAGTGCAGTCTCACACTACGAAACAGTTTCGGTATCCATGCGTGCGTGGCGGCATCCGCGTTTTAGGAGCTAAACAGTAGCCGAGCGTGTCGACACAATGCGGGATGTGTTGACCATGTTTGCGTTTGCGACGGTGTGCCGGGACTTTGGGGAGAGGAGCGTGATCTCTTGGCCCATCACCAGTGGTGTGACGGCACAGTCTGTCTTATACGGGCAGGCGCGAGAATGCCGCGTGAGCACAGGCAGGATCCCAAGTATGAGTACGCAGCATCTTCGAGAGCCCCTTCACCTTTGTATTTCATATTGAGTTCGCGCGCTCCTTTGAACAGCGCAAGCCAGCCCAGAGCAAGGTATGATGAACACGGGTATGCACGCGAGCATCGGTGAAGCAGCGAGAAGAGAGATGGGACCACAGCAAAACCGGATGAGACCGATGAGACCACGATGAGACCACGACGAAACCGCGATGAGACCACGATGAAGCCACGATGAGACCACGGTGAGACCACGATGAGACCACGCCGCGACCCAAACACCCATGATAGATGGTCGATCAATGTTACGAGCATGTGCGTGTGATGCACGACGTGCGGATCGCACGCGACTCCAGGGCATTCGAATCACAGCGCTGCAAATGTCACGGGATCGGTGCGGCCACGCGCCCTGCACAATCATTGCGCGGTGACTTTGTCAGGAGGTCCTAAGCAGCAGAACACTCAACACATCTAAGAGAGCTCCAAGAGAGTTCGAAGAGGGTCTGGAAACGATCACAAATATGCGAAATTGTCCTTCTGCCACGCGTATCCCTTGAAAGGACCGCTTGAGCCGCACAAGTTTGCGCGCGCACTGGCGGGCTGATGAGGGGGGCGTCGAAGAGGAGGAGGAGGAGGAGGAGGAGGAGGAGGAGGAGGAGGAGGAGGAAGGAGGGGTGGAGGGAGGCGGGGACATGTGGGATTGGGCCGCGAGGAGTAATGATGGAGGAGGGAAATGGGAGGATATGGAGGGACGGCGGTGTCGGGGAGGAGGGATGAAGGACGAAAAGAAGTAGGATGGTTGAAAGATACTTGCGCTGTTTCTGATTACCCCACATGGGCTGACACATGTTCATGCTGATCACGTCAGTCGAGATCCACCGCTTTGCTTTAAACACTCGAGATAATGATTATATCAACCACTCCTGGCTGGAGCGAGCCATATGAGACCAACTCGACCGAAGGGGCACTACGCTGACACCACGGATGGTCCAGAAAACGATGATTACAAACAAAAGGCTGTACGTCCCAGCCTCACCACCGGTTGTCGGCAGCGATGAGGGAGGAGGGAGGTCTCGTTCCCGCAGAGTCGTTGCTCCCTGCAGTCAGGGCGTTGAAGCAAGGACCACTGGGCTTCGGGGGGGCTCTGGTTTTCGGGCCGCTCCCGAGATGTAGGCTGCGGGACCTCTTCGTGGTCGAGGTTCGCCGCGGCCAGAAAAGCCCCCTCGTTCTTTTTTCCCCACATGTTTCGTGGGGTTCTTGTTTTCTTCCCTGCCGCGTCGCACCCGCGTCTCCCGCACTCACCTCCCTCCTCCCCTCCTCTTCCTTCCTTCCCTCACCCACGCGCGAGACATGCACGGCACGTACATGAGGCACGCATCCACATACAGCCGCACACACATCATGCATATGCACAAGGCACACAAGACACAAGACACGCATGCCGCACGCGCACATTCACAAAACATGCAGCGCCAGTGCAGGCCTGGCGCGTTCACTGAATGATACACCCAAGAGGTATGTGCACGGTCGTCCAGGCACAGAAGGCGTTGCCCTTTCCCGACACCGCACGGGGTGCGCAGGGGGTGGTCCCTCATCGCAGCCGCTATGCACGCCGGTCGTCCAGGGCATAGCAGGCGTGGCACTTTCTCGACATCACACGGGGTGCGCAGGGGGTGGTCCCTCACCGCAGCCGCTATGCACGCGGGTCGTCCAGGGCATCGCAGGAGTGGCACTTCCTCGCAGCCACAGGGGGTGCGCAGGGGGTGGTCCCCCAGCGCGGCCGCTATGCGCGCCTGTCGTCCAGGCATAGCAGGTGTTGCATTTTCTCGACACCTAGGGTGTGCGCAGGGGGTGGTCCTTCCCCGCGGCCGCTGTGCGCGCCTGTCGTCCAGGAACATAGCAGGTGTGCCACTTTCTCGCAACCACAGGGTGTGCGCACAGCGTGGTCCCTGACCGCGGCCGCTGTGCGCGCCGGTCGTCCAGGCATTGCGGGTGTTGCATCTTCTCGACACCATAGGGTGTGCGCAGGGGGTGGTCCCTCACCGCGGCCACTATTCTCGACAGCATAGGGTGTGCGCAGGGGGTGGTCCTTCACCGCGGCCGCTATGCGCGCCAGTCGTCCAGGAACATAGCAGGTGTGCCATTTTTTCGCAACCACAGGCGTTGCGCAGGGGGACGGTTTCTTAGGGCGTAGCGCGCGTCGAGGCCACAGGGGTACGCAAACACGTGGCATTTCCACTTCAGCTATCATCACGCCAGACAAATGATAATTGTGTGGGGTTCCTCGGTAGCGTAATTGCGGCTGGTGTCGCCAATCTTGAGGGGGGACGACGGCGACGACGACGGTGGAGACGTTGATGACGACCCTGACACTCTGGAGCCCTTCGAGGGCCCTCTTAGGAGTCTCTTGGGCCCTGTTGGGGGGCCTCGTGGAGGACTTCTTGTGAAGTTGCCTGGTCATTTGAACCCGCCTTAGAGCGGATCTAAGAAAATACGCAGCACCCCTCAATAGCAGATGAGAGTGAGGAGGTTGCCTCCGCCCGGGGGTGGAGGTAACCTGTGTTTACAGGGGAACATGGGGGAGTTCCCCCCGTCCCGCTTGTCCACGGGGTGGGGCGGGGGGCGGGGCTGTAGTGGTGACCTCCTCCTGTCCACAGGGGGGGCCGCACCCCGGCCCCTCTTATCCACAGGGGGGGGGGCTTCAGTTCTCCCTGTCCACAGAGGGTGCCCCCGTTGTCCCCCCTGTCCACAGGGGAAACCAGGGGGGGGAGGGGGGGGGGGCTGACTTCCCCTTGTCCGCAGGGGGGACCATCTCCGAGGACCCCCAGATAGAGGGGGACTGCATTCTGAGCCCTGACCCCCCCGCGGGGAAGGGATCAGAGGGAAGGTGCTATCCTTCGATTTAACTACGACGTTCTTCCTGTTATGTGGGACCGACGACGAGCAAGACTACCACGAGCAAGGCGACGACGACGATCAAAAACGACGGACGACGGCGACGACGACGAGGCGACGATGCGACGATGCGACGAGGCGACGAGGCGACGAGGTGACGAGGCGACGAGGCGACGAGGCGACGGCGAGAACGACGACGACGACGGCGACGGCGACGACGACGGCGACAACGCCGACGGCGGCGACGACGCCGACGACGCCGACGACGACGACGACGCCGACAACATGACGACGACGACGACCACGACGACGACGACGACGACCACGACGACGACGACAGCGTCTTCCACATGCTGACAGGGTCGGCCGAACCGGCGTTCATTCCGGTGTCACGATGACTGTGTATTCTTTTCCCCCCGATCCCCTATCCCCCCTCCTCCTGCTCGTCGGATGTTTTGTTCTTGGTGTCCGCGCGGCTACGTGAGCAAAACAGCGTTCGAAGTCTCGCCCTACGCTTTGCAGGGTGATCTCTCCAGATTTGAATCTTACATAACGGGCCTTGCTCCATGTCGGGATATGATGTAGGAGGGAGACTGGAGAGTCGGAGGGACGATCAGTGAGCAGGCGGAGGGTGTATGAGGAGGATAACAGGTTGCGGGATGGCAGGAGCAACGGACGGAGCAACGCGAAGAGGACGGGAAGGAGGAAGATGTTGAGGGACAAGTTGCGGATGGAGTTTGAGGGAGGAGCAGCGAGTATGGGGGTATGACGAGGAAGGAGCATGAGGGTAAGCAGGCGGAGGAGGAGTAAGTAGAATGAGGACGAGCAGCAGGGGTGAGGGGTGAGGATTGAGGGGAGGGGGTGAGGAGGATGAGGAGGAGGAGGAGAAGGAGAGGGTTTTGGTCCAGGACTGATCCTGGCACAGCTGCCAGAGAGTTTCGGTCAGACACCCGAACCCCTTGGACAGACCCCAGGCGTGTACCACACAGCTGTTTCCTCTTATTGTGTCTGGGCCGCGCACTATTTTATGTCATGCCATTTCTCTGAGTTCTGCTATCCTCCGCAAGACGAGCAAGGCACCCACTTGGCATCGAAATCGACACGCTCGACCAGCGGCAGCTCATCTTTTACTTCGCGCTTCCCGTGTCCAAAATTTTCTGCGCGCCCATCACAGCACCCAGGTTGGACACCCAGGGCAGCGTGGAGGACAGTCCGCTCGATTGCTCGGGCCAGGTGCGAAGTGTGACTGTCTTCAGTGTGGGAGGTTCGTCAAGGGACATCACTGAAGATGCCTATGCTGCTGCAGCTACGGCCATAACGCAGCGCCGATCGCCTAGCGCTGCTAAGAACCATAAGAAAGATACCAAGGCGAAGGCCATTCGCAGTTTCATTGCCAAGATCGTCCCTGCCACTCGCACCGGGGCCACGGCCACAGCGAAGGGACGATATTTGTTTCGATAATCGCCCACTGACATCAACGAGCTGACAGATTTCAAGCAGAACAACAGGGACCGATTTACGATGCTTACGAGGTTAGCGTTGGCAGCCATGGACGCAGGCCACGTGTATGCCGACTATGCGGAAGAGGTGGCCGTCATCAAGCTGATGCAGGCAACAATACAATTACGCGGCAGTTACATGACCCACGACAAGCCAACATCAAGGAGAAGGTGGATAGCCAGATTGAAGACGAGCGCCGAGCTGAAGATGATCTGGAACGGATCAAGATAAGCATCACCGAGTTCGACGAGATCTCCGAGGCCCAGGACGATGAGGACATGGATGATGGAAAGAGAGCGTTCTGTGGTCGCTTGGAGGGGGGTGGGGGGAGGGGGGGTTTGGAATCGGACCCTTCCCACCTACCCCTGGATGGAGGGGAGGGGGGGGTTCGAACCCCCCCCCCCTCCCGTGATGGAGGGGGGGGGTTTCATCCCCCCCCTCTCCCCTCCCTGCTTCCCGTCTCCTCGGGCCGCCGCTTGCGTCGGCGGCGGCTGGCGACGGCGGCGGGGACGACGATTTCCATTTCTGGGCTGGCGCCGGCTGGCGCCTGCGGCGGCGGGCGGCGGTGGCGGGGAGGGTCGACGAGGACGACGGTGGTGACGGTGGTGGTGGGTTGTGGTGGTGGTGGTGGTGGCGGTGGTGGTGGTTGTGGTGGTGGTGGTGGTGTGGTGGTTTGCGGTGGTGGTGCTGGTTGTGGCGGCAGGTGGTGGTGGTGGTGGTTTGGTGGTGGTGTGGTGGTGGTTTGTGGTGGTGGTGGTGGGTTAAGGTGGTGGTGGTGGTTAGGTGGTGGTGTGGTGGTGATTCTTAGGCTTACGCCACACCGCCGACCCCTTGTTTATGCCAATCTGGGGGTAGTAGAAGCTGCCAAGGGGTGAAAAGGCGAGTGATATTTGTTTGGTGTCTGTTCGCCGCCACCGCCAGAGGGTCTCGGGCAGTTCCGCGGGGAGGTCCGAGCGGACAGCGACACTGCGAGTTTTGGAGCCACTCGGGGGCCGTTTCGGAGCCTCTGGGGTGCTTCTTGGGGGTTCCTTGGGGCGTCTGGGCGGCCTCGTGAGGGCCTCTGGGGGCCTCTTGGGGCACTCTTGGGGCCCCCTGGGGCTCCTGGGGGCAGAAAGCTAGAGTTTCAACATGTTTGGTCGCCCTCTTGGGCCCCTCGTGGTGCCGTCTTGGAGCCCTCTTGGGCCGTCTTGGGGACCTCTTGGGCCGTGTTGGGGCCGTCTTGGGCCGTCTGGAGGCCGTCTTGGGGGCCTCTTGGGCCATCTTGGGGCTGTCTTTGGGGCCTCTTTGGCCGTCTTGGAGCGTCGGGAAGCCGAAAAGGCGGAAAAGCAAAACACATCGAAAAACACTATGGAAAATCAACAATTTTAGACTCTTGGGGCCCTCTTGGGAGGCTTGTTTGGGACCTCGGGGGCCGTCTTGGAGACCTCTTGGCCCGTCTTGGGGCCATCTTGGGCGTCTTGGAACGGTCGTTTGGCGTCTCGGGGCCTTCGTGGGCCGTCTTGGAGGCCTCTTGGAGCCTTCTTGGCCCGTCTTGAGGCCTTCTTGGGCCCGGAAAAGCCCTGGAACCGCTCGTCCCGGCCGTGCTGCGCTCGTCCTGGCCCCCTCCCCGCCTCCAAATCGGCCCTCTTGGGCCGTCTTGAGGACCTCTTGGGCCGTCTTGGGGCCGTCTGGAGGCCGTCTTGGGGGCCTCTTGGGCCATCTTGGGGCTATCTTTGGGGCCTCGTCGCGCGTCTTGGAGCGTTGGGAAACCGGAAAGGCGGAAAAGCAAAAAACGTCGAAAAACACTATGGAAAATCAACAATTTTAGACTCTTGGGGCCTTCTTGGGAGACTTGTATGGGACCTCGGGGGCCGCCTTGGAGACCTCTTGGCCCGTCTTGGGGCCATCTTGGGTGTCTTGGAGGGATCGTTTGGCGTCTCGGAGCCTTCGTGGGCCGTCTTGGAGGCCTCTTGGAGCCTTCTTGGCCCGTCTTGAGGCCCTCTTGGGCCCGGAAAAGCCCTGGAACCGCTCGTCCCGGCCGTGCTGCGCTCGTCCCGGCCCCCTCCCCCCCTCCAAATCGGCCCTCTTGGGCCGTCTTGGGGACCTCTTGGGCCGTCTTGGGGCCGTCTTGGGCCGTCTGGAGGCCGTCTTGGGGGCCTCTTGGGCCATCTTGGGGCTATCTTTGGGGCCTCTTTGCCGTCTTGGAGCGTCGGGAAGCCGGAAAGGCGGAAAAGCAAAAAACGTCGAAGAACACTCTGGAAAATCAGCAATTTTTGACTCTTTGGGCCCTCTTGGGAGGCTCATTTGGGACCTCAGGGGCCGTCTTGGAGACCTCTTGGCCCGTCTTGGGGCCATCGTGGGCGTCTTGGAGCGGTCGTTTGGCTTCTCGGAGCCTTCGTGGTTGTGGTTGTGGCGGTGGTTTGTGGAGGTGGTGCTGGTGGTGGTGGTGGCGGTGGTGGTGGTGGTGTGGTGGTTGTGGTGGTGGTGGTGGGTTGTGCTGCTGATAGTGGTGGTGGTTGTGGCGGTGGTGGTGGTGGTGGTGGTGGTGGTGGTGTGGTAGATTGGTGGTGGTGGTAGTAGTGGTGGGTTTTTGTGGTGGTGGTGGTGGTGGTGGTGGTGATGGTGAGTTGTGGTGGTGGTGATTGTGGTGGTGTGATGGTGGTGTGGTGGTGGTTTGTGGTGGTGGTTGTGGTGGGTTGTGGTGGTGGAGGTGGTTTGTGGACGTTTGCTGTGATGGTGGTGGTGGTGGTGGCGGCGGTGGTGGTGGTGTGGTGGTTTGCGGTGGTGGCGGTGGGTTGTGCTGCTGGGCAGTGGGTCCCAGATTTGTTTATGTGATTTAGGACAAATCTGCGAGCTTACGAAGCACTTGGGCGTTTCCCCATTCATGCCGTCGTTCGCGGGCTGCAACCTCGTTTCGGCCCTCGCCTGAGGAATTGGGCGACGCTCGCGCCAGGGCGCGGGGAGCGGCGGCTGCCGATGGAACCGCTGGATGTCCAGACCAGCGCGCAAGCGCTGCGTGGCGGCAGTACTACGGACCACCCATTGCCTTCAAGATTCCTTACCCCCGTAAAGAAGCCAAGGAGGCAAGGGTTGAAGCCCCCTTGGCCCCTCCGCCCGAACCTCTCGAGTTGCTTGAATGGGGCCCCGTTCGGTTCCCAGCGAGGCCTGCCATGTTAGTGTTGCACCCTTTCTTGAGGCACGGCAGACCTGGGGACGTCCGACACCATGCGGGGGCCCGCCTGGGACGGCGCCCCACTCGGCTATCTGCGCTTCGTCTTGGCGTTGCAAACCACCCCGAGTTCGGTGACCTAAGGGCCCCCCGAGCCGCTCACCTCTGGCTTGAGTTGTTGCGCTCGGGCCGAGTGGCTGCTGTCATTATGGCCCCTCCCTGCGAATCCTGGTCTATGGCCCGTCGTGGGCCTGCCCAGTGCCAGGGGGCCGCCTGGGCCCCTGCGGTCGGACACCTACCCATGGGGGCTTGGACGCCTTTCCATTCGGGAAACCAGCAAGTCTGCTTGGCTAACCGGCTACTGTGCACCTCGATCATCTTTCTGCATGAAGCACGGGTTTGTGGAGTACCCGCCATCATGGGGCATCTTGCTCATAGCTCGCGCGTGCCTGGGTGCCCCAGTGTCTGGCAACTGCTCGAGATTCGCGCGCTAGCTGCCCGCGATCATGTTGTCGAGCTTCTCATTCACCAGTGCCGTTTCGGCGTCCGCGTGCTGAAGCCCACTGCTGTATTTTGCGCGCACGAGAAGGCTATGAGAGTCAGGTTGGCAGCTCTGGAAGGGGGCCCCCTGTGCAACCACCAGGGGGCATTCCGCTTTGGAGGGGCTCACCAGGGACAATGAGTGGGGCACTGCTGAGGCCAAGACTTGCCCCTCGAGACTTTGTTTAACCCTTGCGGCGCCCTGAGGTCCCCCGCAGTTCGCACGGGCCCAGACCCACAGGGCTCGCCCAGAGTTGCCTTCCCTCCCTTTGACCGAGGACCCATGCGTTGGACCCTTGGCCGTGAGGCTACCCTGGGAACAATTGCCCAGTTGGGTCCTTCAGGCGACGTCTGGGCTCTACCGTTACCACCGCAATATGGCTGCTCTGGATTGCATGCTTCACAGTAACAGGGGTATGCGCTGACTACCACCGTTGTGCCGAGCTTGTGCCATTATGATGATACATTCCCTACTCATCCCTGCCATGGCACTGCTGTTCGGCTGCACCAGGATTTTCGGGGACGGGCCAGGGGTGAAGGTGAGCCGCGGCCAAGGCCACCGCCAGTGTCCGTTCTTTTTGTTCGTAATAAGGCAGTACCCTATTAGTGCCGTGCGGAATCGCTCGGCTCGTCATCGGTACTACCCGATTTCCGGCTGCTCGGGTGAAGGCTCCTTATTACCACCCCCCTTTTTCTGGCATCGTACCCCCCCATTCTAGTGTGCACCCACTTTGAAAAGGTAGTAGCCCAGGCATGTGTGGCCACGATTGGTGCGCCTTCCAGGCGAGGCGACGGCATGTTCCTCTTGACCTGCTGCTGCATGGCTGCTGCTTCCCTAACCCGCGCCCTCTCTGTTCTTGCATCGGCATCGGAACTCTCGCCTGGGACCGCACCGAACCGAACCGAGGAAAAGGAGGAGGTTGAACAGGGGGAACAGGAGGCGCAGGAGGAGCAGGAGTAGCAGGAACGTAAAGGGGGGAGACAGGGCTGGATGTGGGTGGCGCCGGTCTCGTCGGGGCCACGGCGCGAGGAGAAGCTTCTGCGGCTCGTGCCTCCGGGGCGTGCTCTCCAACGGCGACGTGGGCGGGCCGCACTCTGCGGCGCGCGGGCGCGGCCGTGACATGGGGGCGGGCGGGAGGTGGACGGGCGGATGGGGGAGTCGGGGCAGGAGGAATGGCGCGGGGGAAGAAGGAGTATGATGGTGGGAGGAGGACGCCGACGACCGAGAAAGGTTCGACTTAGGTCCACGTGCGAACGACAGGGGGGGGAGGTGCTTCGCGGGGAAGAGGTCGGGGTCTTCGAGGCCTCTGGACTCCGGACTCCTCCCTCCCCGCTCGCCTCGCCTCCCTGGCTTGGCTTGGCCCAGGGCGCAGGCCTCGGCCTCCGTGGGGCCGTACGACGCCAGGCTCCCCCACCGCGTCCCTGCTGCCGCCCTCCTTCTACGGGGCGGAGGGGGCGGGGCCGCGCGCGGGAGGCCTGGGAGGCCCTGGTCTGCCCTGCGCCCAGGCCAGGAGAGAGAGGGTGCCACTCGCCTCAGACTTCGAGGGTGGGGGCACCTACATACGCCAGCCCACCAGGGTTCCGATGACCTTAGGCCGACAGTCTTTTCGAAGGCCGCCGCGTTCGGTCTTGGAGTGGGCCAGGGCACAGTAACGAATCGTGAAATGTGACCGCATCTGACTCAAAGATATCATCTTGTTCGAGAGTGGCCCAGCCGCTGCCACACCGAGGGGAGCAGGGGCAGAGACGTCCGAGGAGTCAGGACGAGAGCCCGTAGGGTCAGCCGCTGGGCCAGAAATGGGCTCATCCTGGGCGTCCTCTCCATGTCCCGAACTCCCTCCAGGAACGGGCATGGGTAGGCCTGGGATGGCGTCCAACAACACACATCCGAGCCACTCCAGTCCTACATAGTCACCGAACGCCAAGTCCCGACATCCAACCTGCTGAACGGTACGGAGCTTACCGAGGCGAGTCGCAATCTCCCAGCAGCCCTTGATCAGCAGGCGTTCTTTGTCTGAGAGACGGAAAGGTAAGGCACCTTGCTTGGTCAGACGGTCCGCTTCCGAATCTTCAACCGCTGAAGCTTGTTTTTTGCTTTCATTGACTTTCACCTGAGAGGTGGGGCAGGGACCTTGTATACCTTCGCACTCTCGAGGCGGTCCCCGATCTCAGCCAGCATGCTGGCCCTCGCCGATGTACTGCTCGCGGCGTCCGTTGGCTTACGCAGACAGCCCACAGTGCCAGCTCAGTCTATGTAGATGGACACCCTGGGGCCTAATCAGGACCGTTCGCCTCGAGAACATCAGAACAGCAACATCCTCCCCGTCGCGATCCTGCTTCTCTTGACCCTCCGTGCGTGGAACAACTCCAAAACGGGCAGCCAGGGTCTTCGCCGTCTAGGACGACCGCTGACCAGCCTGCCGTCCTAAGTCCAGGAAGGTCTTCGTCGAAGCCCGACCCGTCCGTGAAAACATGGGCCTCCTGGGGAACAACAAGGGGCTTGTGACCGACCACAAAGCGACCGCCAGGTCTTGGTAGTCTCGGGCCCGCTGGCCCGAGCCTGCTGGGGTCTGCGAGGACCTCTGGACCAGGGGCCGCAGGAGCTCCCATGGCAGATGCTTTGACAGCGCTCGCGAGGTTTGGTCCCCGTCTCACCCAGAGGAATATCCCGAGACGCTGGACACGCGTAACAAACTCTTCCTCGCCTCGGGCAACGCCTGCGCTGATTCGCGGGCGGAGGAGGCGGCTGCGTTGGCTCGGGGAGGCGCGTTGGGTCGGGTATCCGAGACGGATCGCATAGATGCCACAGCTTCGCCGAATCGCCGCCGAGCCAGACGCGCAGCGGCGATTTCCAGAGCGATACAAAAAGCTAACCCTTCAAATACGGGGAGCTGTTTGGACCTCTGAAGCCGTCCGGCTAAGATTGGTTACGGCGTATTTTCCCCACAGCGATTATGCGGATCACCATGTGCAGTCAATCTATAACATCCTGACAGAGATCCACAACGAGGCGGAGCGGCGGAATATGTACTTTGCCATTGGAGCGGACTGCAACGCTCAAGTGGGTCAGACACAATTCTAACAGCACGGGCCCATTTGGGTATGGCTTGGCGAATGCACGGGGGCAATGGCTTCGACAATGGACGGCGGCCCGCAAACTCAACGTCACGAGTACTTTTTTTTCAAAAAACAATACCAGCACCGTTGCACATACCGTGGGCCTGGCAGCGTGAAGAAGCAAATCGATTATTTTTTGGTGAATCGCCGATTTTGGAAAACAGTCAAAGACGTGGGAACGACGGATATTGCAGATCTCGGTTCCGACCATACCACGGTACGGCTGCGGAGCGCTGCCCTGCGGAAGGAGACGAGCAAAACGAATACCAACAAAAAAAACAACACCATCACGAAGCCAGTACGATGGCCGCCACAGAATTTGGAGGCATATCAATCCAGCATCGAAGAAACAACTTGTGAACTCTCACGCGGTACGAAAGGGGGCAAACATCCCAGTTGTGATCAACTTGAAAAGAGAATCTTGGAATCTATGACCATAGCCGGCTCCAGCGCCCCACGATTAAACACAATTCAATACGACGAGCGTGGGTTGGATATTTTTATTAAAGAAGAGACGCGAGACCAACGCAGACGACCCTGTAGCAAAACGAGCTGTCAACAAAGAGATCCGAAATAAGACCCGGAACATGAAGAGAGAGAGAAGCGCCGATCGGAGATTGACAACATCTTATCTGAGTTCCGTAATTTGAAGAAGATCGCTGGCATCAAATCGCAGAAATCACAGGACTTCATTCCAGGTATGGTGTGTGAGAGTGGGGACACGTGCGGGGCAGACGAGTTCGCCGACGTGTTTGCTGATTTTTACAGCAAGTTGTATTCTGATTTGAATTGCGACGCTGGGAGCAACAATCCCGAGAAGGACAACACTTCTACAGCGGCGACAAGCATTTCACCGTTCTCTATGCAGGAGCTACAGGCGGCATTGAAACAGATGAAGAAAGGCAAAGCAGCGGACAGCAAGGGCATCGTGGTTGAGATGGTATCTTCTCATGCTGTACAACGATATTCTTAACTTGAAAGCCCCAGCGCCGACAGAGTGGAAGCGCACCGTGGTCAAAGTCATATACAAAAGTGGGAACGCAAAATTACCGCATAATTACAGGCCCGCCAGCATTATACTTATATTATACAAGTTGTTTTCTCGATTATTATATAACAGACTGGTGCCGGTTTTGGACAAGGAACAAAGGAATGACCAGGCAGGCTTTCGCCCGTTCCGATGCACCACAGATCATCTTTTTTACTATTTCAATATTACAGGATACAGCGGACGAATACCAAGTACTTCTTTGGGCTGTCGCAGTGGATTTCCAGAAAAGAAAGCCTTTGACACTGTTGCGCATAGGGGCACATGGGGCGCTTTGGTTGATCAAGGAGTTGACGAAGGATACATCCGAGTTCTTCGACACATGTACCGGGACCAGAAAGCCACCGTGAAGACCGATCGCACCAGCGAGGAATTCCAGATACAGCGTGGGACAAAGCAGGGCGATCCACTCAGCTCCCTCTTTTTCAATAGCGTATCTGAATATGTCATCGACAAAGTGAAGACAAAGTGGATCAAATCCAAAATTGAGGTGCCAATGATGTCAAATCAATATCGGCTGACAAATTTGAGGTTTGCGGATGGCGTATTAGTTCTTGCGACCTCTCTACGACACGTGAAGAAGATGATGGGCGACTTGCAGGGTGCCGCGGAGGAGGTTGGATTGGTCCTGCACCCCAAAGGGACAAAAGTACTCCACAATAGCTTTGGCGGCTCGCGCAAATACCAGAACGCAGTCAGCATGGACATCAACGGCGTGGACATCGCGATATGACCGATATCCGGACACGCAAAATACCCTGGTCGAGAATTGAGTTTTTCTGATCCGCAGAGAGTGGGAATGGAGAACAGGATTGCTGCAGCTTGGAGAAAGTTTTATTCTTTGAAACAGGAGCTTGTTGGACGCAGGTATTCTCTGAAAGACCGCATGCGTTTATTTCATGGTGTTCTTACGCCGACATTAGTATATGGTTGCGAAGCGTGGGCTATGCCAGTGGAACTTGAAAACAGAGTTCGACGAACGCAGAGACACATGCTGATAATGATCATCCAGACGCCACGTCGCAAAGAAGTACGCCAAGCTGAAGGATCAGAGATAGAAGAGATGGCAAACACAACGACACGCAGCGACGACGATGTGGACAGCGATGGAGTAAAACATGGAGAACTACCCGCAGCAGAGCACCTTCAATAATATTTGGAACCTTGGGTAAAATGGATCAAACGCAGCACGAGAGAGGTGGGGGAGCACACCAAATCCTTGCACATTGATGACTGGATCGCGCTACAACGTCGAAGAACATGGCGGTGGTTCGCAAAAGTTGCATGCGAGGCGCCCGGGGAGTGGATGCGCCAGGCTGTGTCTTGGGTCCGTGTCAACACGTTGAAATATATGCGAAAATACGCCCTCGCCGACCAACGCGTCGCTGGATTGACGACATCTTTCATTTCATTTCAAAGCGCAAAGAAAAGTTGACCCCGGAAGAACAGAAAGCTTTCGCAGACGGACGTGAAGCGCGAGATACTGTTCATCTATTCCTGAGGTGTGCCGCGCGAGATGTATGGCACGATCTAGAGCAAGATTTCTGTCAGGCAATCTAATCTGTAATGGGTGCTTCGGTCCCAACCCGCGGCACCTACGGGGCTTGCAATGCCGGTCGCATTCGCAGTCGCAGTCGCAAAGCGGGCGTCCACGGGCCCCCCCGAGAGTCCAGGCCCTTCCGGGATCCAAAGTGATGCCCACGATCGCCGCTCCGCTGCGACGTTCCTGGGGTCGTTTGATCATCGCTCCCCCGAGACGTCTCCAAAAATATGCGCTCGGTCTGCTTCAATGCAATTGGCGAGGCCACCCGAGGGGCACTGCAAGCTGAGGGTACCGATATGCAAATCATCAAATTCAGGCACCGTCTGGCTGGTGGACGAAAGCCCCCCCAGCCAGAACGCGGAAGCCGTCTCGTGCTTGGTCGCAGCCTGTGCCGCGAGCCCATCGGTCTTTTTGGAGTCCTCGTGGCCTGTGTTATGCGGGGGTAGAGCGTGTCATCCGTGAGCTCGCATCGCGGGCAGCGCGTAGAGCTCGCGAGATATCCAGTCCACTACCTTATGGTCCTGGTCCATTGACCTCCTGAAGTGACGAGGAGGTTGAGCGCTGCTCGGTCCGACTCCCCGCTCCAGTGAATATTCTTCTGCCCTCTTCTTGTCCTCCAGACGTCCGCGCCTTCTTGGATGCCCTCGCCGCCCTGTGCTTGTTCGCCTGGCCCCAGTGGATCCTGCGCATGTCGGCCGCCAGGTCGCTGGGGATGGCCGCGCGCTCCCAGTGCAGAATGTAATCCTCGCCCGCGCGGCTGGGCACGGGCCGCGCCTGTAGCTGTCCATCGGGAAGAGGCCTCTCCCGGCCCGTCGCGCTGATGGGCCGCCAGCCTATGTTCATGAGCGTGGCCTTGAGTGTGATGATGGGGCCCTTGACGTAGTCCCATCTTCCCCGCCCCGCTCCGGGCAACTTCAGCCTGATCTTGGCCCGGGCCAGCTTCGCCCTCACGTGCACCTGGGGGTTCTGCTGCCGCGTCGCCAGCCACTCCGACACCGCGCGCCGACGCATCTCCAGGCCTGGCTCATTCTCCCACAGCTCAATAGCGAGGGTCATGGTGAGGCCCCCCCCCCCACTGCGAGCCCGTGGCCGCCTGTCCTGCTTGCCGTCGTAGCCGAACTGACTCCGTGTAAGAGAGCCCGGGCGCCTGGTGCCCGTAGCTCGCCTGCGGGGAGGTTCCAGTGGCCCGGAGGCCTTCGGCCTCCTTGGCCAGGGTGGTGGAGCGTTTCATCCTTTTGATCTTGTCGAGCCGCTTCTTGGCCTTCTGGATACGCTGCTTGAGTGTGATATCTGTTCTCCTCCTTCCCGCGCTCGCATCCAATCCAGTCCTCGCTGTAATTGACCGCTTTGGCTGGTGCGCCTCCGCTGCGCAGGACCTCCGCCGTCATCTTGACCGTGTCCTGGGACGTGCCGATGAGTGCCGGCTTGACTGAGATCTGTAGCCGCTGTAGCTTAAGACCTCGGGCCAACTCCATCGCTACTCGGACCGCCTGCCCAGGGGCATCCTTCTCCGTGACCATGTGGGCTCTCTGCAGGATGGGGTGTGGACGTACCTTAGCGAGACTGACGCCTTTGGGCGAGCCAGCAACAGGGGAACGCGTCACCCGGATGGCCTCGCTCAACGCCGCCTTATCCGTGAGGAAACGTGGCTCTGCAAACATCGGCACCTTCATCTCGACCGCCGCCACTTGCTAGCCAACGTTCCTGGCGATCCCCATGAAAAGCACGAGGCTGACGCTGTCGTAGAACCTCTCAATGTCCTTGAGGAGGGCGAGGCTCGTGATGCGGAGCGCGAACCCTGCCTCGTCGAGACGCGCGCGTGCAATCCCTGTCGTCGGCGCCGAGCTGCCTCTGATAGCCGTGTCCCAGCGGGCACTGAGGGAGTTGCTCCGCTCGCTGTACAGGGGCGCCCCTGCCCTACTTTATAACTTTACTGGCAGCGGCAGCGTGCCCGTGGCCATTTCGCCGCCAGACGGCTTGGGCGCCAGCGCGCCCAAGGTCGCCGTTCACTTCCGAGGCCACGTGCCCGACTGCTCGCACATGTTGATCAAGTCAACCAGCCGCTGCCTTGCAAGGAGAGGGAACCTTTTGATATCCTGAAGCTTGAGGCCGTCGGCTCCCCCAGCCTTGCTGGGTTTCGTGGCGGCCGCCACCGCGTCCAACTCGATCGTGATTTCTGGTGCTTTCTCGTGCCCGTCGATGCATGATGCGCAACGGAGCCTTGATGAACTTCCTGCTGCCAACAGCAAAGGTCCATACCTTCTTCCATATCTCCGCCTTGGTTTGCATGGGGATGTCGGTCCATGGCGGAGCGCGATGACTCCTTGACGTGTCTGCGGAGACCGCCTGGTGACTCGGACCGCATCCGCTTGGCCCATTGGGCGAAGCGCTGCCTCTGTAGCGTGGGCCCGCGCGCCACCGCAATGGCCAGGTGACGCGCTACCTCCTGCTTGATCCGCTCTAGCTCCTCCAACGTGAGGCTCTTGTCGTGCCGTAACTGCAGCATGCGCTCGTCCGCCCCCTCATAATCGTGATTCTTTCCGAACGTTTGCTCGGGCCCCAGTCGTCGCAGCTGGTGGCGCTGCGAAGAGAGGCTCGATGCACATGTATTATGTTGCCTTAGTCTGAGTCTTTCTGCCTGAGGGCCGCGCGGCGAGTGACGAGGGCCTCGAGGGTGGGCCAGTGCTCCGCTCGCCGGTGAATTATTTGGGACCGATCTTGTGTCGCCTTCGATCGTTGCCATCTCACCGCAAATCCGCGGGCTCTGCCCCTGTGGGCTTGCGCCGCGTCCACTGTGGCGATCGCCTCCTCCAACGCCGTGACCCAGGCTGTTTGCTCCGCCAGCGTAGCCTGCTCCATGATGCGCTGATGGTCACTGTGGATGAGGAGGTGCTGCTCGAGATCTTGGTGTAGCTCGGCGCAATGTCCTTCTGGGTGGTCACCTCCCAGACGCTGCCTTCGATGTGTGACGCGACGCATTCAGCTACCACCCCAGCCGAGGGCGGCTCGTTGATGTTGAACTCCTCTTGCATGTTCTTTGGGGGGGCCGCCAATCGTCGAGCCCTCGCCGTCTCCTTCTGCTTGCTGCGTTTGCTGTGTGGGTCGGGCAGCCTCCGCGGAGGAGGACCTGGCGGTAGCGGCCTGGGCAAGTCCAGATGCTTGTACCACCATGCTTGCGAGCGCCCAGGGGCCACCACTCTCAAGCCCATGTGCGTGCGCCAGGGTGCCGCTGCCTCCGGCTCGATGTATATCCCATCGCTATATCCTCGCGCGCCATCGCGAAATCGATGAGGCTGGTCTTGCCCTTATCGCGAGTGACTGCCACATTCGGTCTGGTGGTGCGACTTCCCACTCGAGCTGGTAGTCCTGATTTCTCCACGGCTACTGTGTTTGGTTCAATCGGCCATGCTGGTCCATGGGTCGGTAATGCTGCCAATGAGGGCAGACAAGCTCCTAAACTTCTCGAAGTTGTTTTCAGGAATGCCCTCCCTGGGGAGTATAATCGATGAGAACAACCTATGATTTACCTCCCCCAGATGGAGATGCAGAGCCGGGAACCATCGCACAGGGGTCGCGGCAGCTTTGCTTGATCATGTTCTGTCGCATCTCGTCGTGCGTATAGTCGCCATGCGTGATTCGGCCACAAGCATCTCACCCCCGTTGGCGCCCCCCCTGCGAGCGGTGAATCGTTGTGTCTGCCGCGACCGCTGCCTTCCAACCATATTTGTTGATATCCTTCTTGAGCTCGGTAACTCCACTGACAGCGACGTGCAGTTCCGTGAAGGCGAGCACACCTGCCATGGAGTGATTCTCATTGAAGTACTCGTGGGGTTTGTCTCCCCACTTCGTGCTATTACTGAAGAATCTAGTCGTGCTGCTGGCCGTCTCCTGGTCAACGCCGCTGCTTACCGTCGCGGCTGCCAGCGCCAGGAGAAGCGCCACCAGGCCGCGGCTCAGCACATGCCTTACGCACTGAAGCCGTACCCGCTCTTGTCTTCGCCTCATTGTCTGAGAGGACCTAGCCGAAACGTTCGACCTTCTGCTTGTGCTTCTGCGGGTCGGGCTCAGCTTCGATGCTACCGCCAGCCTCCGACTGCGTGGGGGGGGGGGGGAGCAGCGGGTTGGGATTGAATGCGCGGCCCTTCTGCGTCGTCGACCTTCCGCTGCTTCTGCGCGTGTTTGGTTTTGATCCGGTTTGCCCGCTGCAGGAGTGCCTGGAGAGACGTGGCGTCCTCTCTGAGCTGCTTAATTAAGCTGGTCCACTTGTCTGTCTGCTCCTGCTTGAGATCGTCGGTGTTCTCGGAAATGGAAGCGCCGCACACCATTCCCCTCGAGTCCAGCTTCTTGCCCGCCGTGCCCTCCGATTTGGGCCAGTGAGTAGTACTCCTCCAGCGACCTCGCGTGCTCTTCCTTCGCTTCATGAACTTTTGCTTGCCGCCTGCTCCATCTGGTTATGCAACTTCTGCACCACCTTCTCAGCGTCCGCGTGCTTTCTGCTGAGGCTTTCCAGTTTGTTTTTCGCCGTGTTGATTTTCGTGATGGCCTGCCTGAGAACTGCCGCCTTCGGTAACTCCTTTGACTTAGGGGTTGCCTTCTGCGTGATGGTGTTCTGCGGCTCGCCCAGCTGCGCCTCCATGATTGGGTCGAGGCAAAACTTGAAGAGCTGCCAGCTGCTTACACACAACCTCCGCGTAGGTGCCCTTGGACTCGGTGGCCCAGGGTGGGGTGTCCTCATATGCCTGGCTGCGCCTTGATTCCGCCCAGATCGTGATCTCTGAACTGCACTTGACGCAATAGCCGTGTTTCTGCCTAGCCTTGTGTTTGGAGGCCCAATTGTTGCATCCCCCGCATCGGGATCAGGAGAGTGAGCGCGGCGCGATCTTTGGAAAGTGAGAAAGGGAACGAGGGGCCCGCCTGCGCTGGCAGACGGGTGGTGCGAGGCTCCTTGAAAGAAGGATGCCATGCTGAACATCTTTGCCTGCCGCGGACTAGCGGTATCCAGGTGTTCTCCTGTGGAGCAGATCATCCAGAGCCAAAACAGATACGGAGGAGGATGATGAGGAGGAGGAGAAGGAGGGACGAGGAGGAGAAGGAGGGACGAGGAGGAGGAGGAGGCGGAGGAGGAGGAGGAGGAGGATTGGGTGGAGAAGGAGGAGCACGGGAGGATGAGGAGGAGCAGTGAGGATGAGGATGCAGATGAAAAGATGAGGATCAGGTCGTCGTCCTCACGTCCGTGGGCGCCCGGCCGCCCAGATGCGCCACGTCGTCAGCGCCGTGCTGGGGGGCCCAGAGTGGACCCTGACGAACAAGTGGGAGCACTACGTGGACGGTAGGCTCGCTGCAGCGCTGGAGATCCTCGCTCTTTTTCCTCGCCGGCTCCCTGCTGTGGTCGTCGTTGTTTGGCGGCATCATGGTATCATTACTGGCGTAAATGTCAATATGTACACATAATTGTCATGCGCACCTCTCCGAGGGAGTTTGGCTCAGATGCGATTGACTGTCGGTGTTCGGATTTGAACAGCCGTTTGGCTACGGACATCCTCAGAGTTCTGAACATCGGTGGCACCCCTCACGCAGATCGCGACGTTTGGGCCCGAAAGCATACAGTTTCAATTATTTCACGGCTGCCGCCTCTGCCACCGACCCCAAAGAGG
Source organism: Prorocentrum cordatum (assembly GCA_963575745.1). Classification (NCBI taxonomy): domain Eukaryota; class Dinophyceae; order Prorocentrales; family Prorocentraceae; genus Prorocentrum; species Prorocentrum cordatum. The sequence continues at coordinate 76,055 of CAUYUJ010010902.1, read as the reverse complement.
GCTCCCGTGCTGAGTCCAGTGCAGGTCCGTCTACGGTGGTCTCATGGGGACATATTTCCTGGTGTAGTAGCGACGAGGGGCCGCAGGGGGGCGGGTGCCGAGGGGCTGCAAGGGCAGCCGCACATGGCAGTAGTGTTGAGCAGGCAGTCGTGGTCACGGTTTCATTGAGCCCACCGCAGCACCCCACCGGGCCAGTCAGGTGTGCGAGTATTTTGCGGCCATGTGTTCGGGAAGCAGCCGAAGAGGACGAAACAATCGCCCATGTCATGGTCAACCACCTCAGGCGGCTGCACCCAGGTATCGTTGAGGGGTGGCATGACTACGTCCCGGAGCAGAGCGCCATGAAAGCCCAAGGTGAGGTGACCATTAGATCCGAAACACGGTGTTCAGACAATGGCACATGCACCACCTGTCCGAACAAAAACGTGTTCGGCAGCACCATCGTTGCCAGCGGGGTTCTCGACGCCTTCCCCTAGGATGGCAGGCGGGCCGCCCTGGCTAATGTCGTCGCCTGGCTCTCGCAAGCTCAGGGCAAGAAGAAGCGTGCGAGTGCTAGGGCCGAGAGCCTGCCGCTGCCGCAATGCTTGCAACTCACTTTTGGCCTTCTCTGGTAGAGGGTCATCATCGTCGTCGTCATCATCAGCATCATCATCATTAGCAGCATCCGCATCAGCATCAGCATTATCATCATCAGCATCAGCCTCAGCATCATCATCGCCATCACCATCGTCATCGTCAGCATCATCATCAGCATCATCATCAACATCATCATCATCATCAGCATCGTCCTTCTCGTCGCCATCATCATCATCATCATCATCATCATCATCATCATCATCATCATCATCATCATCATCATCATCATCATCATCATCATCATCATCATCATGTCGCCCATTTCGGTTCAGACCTTTACCAGAGAGCCACACAACCCGACACCACACACTTTTGATGGCATCGCACCCTTAGCGACTCCCTGCAGACGGCCCATGAGGGCGGCTGGCCCCACTCGTCTGCATGGCTATCCTGCACAAGCTAGTCCACTTTAACCCGCTCACGCTGTCGCACCCGCAGCGCCTCGCCGACATCAGCGAGGAGTTCAGCAGCGCACAGATGATCAGCCTTGTCGGCAATCAGTTCAAAGCCACCAAGGACCCCGTCGTGCGCAGGCGGACTGCTCGCCATCTCGTGCTCCACTTCGGCTGGAGGGACTCCGCCTACTCCATCAGGAGCGCCGGGGTCTCCATTCTCCTGCAGCGCTCAAGATACCAGATCCGCATGGTGAAGCGTGTGCTCACGCCTCCGCGCGAGCTCAGTGGGCGCGCGGGTGCGATCCGAGTGCAGAATGGCCTGCGTCACTTACCTCGCGTTGTATTTTCCCCCGCAGCCGCGCCGAGCAAGCCGGGCCAAGGGACTTGTACAAGCGCTGCGTCGCTACGCTCATCGCCTTCTCTGCCCACGTTCTGTCGGAGACGCCGGCGCCCAGCACGCCCATCATCACCATGGACCTCAACGACTCGTTCCAGTACCCAGGCTCCGAGGACCAGGTGGTGGGCCCAGAATTGCATTTCACTGAGGGCCACGCCGCGCAGGTCATGAGGGTCCTCCTGGCCGCGCACGGGCTCATCATCGCGATCAGCTGGGAAGTCCAGACGCCCACCTTCCACGGCCGCGCCAGCCACTCCTACATCGACCACGTCGCTGTCCCCCTTGCCCTGCGCCGCGCAGTGGAGCGCGCCGCACCGTTGCCGTCCGCAGGTGCCAGACTGCAGCTGATCCGGGCCAATCGGCCGCGAGATCACGTTCCCTTGCAATTGATTTTTTTCTGCAACTAGTCCGAACGGCCAGCGGACTCAGGAAAGTCAACCAAGAGGCAGCCTCGGCGTGTCTGCAACGAGGCCACCGCCGTGAGTAGCTGTGCCACGAGGTCGAGCAGCATCTCCGACAGCATGCCGGATTTTTCAAGAGCGCCATAGACGCGCACGCACTCGACGATTTTGCTGCCGGCTTCACGCAGATCATCGACAATGTTGCCGTTCACACATTAGCGGACTTACCGCTCAAGCAGGAAGATCATAGGCAGCACGTCCGTCAGCTCGCCGGCCGCCGACCTCCTGCACCGGCGCCGGTACCTCCGTGAGCGTGAACAGCGACATTCCGACCACGACATCGAATTCAGTATGGAGATCCCGAGGCGGTCCCGACGACTGAAAGCAGACAACCACAACCAGCACTACTGGAAGCAGATCAACCGCGAGAGGGAGGACGCGATGCACGCGGCGTGGACCAAGCGGCACTTCTACGAGGTTCACAAACTGAGACGGCTCATCGCGTCCACGCACATGGGCCCCTGGCAGCGGCGCTACACTGTTGCGCCCAAGGCCACGTTTCCCACACAGATGTGGGTCGAGAAGCTCCGAAAGCCTGGATGGGGAGGGAGGATGTTCTGCGACGCTGCTGGCCCAAACCCGCCACGGCAAGATGGCGGGGCATTGGCGCAGGCCCCTGTCGCCGCAGGCCCCTGGGCACTGCACCGTCCTCCCTCCTGTCCCTCCTCCTCGTGTCGACCCCTTCTTTGAGATCGGCGCCTGGTACGAAAGTGAGGAAGACGTCACCAGGCTCGAGGAGGTCATCAAGAAACTGCAAAGCTGGAGGGCCTGGCCCCCGTGGAGCACGTCATCCGACGTCTTGCGTGTGCTGACCAACCTGAACTGGTACTATCGCCCAGAGCGGCGCATTGGAGTCGGCGCCAGCGCGCCCACCATCGAGATGCCGACGTTCGGCACGAGGTTACGTCAGCTATGCCAAATTCTCCGCGTCTGCCAGCGTGTCCCCCGAGTATGGCACCAGGCCATGTCCATCAAGCTCGCGAAGGGGAGCGGCAAGCTGTAGTGCAACGGTGAACGAGTAATTATGGTATTATGTGCACTGGGCCGCAGCTTCTTCCGTTCTGTGCTGAAGGCGCCGGAGAAGTGGCCACACTGCGTATGCGGAGGTGTCGGGCGGCGACGAGAGGGAGCTATCTCGTTCAGGTGTTTCTCAGCTACCGCCTTAAACGTGCAGGGTATTGCCACGTCACCAGACATCACGATGCCACCAACGCTGTTCTGAGCGTCAAGCACAGCGTCGTCGTCGAAGCGGCGGCCGAGCTCGTGATAGCCCATGCAGTACCTCTCCTGCAGCAGCGCACCCAAGAGGCAACCCTAGTGATGGAAGGCCACGACACGGCAGTGCATATGAGCCCCGGCGAAGGCATCTTCCCAGGGGACCACGCTGCCACGCGACAAGTTGTCACCGTCTACTCGCGCACGCTCGGCGACCTCACGGCCGACCTCTACGACCACGACTCTCTCAAGCTGCTGGAGGGCATCGCGCCCATCACCGGCAGCGAGGTCAATCTTGCCCACGCCGAGTTCGTCGACGACATTGGCCACAAAATCATAGCCTTACGGCCCGAGCAGTTCATTCAGAGTGCGAGACAAACAGAAAGAGGCCATCGCCGCACTCCTCGGCCGCCCCGGCGTGGCCCAGAACTTTTCCAAGCATGACGACGCCCCGACTGGTGGGGGGACCGGCGCATCCGCCATCGAACGCGACGTGTTCACAAAGCAGCTCGAGCTCGACGGCAAAGTTCTTCCCGAAGCCAGTTACCCCTGCGGCAAGCGCTTTCGCAAGCTCAGCGTCGCTCCCGAGAGACAGAAGCGCCTGGAGGCCATGACCAAGGGATGGCACAGCATGGGCAAGTTCTGGAAGGCGCGCGTCTCGCCCAAGTTCCGCGCCATCGTTTTCGCCAGCCGCGTGCAAGGTGCAGCACTCTCTGGACTTGAAGCCTTCATTGGCTCCAGGGGCGGCCCGCTGGCGCCGTCAGACGTCCGCGCGCTCGACGTCCAGCTCGCCAAAGACGCCCGTGTCCTTCTCGAGGGGAAGGCGGCTTCTTACTCCGACGACAATGTGCGCACCCTCACCAACAAGCAGGTGTTCCAGCGCCTCCGGCTCATGCCATGCTTCGACCGCCTGCTCCTGAGGCGCAACGCGTGGTGGCAATCCGTCGCCCAGCACCAGTCCGACAACCGGCAGCTTCTCACCGTTGTTTTCGGCACCATCAACTTCGACACCGTCGTCGACATCGCCGACGGCAGGCCCGCCCCTGAGGCCAACCTGATATGCGGGTTGTGGGCGCGACCGAGGAGGGAGAGGCCATCTGGGCTGCAGTTTAGTCTACTTGCTTGCCCCCTTCACCGTCGCCCGCGGAGAGTTTATCAAGTTCGACGCGAAGACCCTCGAATTTCAGATTTTCTCTGTCGTGGTGCCGCCGCCGCAGGCACCTGCCAGCGTGCGGCCCGGCGCGCCTCCTGCTCGGGTCGACGCCCCTCCCCTCCCCTTGCGCTGCCCAGCCTTCTGAGACGATGGCGCGCGCTGCCCGGAAGTCTTTAGACCCACGAGGTCGAGGTTGCAGCGCTGTCTCCACAGGAAGGTGGGGGGCTCGCGGAGCTCAGCGCGTGTCGTTTGTGGCGCGCCGACCAACGTCTGCGTCGTAGGGCGCAGCATTTATACCGATCGCGCCACTGCGCACCGTCGCGCATGACGATGCACCCTAGACCAGAGGGTCGCGCGCCGTGCCCCCATCGAGATCGATCCCATCGAGTGCGGCGCATGTGTCCGCGAGGCTCACACCCTGCAGGCGCTGCGCAGACACGTCCGCGACCAACGCATCGTTCCGCTCCTGCCCGACGACTTCCAACTGGGTGTTCGGCCATGCAGCGCGCGCTGGGCTCCCAAGTTCCCGCCGCTGGCAGGGCTGGCGAGGCCCCCCCCCGCTGGAGGCGCCGCCGAGAGCCGCGAGTCGGGGCGGAGGAAAGAGAGCCTGGAGAGGGAGCTCCAACTCCAGATGGAGGCCTGGCTGCGCGAGGTGGAGAGCGACGCGTGCCGGCTGCGCGGCCCCGTGCGCAGCCCGATGGTGCTGGCCATGCAGAAGGCTACCAAGGATTACGACGAGAGCGTCAAGAAGACGGAGGACGGCGCCACGCACCCGGAGCTGCCGCCGCACATCTCGGCGTTCCCGGCCATGATGGACTCGATGCTGGAGCGTGTCGGGGAAGCCCAGGCAAGGGCGAGCTCCTCGTCCTCGCGCTGCGCTCGCTGCGCGACATGCTTGCCAAGCTCTTCGCCGAGGATCCCCAAACATTCGACGAGATCGTCGTATCGTGCCGCCAGAGCGAGATGTTTACGAAAGAAGGGCAGGCGGTGCAGGCGCGTCTCCAAGTCAAAATGCACAGGCGCTGGCCGTTGCCAGTGAGCAAGGAGGAGTTCGAGAACATTTTGAATATCGGCGAAGACTTCCACCCGTTGGTGATCGACACCGACGTGCGCTTCCAGTGCGAGCTCGGGCACCCACTGCAGAAGGGCCTCTGGTCCAGTTCCACCCCAGGGTCGGTAAGGCGCCTGCCGGCGGCATGGCCTACACGGTGAGGGGCACGAAACAGGAAATAAATGAGTTGTTCCCCTCCTCCTCCTCCTCCTGCTCCTCCCCGCCGCCCATGTAGATAATTGCTTGGCGGATTTCGTCGTAACGAATGCCGATGGCGAAACAAAAACGGCAAAGATGTCGTAATGCCGTTGCCAGTGCGTTGTGCGGCGCCCTTCCCCTTCCTCCGCCCCCTCCCTGCATTTCTTTTCCGCGAGGCTGCGTCTCCTGCGGGATGAGGGCCTCCCGCGCCCCCGAGTCCCACCTGGCGCCTGCGCGCCAAACGGAGACGATTCGGACGGGTTGGATAGAATCAGCACGGTCGAGAGGCATCAGGCGCCTTCTGTCCACCTCGTGTGCGCACGCCAGTCGCTCCTGCCGTACAGAAGTGAACGCAGGTGCGAGAAGGGGGTTGAGCATACGTATTTGCATGACCCATGGCTGCCGAATGCGATTGATTGGTTGGTTGATTTATCATCAGTATCATTCGTATCACCGTCAGCCTCATCATCATCACCACCATCATCACCATCCTCATCATCATTATCGTCCATCTGAAGTGCTATTGGTTATGCTGGCAGATCTACTGACCCACTGGTCGCACCACTTCCTCGCTGCACCCCCGCAGTGATGTTAGATGCAGCGAGCCGGGCAGTGCGCAACCTCTGCCAGTCATCCGTGGCTTCGCGCAATTTGACCAACCGCTCAGGGTTGGAAACCACCGTCTCGGCTGCGGACGCCGCCTGGGTTCTGGCAGTCCCAGCACTCGCATCAGGCGGTGCAGCTTGGGACGCAGCCTTCGGAACTGCAGCGCCAGCGCGTTGAACACCTCCATCTGGTGCCGCAGGTCCACCTGGTGCCGCTGGGGCCGCACCTCCTGGCCCAGGTACAGCTTGTGCTCCGCGTGCTCGCGCTTTTGCCACTTTTGAGTTTATCCTCATCGTGACCGTTCTGCTCAGCCTTCGCAGCGTCCAGCGCAGCCCGCGCGTCCCCGAGTTCTTTGGTCGCTTCCGGATACCCTTCTTCAGGTTCAGCAGCGTTGGCATGGGCGTTTACCAGCACCTCCTTTCAGCAGCTTTGGCATGGGCATTTGCCAGCACTTCCTGCTTGCTCGTCCTAGATTGCCACGTGATGTGGTCCTGCTTGGCCGCATGCCCGAGATTGTTCGCAATCTGCGTCCTCTTGGTCGCCACAGTCGCGTCCAGCTCCACGGCAGTCGGCGGGATGGGCGACGCAAGCGGAGGAAACAGCCCTTGAAGTACACCAGACAGATGAGGGAACAATGCAGGTCGCCTTGACTTGCTGTAGATCGACACCTCCTGCTTTCCCCCTGCCACACGGACAGCTCAAGTACGTGACGCCGTAGACTTGGATGATGCACCGCACTTGGAGCACTCGGCGCGCCCCCAGTAGTCGAACTCTAAGTGGTCACACTCGCCGCACAAGCTGTAGTAATCCCCGTACCGATCGGCTTCTTCGCATTGCCGCCCGCGCCCAGGAGCAGAGTCAAAATCATGATCACGACGCGTCTGAGACCAGTTCCCCCATGAAGGTGGGGGCCTCGTCTGCCTGAGAAACTCTGGTCCACTTCCTTGAGGCCATCTCGCATTGAGAGCGAGAGACCTGCTCACCCGAGGGCACGGGAGTCAGCCTCAGACTGGGGCGGACCAGCCTTGCGAGAGGTGGATGCCACGCGAACGCCTTGACTGCCGCGGAGCAGTGGTATCCTCCTTGTTCATAAGAACACAAACAGCTTGAACCAAAATGGTAATCTAGGAGGTGTGAGAAGATGGATGAGGAGCAAGAGAAGGAGTCTGAGGAGTAGGCACATGTGGAGAAGGGGGGGAAGAGTGAGTGAATGCGTGCGTGCGTGCGTGAGTGAGTGAGTGAGTGAATGAGTGAGTGGGTGAGTGAGTGAGTAAGTGAGTGAGTGAGGAGGAGGAGGAGGAGGTATATGAGTTGGAGGAGGAGGAGGAGGAGGAGGAGGAGGAGGGGAGGGGAGGGGGAGGGGGGAGGGGGAGGGGGATGAAGAGTGAGAGAGAGGGAGAGAGAGAAAGCGGAGTAGAAAGAGACACGGTGGGGGGGAGGATGGAAGACGAATCGTGAAGATGACGAACATTTTCTTTTTGCCATTGTGCGCCGTCTTTGGCAAGTTGAGTCGTGACGTCTCACGAGGAGGTCCCTCTCCTCCTCCTCCTCCTCCTCCCTCCTCCTCCTCCTCCTCCTCCTCCTCCTCCTCCTCCTCCCTGTTCCCTCTTTCCTCTTCCCCCCTCCCGCCCGGCCGAAGTCCGCTCAAAATCTGTCCCTGGTCCCTCCCATCGTTGCGGTCCAGCCGTGGGGACCAGAAGCCTCCTGGAGACGCAAGAAGGACGAGCTGACCTCCCTACTCTTTCCTCCCCGCTCCTCCCTTCCCCCGGGCAGCCGGTTGGTGTGGGCGGCACCTCCCGGCGTCCGGGGGATCTGAAACCCGCTTAGTCGTGGCCTGTATGGGGGGCACCGACCCCGGTCTTCGGGCCTAAACGGTAATCCCGATTCGGCTACGGCCGAATCGGGTCCCCTCCACTGTGTTGGCCCGGCGACCCCCCGGTCGCGCCAGGGTGTGGAGGGGGGGTCTGGCTTCGGCCAGGCTCATGGGGAGTCCTGCTCTGTCCCCCTTGGGCAAGGGGACTGGGGGGAGCAGGCCAGGGCACCCGCCCCGAGACTCGCACCAGGTGCCCCGCCTGGTGGCGAGGGGTGTCCTGTGTCCCCGACTAGTGCCTGGAGTGCCTGGCGGGTGGCAGGGGGGCCCCCTCCCTTCGGGGGGGGGGCCGGTCCTGGAGGCGTTGGACGTGTACGTGCACCTCTGAGCGTCCCCTCCCCTCCTTGGCCGTTTGGGGTTTGGAGCGGCCGAGGTGCACTAGGTCTCTCCCAACGCTGCATATGCCCTGGCAGTGTGGGTTTTTTTGTTTTGATTCATTCGCTTCGCGATAGATCTGAATCTCTGAAGCTCCTCCCTTCCTTCTTCTCGTCGCCCCCTCCTCGTGCGCGAGGGCGCCTGGTTGCCCACCCTCCGCGCGCCCGCTGCCGAAAGTGGCCCACTCCCTCTCCGGCCGCAGGCGCAGCACCCTGATGGTGGGCATCCCCAACGCCGAGAAAGCGCGCGTGGCGGCCGACGTTGTCAGCTGGAGCGGAGGGAGGGTTCGAGTTCGAGGTTTTCGGGCGTTTCTGTCGGTTCTCGGCGCTTGTCCAGCCTCGGGATGCTCTCCAGCAGCTGCGCCTTGCCGAGAGCGTTCTGGGGGTGCCCGAATCATCTCGAACGACCGCCAGAGCCCGAATTACGAATGGCCCGAAAGCCTTTCGGATCAGGAAGGCCGCCTCCGCCTCTTTTAGGGCGAGGAGGAGGACGAGGAGGAAGAGCCGGAGTTCTTCACAACGGGCGATCTTGCCTAGTTTCGGGCCCAGGGGCCCTCACGCATCGATCCAGCTTGAAAAGTGGCGCGGAAAGATGAGGTCCAGGGCTCTGGTCGTGTTTTTTCGCGACAGTGCGTTTTTTCGCAACCTCGGATCCCTGCCTCTCTCAGGCCTATGATGCCTTGTCAGATTCGGCGGGTTTCTCGTCCACTTGAGCCGCAGCCTTGCCGTTCGCGCAATATTTCTCAACGCGCTGCAGCCTGGGGTAGCTGGTCATGTGCAGCGGCAGCGCTGGCCTCTGCTCGTTTCTCCGACACGCTGAGCGCCTCGTGCTCCGATCTGCAGTCGCGCGGGCATGTGAGCAGCTGGGCGTGTTCGACGCTCGGTCGTGCTGCACCTTGGGCTTCCCCCCCCCCCTCTCCTCGTCCACATTCTCCTCCCCTTTCGCCCGCCCCTTCCTCCCGCCCTCCGTCCCTCCCTGCCCTCCCTGCCCTCCCTGCTACACCTGCGTTCTTGAATAGCGCATCGGCGATCTTGTGGTGACAAGGAAGGGAATTCCATGAGGTATAGGGATGAAAGAGCTGGTTGTAGTAAGTGGGTGAGTGAGTGAGTGAGAGGGTGGGTGGGTGGGTGGGTGAGTGAAAGGGTGCGGGGGGGAGGACGGCAGGGAGGAAGGGAGGGAGGGAGGGATGGACGGAGGGATGGAGGGAAGGAGGAGGAAGAGTAGGATGACAATGATGATGACATGATGATGATGATGATGATGATGATGAGGGAGGGAGGGATGGACGGAGGGATGGAGGGAAGGAGGAGGAAGAGTAGGATGACAATGATGATGACGATGATGATGATGATGATGATGATGATGATGATGATGATGATGATGATGATGATGATGATAATGATGATGATGGTGGTGATGATGATGCTGATGATGATGATGATGGTGATGATGATGTTGCTGCTGCTGATGATGATGATGTTGATGATGATGATGATGCTGATGATGATGATGAAAATGCTGATGATGATGATGATGATGATGAGGATGATGCTGATGATGATGACGATCATGATGATGATGATGATGATGATGATGCTGATGATGCTGCTGATGCTGATGCTGATGCTGATGATGCTGATGCTGATGATGCTGATGCTGATGCTGATGCTGATGCTGATGATGATGGTGATGGTGATGATGATGATGCTGATGATGATGATGATGATGATGATGATGATGATGATGCTGATGATGAATGATTGCTGAGTGATGATGATGATGATGATGATGATGAGATGATGATGATGATGATGATGATGATGATGATGATGATGAATGATGATGATGATGATGATGATGATGATGATGATGATGATGATTGATGGATGATGATGATGATGTGATGATGATGATGATGATGATGATGATGAGATGATGATGATTGATGTATGATGATGATGATGATGATGATGGAGATGATGAGGATGATGCTGATGATGCTGATGATGTGATGATGATGATGATGATGAGGAGGAGGAGGAGAGGAGGAGGAGGAGGAGGAGGAGGGAATGGAGTGAGGAGGAAGAGGATGGACAGGGAGGAGGAGGAGGCAGGAGGAAGGGAGGAGGAGGAGGGCAGGCGAGGAGGAGGTGGAGGAGGAGGAGGAGGAAAAGGGGGGAGGAAAGGAAGGGTGGGAGATGAGGGGAAGGAGAGGAAGAAGGAGGAGGAGGGAGGAGGAGGGGGTGGAGGATGAAACGGTGTGGATAGTGAGGAGGAGGCGGAGGAGGCGGAGGAGGAGAGGGAGGGGCAGGACGCGGAGGAGGGCGGAGGACGACGCGGTCTGCGGAGGAGGAGGAGGAGAAGGATGAGGAGTGGGAGGACGAGGAAGATGAGGAGGAGGAGTTGGAGGTGGAGGAGTAGGACGATTAGGACGCAGTGGAGGAGTTCTCGTGATGATTGTGATGATGGTGCTTGTGATGGTGAGGATGATGATGAGGGGGGGGAAGAGGAGGAAGAGGAGGGGGAGAAGGAGGAGCAGGAGGAGGAGCCGGGAGGAGGAAGAGGAGGTGGAGGATGAGGAGGGGGAAGAGGAGGAAGAGGAGGAGAGAGGAGGAGGAGGAGGAGGAGGAGGAGGAGGACGAGGAGGACGAGGAGGACGAGGAAGAAGAGCTGGAAGAGGTGGAGAAGGAGGAGGAGG
>CAUYUJ010010902.1:0-62500 GCA_963575745.1 Prorocentrum cordatum | reverse complement strand
TTGGATATTTGAAGCCAGGAGGCAGGGCTACGCCAGCTCCTCTTCAGAGCTCCCGGTCAGGCAGCGCCGCAGCACCTTGCTTGAAGTCGCAGCGTGTCCCGAGAGCGTTTTTCTTTTTTGCTCCCAATACGCGTGCCCGAAGCCTTTCTGCAGGACCTTTGCAGCTCCTTCGAAGCTCCTTCGAAGCTTGCTATTCGGAGATTGCAAACTCTCCATGCGTGATTTCCAGCATACCGTATGCTGGAAATCATGCCTGGATACGGCAGTATTATTGGTAGTTCCCGGATAGCTCGCAGAGAGCTAAGAGGGTTTCTAAGAAACCGAAGCCGCATGGTAGCCCAGGAGGTCCTTCAGGCTTCTGTTTTCCAGCGCCGGCGCGGTTCTTGCCATCTCGCAGCGTGTCCTGAGAAGCCTTGTCTAAGCGTTTCTCAATGCGCGTGCCCAGAAGCTTTCCAGACGGTCCTTTCCAGAGTTCGTCGACAGGCCACGCCCTTTGGGCGGCCTGCTATCCGGGTTTGGGACTCCACAAGTAAGACGATGCAGCCTCTAGGAAGCAGGAATCAGGAGGAAGAGGAGCCGATGATGGGGGGAGGGATGAGAGATGATGCGGGAGAGGGCAGGGATAATTGAGCCCGCGCTGCGGGAGCATCGGCGGGCCCCCCTTCGGGAGATTTGTCCGCCAATCTCGCGAACTTGGAGGAGGAAGAGGAGGAAGAGGAGGTTGAGGAGCAGAGGGAAGAGAGGAAGTGGACGAGGAGGAGAAGGAGGCATCTTGGGCTGGGACGAACCCATCTGGAGCAAAGTAGAAACGTCTAGCACCTTTCCCCCCAACTCCAGGCGCAGGGGATGGGTTCGAGGGAGGGGCTCAAACCCTTCCCTGCGTTTGGAAGAACGATCTCCCCAAACCACCTCCGCCCAGAGGGTTTGTGGAATCAAGGGTACGGTAGAGAAGGGGGACGTGAGGGAAGGTGGTGCAGGGATGGGGGCAGGGATTCAAGGACGGAAAGAAGAAGGAGACTGGCAGGAGAGAAGGGACAGAAGTAAGGAGGAGGAGGAGGAGGAGGAAGAGGACGAGGAGGAAGGGCGGACTCCTGTCATGCGCCCATGGCAGTGGTTGATATACAGAGGAGACGTTTCGGTTTCTTCTCTACATTAACTGAATCCTCCTCCCGTCCTCCTCCACTTCTGGTCCCTCCGCTCTCCCGCCTTCTCCTGGCTCCTCTCCTCCTCTCCTCCTCCCCCTTCCCTTTCGCTTCCCCCTCCCCGCCTTCTCCCCCCCTCCCATCATTGATGGGAAGGGGGGGATGGGGTGGATGGGGATGGAATGCCATCCCCCCCGTCCCCCTCCTCCGCTAGAGAGGTTGAGATCGAGAAGACACGCGTCTACTTCTTCGACGACAGGAGCGCGCTCCCGCCCCCGCAAGCGCTCAACGGGCACGGCCCTGATCGTAACAATATCGATGTTCCCAGCAAGAGGGAGGAAGGATTGCAAAAAAACCTCGTTCAAGAGGGTTTTTTTTGCACTCCTTCCTCCCTCGTTCAATCCTTCGTTCAAGAGGTTTTTTTTGCAATCCTTCGTTCGAGGACGGGGGAAGACAAACAAGGAGGACCGTGTGCGGGCCTCAATGGCGGAAGTGTCGTCGACTTTTCAGCATGGCGGGAAGCATGTAAGAGAGGTGCGTCGGCTTTCCCGAGCACCGTGTGCGATTTTCTGATCTGCCGCTCGTGCCCGCCTCAAGCACGGATCTGGTACAAGCGCATGACCTTGGACACAAGAGGCCCGCCTCGCAAGGGAGCCCATACGTATGACTTCTACGAATGCCAAGCCGATCACAGGGCACAGGGTTGACGGCGGCAACATGGCCCGTGTTCCGTTGGGCCCTCGGAACACTCGGCGGCGTGGCAGAGCCGCCTTGCGCCACATGCGGCTTTCTGAAGCTCCATCCGGAGACATCCCTATCCTGATGGTTGGCGTTACCTGATCTCGATGGCGACCTGGAGGATCCCCTGAGTCCCTCAGCCTTTAAGGACGCAACCCTAGGACTGTCCTTGCTGTTCGGCTGGTCAATCTTAGGTATAGGAATCAGCTCGAGGCTCGTTAGAAGTGGAGGGCATTCCAGCGGCTGCCAGTGAGCTATCGGTAGCCTCGCACGGGGTAGTGGGGCGGCAGCCCCGAGCAAGCCCCGGGGGAGACAGCGCATTAGGCGCGGTCGCTTTCTGAGAGGCAGCGGCGGGCGGAGCCCGCACACTTGGTGGTGTACAATTCGATGCGCAGATGACCTGTTTCGGGCAGGGCAGCCCTTGAGTGTTCGTGGGGGCTCCAAGCCCTCGACCAGCTGAGGGAGGATCGGCGTCACCCAAACATGCTGATGTATGTGTGCGTCGCCCCCCCCCCCCCCTGTCCCCCCACGCCAGGGGCGATGCGAGCGCCGAGAAATCTCATATTAGTTAAGCTTCGTGGTTGGCGCTTTCTGGTCTTACCGCTTCGTGGTTGGCGCGTTGGTATGTCCTTCTGCGTCCCCGAGGCGGAGCAGGAGGAGCGAGGAGGAGCATGAGGGAACGAAGGGGAGGAGGGTAGGCGGAGGGAGGAAGGGTTGTAGGATGTGCGGTGAAAGTGGGGGAGGGGAGAAGCGTGGGATGAGCAGGGCAAGGAAGCCGTGATAACCTCTCCGACTTCTTTCTCATGCTTTCCTCTCCACCTCTCCCCCCCTCACCAGAGGGGGCCTCGTCCTCCTCCTTCTTTCCCCTCCAATGGCGCGTGAAGCGGGATAATGATGATGCTGCTGCTGATGATGAGGATGATGAGGATGATGCTGCTTATGATGATGGCGATGGTGGTGACGGTGACGGTGATGCCGGTGACGGTGATGGTGGGCATTCGGAGAATGATGATGTCGGTGATGATGATATGCTGATGATGTTGTTGATGATGCTGATGATGCTGCTGCTGCTGATGATGATGATGCTGACGATGGTGATGATGATGATGATGATGATGATGATGCTGAAGATGTCGATTCATATGATGTTGATGCGGGTGATAATGCTGCTGATGATGACTATGCCGATGATGCTGCTGATGATGCTGATGCTGATGCTCATTATGCTGATTATCAAGGTGATTTCTGCTGATGATGATGGTGTTGATGTTGATGCTGATGATGATGATGATGATGCAGCTGATGATGAGGAGGAGGACGATTCAGATGATGATGATGATTGTTGATGATGATGCTGATGCTGATGCTGTTGATGATTAGTGGTGATGGTGATGATGTTGATTATGATGCTGATGATGACGATGATGATGATGATGCTGATGATGATGATTATGATGATGCCGATGATGCTGATGATGCTGATGATGATGATACTGGTGGTGATGGTGATGGCGATGGTTATGATGGTGGTGTTGGTTGTGGTTGGGGTGATGATGACGATTTTGATGATGGTGGTGGTGGTGATAATGAGTATGCATGCGTATGTTAGCGATGGTTAGGCTGATGTGGCTGAGGATGAATGCTTCTTATGCGGTTGAAAACGATGCGGCTTCTTATGATGGGTAATGCTAATGACCATGCTGGTCATAGTGAGGATTTCGATGCTGGTGCTGATGGTACGGATGGGCTTGATGATGATGTTTGCTTGTGGTGCTGCTGCTGATGACAGGTGATGAGGAGGATGCGATGGGGATGAGGCGGACCAGGGGGAGGAGGAGTAAAGCGATCATGCTTCTACTGGGCAACGTTATCGTCTTGAGCGGCGGCCAGGGGCGTGGTTTGCATGCCAAGAGCAGGATGGGCGCCCGGTGAGAACCGTTACCCGTGAGTCGTCGGTCGTCAGTCGTCGGTCGTCCGTCATCGTCGGAGGCGTGAGTTTGGAGATGATGATGATACTGATGCTGATGCTGATGATGATGATGATGATGATGATGATGATGATGATTGTGATCCTGACGATGATCATGACGATGCTGATGATTCCGACGATGCTGATGATGATGATGATGGTGATCATGATGATGCTGATGGTCTCATGATGATGATAATGTTGATAGCCATGCTGGTGACGACGATGCTGATGCTTCTGTTGCTGCGGCTGATGACGATGATGGTGATGATGACGATGCTGCAGATGATGATGATAATGATGATGGGATGGCGATTGCGGTGCTGGTCACGGTGACGATGACTACGATGATGCTTTTCATGATGATGATGGTGGTGATGATGATGATGATGATGCTGATGGTGATCATGCTCATGATGATGCGCATGGTTAGGAGGATGACGATGACGATGATTTTGACGGTGATGATGACGATCCTGCTGCTGATCATGATGATGATGATGCTGATGATGATGCTAATGATGATGATGATGATGATGATGATGATGATGATGATGATGATGATGATGATGATGATGATGATGCTGATGATGATGATGATGATGATGATGATGGTGGTGACAATGTTGCTGATGGGGCAGGTGAGGAGGGTGATGATATGGAGGGTGAGGACGATCAAGATGATGATTATGAATATGAGGACGATGATGCTGCTGCTGCTGATGATGATGATGATTCTGATGACGACTATGCTTTTGATGATGCTGTTGATGATTATGATACTGATGATGATGATGATGATGATGATGATGATTATGATGATGATGATGATGATGATGATGATGATGATGATGATGATGATGATGATGATGATGATGATGATGCTGATTATGATGATAATGATGATGAAACTGATGATGCTGATGATGACGATCATGCTGCTGAATATGATGATAATTATGATGGTGATGATGCTGCTCATAGTTTGGTTGTTGATTTTGGCGATGATGCATTGCGTGATGATGTTTTTGAATGGTATATCGACGTCGACGATGATGACGATGATGCTGATGGTGCCGATTGTGCTGGTGCCTCCGCTGATGACAGTTCGGATGGTGATGAGCCTGCAGCAGGAGTCATCGTTCTTGGAGTCGCTTGCCTGCAGGTTTGGCTATTTTCCGCGATCGCATTTCGAGCGGGATGTCGGATTCAAAGCTCCTCGCATTCTTCCTGCTCGCTGCCCCACCCCCTCCTCGTCCTCTTGCTCTTTCCACCTCTCTCTCCTTCGCCCCCACCCATTCCGCCTCATGACTTTGTCCTGATCGTGTTTTCCCTCTCCCTCCCTCCTCCCTCCTCCCTTCTACACCCTCCCTCAGGCGGATGAGGGGAAGGAGGAGGGAACGATTCGCGAGTCTGATGCTTGGCCCTGGCATCCTCTCGTGCCGGTGGTTGGGACATTGGGGTTGGGAGGTCTAGGTCGTTCGACGAGATGGACAGGATGACAACGAGGACGAGGGGGCCGTGATGAATGATGGCGGGGACGAGGTTGAGGAGGAAAGAGCGGAGGATGAGGCGCAAGGAGGAAATGGGGGAGGGGGGAAGAGAGGAGGAGAGAAAAGCGAGAAGGTGAGAGAGCTAGGGGGAGAGAGGGAAACGTGGGAAGGCAGGGCATTGTCTTGAGTTCCTCGTCTTCTGGAGCAGGAGAGGACGGGTGGTGGGACGGGATGGGGGGGGGTGGAGCGGGCCGGGGTGTGAAAGGATGAATTTGAGGAATAGTGAGAGATGCGTATGGGGTGGACGAAGTGGAAGGGAGGTAGATGGGAGAGGGGTTGTCACGCTTGCGCGTGGCAGTCGGTGAAGGACACGGGGAGGGGGGTTATGGCGGTGAGGGCAGAGTGAGGGAGGGGAGGGTGGATGGGTGGATGGGTGGAAGGGCATGGTAATGCATGGAAAGTGTTTGAGCGGGGGG
This sequence comes from Prorocentrum cordatum, assembly GCA_963575745.1. NCBI lineage: Eukaryota > Dinophyceae > Prorocentrales > Prorocentraceae > Prorocentrum > Prorocentrum cordatum. The sequence goes on along the minus strand of CAUYUJ010010902.1, from coordinate 56,682 downwards.
TGGTAGAGGGAGAGGAGCAGGGTGCAGGAAGGAGGAGTGACACGTGGGATGAGGCTCCCGCCGACCCCCCCCCCCCCCCCACGCCAGCGCCGAGAACGTCAGGCAGTTCAAAGGGACAGGCGCCGCGCGCACGAAGAGCACGCGGGGGCCCTCGCGCCCCTCCCCTCCTTCGCTCCTCCTTCTCCTTACCGCGTTCCCTGCCCTCCTGTTCTCCTACGCTTCTCTGCCTCCACCTTCCCTCTTCTTCTGCTGCTGCTCCTCCTCCCCTCCTCCCCCTCCTACAGATGAGTCCTCCCCATCTCACCTCCAGGCGTGTCGGTCGGGCGGGCTGGATGTTCCACCTGATGCCCCCTTCCTATTGTAGTGGCCTTCGGCCAGTGCCGCCGATCCGGGTCGCTCGGGGTTATTCTCCAGACGCAGAAATTATGGGCGCACACTCAAACGCACACACACAGTCACACCACTTAACCTGCGCCGCAGACATGCGCACACAGCATCACCCACACACACATACTAGTTGGGAAACGCTCCTGTAGTACTAGTAGTAGTATTAGTAGTAGTAGTAGTAGTAGTAGTAGTAGCAGTAGTAGTAGTAGTAGTAGTAGTAGTAGTGGTAGTAGTAGTAGTAGTAGTGGTTGTGGTAGTAGTGGTAGTAGTAGTAGAGGCCTCGTTCCGCGGCTTCTCTCGACTTCCCGCGGTCTCTCTCAAGTTTCGAGCACGCGGTGAGTTTCACGATATATGTGTGTGTATGTACGCGTGCATGCATGTATGCATGCATTGATCATGTGTGCCTGTGTGTAGGTACGTATGTATGTATGTATGCTTGTGCGCGTATGTATGTATTTAGTTTGTATGTATGTTTGTATGTGTGTATGATAATATGTGTGTATGTGTGTGAATGTAAGTATGTATGTCTGGAAGATTGTTTTTCTATGTATGCAAATGTGTTTAAATGTAGGTATGTATGCATGTGTGTATGGATGTGCGTTTGAAGAGCGAGGATGTTTCAAAGAAGAGGCACTCGGTGACGCGATCGTTGAGGGATAGGAGTGAGGTCGCAGAGGAGGAGGAGGAGAATGAGGAAGAGGCGATAACTTGAAGGAAAACGATGAGACGGAGGACATCCTGCCGGTGGCGCCCTGGGCGGTGCCGCGGAAGAAACCGGGGGCCTGCCGGAGGCAGTCTGGAGGCCTCTGGGGAGCTGTTTTGGGGCCTCTTGGAACCTCTTTTGGGCCTCTTGTGGGCTTCTTGGGGCCCCTTGGGGGTCTCTTGGGGCCTCCTGGGGGCCTCTTGGGGCGGAAAGCTCGGTTCTTTCGGTTCGTGGTCCCCCTCTTGGGCCCCTCTTGGGGCTCTCTTGGGGCCTTCTTGGGCTGTCCAGAGGCCCTCTTGGGCCGTCTTGGGGCCCTCTTGGGCCGTCTTGGGGCTCTCTTGGGCCGTGTTGGAAGCATCGTGGGCCGTCTTGGGACGGACTTGGGGGCCTCTTGGGCCGTCTTCGAGCGTCGGACGCCCGAAAAGGCAAGAACGCTAAAAACCCTGAGAAAACCAATGAAAATCAACGATTCTGGCCTCTTGGGGCCCTCTTGGGAGGCCTCTTGGAAGCTTCTTGGGGCGTCTTGGAGACACCTTGGGCCGTCTGGAGGCCATCTCGGGCGTCTTGGAGCGATTTTTCGGCGACTCGGGGCCCTCTTGGAACCCCTTGGGGGTCTCTTGGGCCCCCCCCCTCCTCCAAAGCGCCGGAAAAAGCGGAGCATGGCGCCCCCCCCCCCCCTATCTTCCACTCCCCCGGAGCGGCCCCGGGGTTCGCCGGAAACTCGCACCCCCCCCCCCCCCCCCACCCCCCCTTCCCCGGCAGAGCCACCCCGGCGACCCCCCCAGAGGCTGAAGCTCAGCCTCGAGGCTGTAGCTGAGACTCCTTGAAACTCACACGCCGGATCGGCGGATTTCTGATCATGAACCTCGAACTTTGCACCGGTTATGCAGATGGAGGATGTGGTGCCCTTGGTTTTCAAGCTGTGCCTCTCGCATCGGCGCGCACATCCGTATCGGGTCGAGGGCGGCTCCTTTCAAACGGGGGTCCTCGCTTTAGCACCGCGCGCACTCGTCTGAACATTGGGCTCTCGTTGGGGTCCTCCTTGAATCTAGAAGCCTGAACGTTGAACACATGTAGCGGCTGCCCGGATGGCGGGTTGTTCCGTGACAAAAGGAGGCCTCTACCTGGATATGTCTTCCAATTTCGTGGCCATACGTGTAACCTTGCGCACCACTTACACAGATGGGGGCGGCCCTTTTTCGAACGGACCTATGCATGACACTTGTTGAGCTGCATTTTCGCGTCCGTTAGGAGTATGCAAGGCAGTTCCTTTTCCACACGGGACTCTTGTCTGAACAGCAAGCCCATAGGGAGTCTGTCTTTCAAGAAGGCGCTCCGTGCAATGACAAGGAAGGCCTGCACGGGCTTGTGAGGAGGGGACATGCCACGGATGCATAATATATTCACTCTGCTTCTCTTCCTCCTTCTCCTCCTCTCATCCTTGGATCGGCCCCCTGCGTCACCTGGTCGTGGTCCTCCCCTTCGCTCTCTTCACTCTCTGTTCCCGCCCGGGAGGGTTTTGTGATTTGTTTCAAGCTGTTGTTTGCGCTTCGGTCCCACCCCGCGGCACCTATAGTTTGCACAATGCGGGTCGCACTCGCATTTCCCTCCGCACCCACCTCCCCCTCACCTGCGAACCAAACACAGGGAAGCGAAGCCGAAGGCTGCTGAGCGCACGCGCACGAGAGCCGCACGTGGCGGCCGAGCTGCTGCGGCTCTTGTTCGCGGAATGCCGACCACCCCCCCTGCCCGCTGCCTCCGAAGAACCCGCCGCCCCTGCTCGAGGCACATCCCGCTGCGGCCAGCGCTGGGTTCTCGGATGCCTCCCCTCGCGTCGTGAAGCGAATCGTTGCGGACGTCTTTTTGCTATTGGAGAGGCCTTAAGGCCGGCGCCGCCGACCCTGAACGACGACGACGACGACGACAACGACGACGACGACACCGACGGCGGATGCGGCGACGGGGATGGCGAAGACGACGACGACGTCGGCGACGGTGGCGGCGACGACGACGACGACGAGGACTTCGAGGACGACGAGGACGGGGACGAGGACGACAACGACGACGACGACCACAACGACGACGGCCACGACGACGACGACGACGACGACGACGACGACGACGACGACGACGACGACGACGACGACGGCGACGACGACGACGACGACGACGACGACGACGACGACGACGACGACGACGACGACGAGCGCTCTCGGGGGCCTCTTGGGGGTTGTTTTTGGGCCTCCTTGGAGGCTTTGGTGGGCCTCTTGGAGCCGTCTTGGGGGCCTTTTGGGCTGTCTTGGAGCCCTCTTGGGCGATCTTACCTCTTGGGTCGTTTCCTGGAAATCTGTGATTGTTGGCCCTGGTGGCCATCTTGGGAGTGCTCTTGGAGGCCTCTTGAGGCGTTTTGAAAACCTGATGAGCCGTCGGGAGGCCACTTTGGCGTCTTGGAGCGGTAATTCTTTACGCTTCGCGTATCCCCACCAGCCCATCTCACAGCAGCAACTCTCGCGAAGCATGCCGACAGTCGTGTTTTTCAGGCGTGTGTCCGCTTGGCCCCGCATATCTCCCCCTGTTCCTCCTCCCTCCCGCCTCCTTGTACATCCTCCTTGTGGGGGGAGCGGGAGAAGGACGAGGCGGAGGAGGAGGGAGAGAAAGCGCTCCTCGTGGTTTGAGTCGTTTGGGGTTTCTCGTCCTGGTGTGATTCGTTCGGGCCCCTCCTTGTGTGTGAGTCGTTCGGGCTCCTCGTGGTGTGAGTCGTTCGAGCCCCTCGTCCTGGTGTGAGTCGTTCGGGCCCCTCCTTGAGTGTGAGTCGTTCGGGTTCCTCGTGGTGTGAGTCGTTCGGGCCCCTCGTCCTGGTGTGAGTCGTTCGGGCCCCTCCTTGTGTGTGTCGTGCGGGCTCCTCGTGGTGTGAGTCGTTCGGGCCCCTCGTCCTGGTGTGCCTCGTTCGGGCTCCTCCTTGTGTGTGAGTCGTTCGGGTTCCTCGAGGTGTGAGTCGTTCGGGCCCCTCGTCCTGGTGTGAGTCGTTCGGGCCCCTCCTTGTGTGTGAGTCGTTCGGGCTCCTCGTGGTGTGAGTCGTTCGGGCTCTTCGTGGTGTGAGTCGTTCGGGCCCCTCGTCCTGGTGTGAGTCGTTCGGGCTCCTCGTGGGGCTTCTTGGGAGCCTCGTGGGGGCCTCCTGCTGCCTTGTGGGCGCCTCTTGGGAGCCTTTTGGGAGCCTCTTGGGAGCCTCTTGGGGGCTCTGGGGGCCTCGTGGGAACCTCTTGGGGGCCGCTTGGGAGCCTCTGGAGGCCTCTTGGGGGCCTCGTGGGAGCCTCTTGGAGGCCTCTGGGGTGCCTCCTGGGGGCATCTTGGGGCCTCTTGGGGGCTTCTTGCGACCTCCTGAGAAGCGCAAATGAGCGCTACCCCCTCAGAAGGACAAAATGAGCCCCAAACCTTCGTAAAACCAAGAATTTTGAGAAGAAGGAGCAGCAGCGCTGGCCCCTCAGACGGCCAAAATGGGGCCAAAACCGTAATAAAATCAATGATTTTGGCTTCAGAGAAGAGGTGAGCATTTTTTTCTACACCCCCCCGTCGGGGCCAGAATCCTCGTGAGGGTCGTCGTTTTTTGGCCCTCCCAGGAGTCGGAAAAGACCCCCCCAACGACCCGCGGGAATCCCTCTCCAGACCCAGGGGGAGGGGAGGCCCGCGTCGTGGTGTGAGTCGTTCGGGCTCCTCGTGGTGTGAGTCGGTCGGGCGCTTCGTCCTGGTGTGAGTCGTTCGGGCCTCTCCTTGTGGTGTGAGTCGTTCGGGCTCTTCGTGGTGTGACTCGTTCGGGCCCCTCGTCCTGGTGTGAGTCGTTCGGGCTCCTCCTGGGGCCTCTTGGGAGCCTCTTGGAGGCCTCTTGGGGCCTCTTGGGGGGCCTCTTGGGGGCCTCTTGGGGGCCTCTTGGGAGCCTCTTGGGGGCTCTGGGGGCCTCGTGGGGGCCTCTTGGGGGCCTGTTGGGAGCCTCTGGGGGCCTCTTGGGGGCCTCTTGGTGGCCTCTTGGAGGCCTCTTGGGAGCCTCCTGGGGGCATCTTGGGGCCTCTTGGGGGCCTCGTGCGACCTCCTCAGAAGCGCAAATGAGCGCTACCCCCTGAGAAGGACAAAATGAGCCCAAAACCCTCGTACAATGAATGCTTTTGCTAGGAAGGAAGATGAGCGCGGCCCCCTCGGGAGGCCAAAATGGGGCCAAAACCCTCGTAAAAGCAAGGATTTTGGCTTCACAGAAGAGGAGGGGGCTACAAGAGCGCCCCCCCGTCGGGGCCAGAATCCTCGTGAGGGTCGTCGTTTTTTGGCCCTCCCAGGCGTCGAAACAGACCCCCCTGACCACCCGCGGGACTCCCTGTCCAGGCCCAGGGGGAGGGGGTAGGGGGAGGGGTAAACCCCTCCCCGAAGGGGAAGAAGGGAGGTTGGGGGGTTGAGGACAGAGGGGGCTCTCTAAACCACTCACGCCCAAAGGGCTGGTGGGATTCGGTGATTCGGGGCCATCGAGGACCGTCTTGGGGGCTTCTTGGGGCACTCTTGCCGCGTCTTGGCGCCTTTCTGGGCCCCAGACTCGCCCGGGGGGGAATGCGTATCTGGGGGCGACTTCCACACGCCGACAGGGTCGGCGGATTCTCGGCCTCCGCTGGCTCTTGCCGGCCCCAGAGACTGTCAGAAAACCACTCGGCATGGAAAGACAGTCCCGGGGAAGGGGTCGAGCATCCGGGGGTCCACGCTGTGACAACAGACATCGTGACGTCTGTTCTGTGATCTGGGGCCGCGGGGGAGACCGCCTCGGGCAGCTGTGCTGACGAGGAGGAGGGGGAGGCGGCCCACATGGATGGTGCGGGCGAAACGTCGCCCGCACAGCCTGCCTAAGAAATAAGAGGCGGCCCACGACCCCCGCGGGCATCACTTGCGGCACCCAGGCCGTGCGCCTCTTCGTCGTGCAGACCTGAGGTCCTGGCTTGGCTCGGTTCTCGCGCTGGCGGAGACGTGCGGCAGCTTCGCGCCGTGTCGTCGCGACGACGAACCCAGCGCGGGCATTCAAGGCTGAACACCGCCAGTGGCCCACAATCGGCCACTATATGGAACTACCTGGCGATTGGGAAGCCGCCGATCGTCGAAGGTTGAACGATTCACGCGGTGTCTGAGACCAATGCCAGGGTTGTCATGACACGATCCTGCCGCGCCCACCTTGGAGTATTTCCGCCGCGAGCTACGCGCAGGGCTCTGGGCGCTGCCCTCGGGCCTCCATGCTGGCGGCTTCTGCGCTCGTTCGCTTGACCTGGTCGGCGGCCCCCTCGCCTCGCGTTTGAGGCGTGGGCGCCCAGGGGCCACCGAGGCTTGGAGCCGGCTGGGGGACTGACGTGGCTCAGCACTGGTTCTGGCTAGCAGAAAAGGGAGGAGCAGGGCGCCCCTCGTCGCCACGGCCGTGCGCGGCTCGCAGCCTAGTCAGTTTCGACCCCGGGAGCGATTTGGTGATCGATTTTGAGTGAATCTGCTTCCTCCCCCCCGCGTGACCGATCGTTTTTGGGCTGATCCAGCTCAGATCCTCTGGCCGCCAGTAAGAAGAGGCCAACGGCCCACCCCGATCCCGCCCTCCGCCGCCTCACGGCGATGCAGGCCAAGCGGCAGGCGGCCACTGTCTTTGAGCCTCTACCCCGGCCTCGGTATTCCATGCCGCCCGAATTGTCTTGAAGCAGATGGAGCCAGAAGACTGCGCCGCATCTCTGATGCATCGACGATGCGGCGCAATGTGGAGCCCGACCCGACTTTTTTCACGCCGACGTAGCCGATGCATCGGCGACGCGTTGGCTATGCGCCGCGATCCTCGGACTCCATCTACTCGGACCCCTTTTCGGAGGTCTCTAAGTCTGCCGTCCGATTGCGCGCGCCAATCTCTACTCCCTCCCCCGCAGTCGCGATCTTGGACCGCCAGGAGTGCTTCGCCCTCCTCATCACCCGCATCTGCCTCCACCTCGCTGCCGATGCGTCGTTTCCTTGATCATGAATGGGGGCGGTGTATCCGCCCGCCCGCCCCAGCGGCCGCCTTCGAGGCAGCTCTGGTCGGCCGAGGATATCGGGCCGACCGGCAGCGCCATTTCGCGCCGCGTTGCCTCGGCTCCTCCGTGTCAGCAGCCGCCGACATGGAGGCCTCTTCGGCTGAGGCCGCGGCCTGTGACGCCTTGTCAGGTCGTCGGCTCCACCCTGACAAGAGGGGCCGGGTGGGATGCTGCTCCAGCTCTGCTTGGCGAGGTCGTGCGCCGTCAGCTGCGTGGGCGGCCTACTTGGACGCGGCTCCCGACCCCGAGCCCGACGACCTCAGCCTGTCCGCCCAAACCGATGGCCGCATCCACCGCGCCATCGTGCGTCTCCCTCGCACTGGACGCCTTCTCTTGCCCAGCGCTGACAGCGCGCCTCCGACTCGGACTCCTGCCGCCGCCGCCTGTGCAGTCGGGGTCGACACGCACAGCCTTCCCCGAAGCACCGAGCAGACAAGAGTGTCCAACAGAGCCATGGTTCGCCGCCCTTTGGCCAGACGTTAGTGTGTTGGGGGCTGTGCTTCTTGGCCCTCGTGGCCGCGTGTGTTCTTCGGGCTCCCCTGTGCGCAATTCGCTTCGCTCTGGCCCAGCGCTCCGACCGACTGGTGCGTTCGCCGAGCCCGCGACCAGAAATGGGTGTTACTGCGTGCTCAGTAGACGTCGCTCGGCAGAAAGCGATTCTTGCCGTGCGGAGGCGTTGCCTGCGGTGCCCGCGCCTAAACCATATGGCGCGCCACCTCCCCACCGCCCCTCCCCTCCCCGCGCGTCCCTCCCTTCCTCCTTCCATCCTCGAGGCGCAGCAGCAGGAGGAGCCCCCCCCCCGCCGCAGGGATGAACGCCCAGCAGATCTCGTGCACCAGCCGCGACAAAGGGTGCCCCCCCTCTGCCGCGCCCGCGCCACCGCAGGCCGCTGCCGCCGACTGCTGCAGCTGGTGGCGAGGAGGATCTATCCATCTCCTTCTCCGTGTTCCTCCTCCTCCTCCTCCTCGTTATCATCAGCATCCTCTTTCTCTTCCTCCTCCTTGTCTTCCTGTCCCTTCTCTTTCTCCATCTCCTCACTGCCTGGCACCGCCTCCTGTGCTGTGGCAGCACATGTTGTCCGTTGGAGCGCTCGAAGGCCTGGCCCAGGCGGCGATGCGCAATCCTCGGCCCCCTCGACCTCCGTTTGTTTTTATCTCTTGCCCAGGCCCCCCCCGGCAACGTGTAGCCGCATAGCGTCACACAGGTCTGTTGCGGCCAGGAGCCTCGCGGGCAACACATCGTGCTGCCGCTCATCCTCCTCGTCTTCGGTTCCCTCCGTCCCTCGTTTCCTTCCTCCCTCCATTTTTCCTCCCTCCTCCAATCCGGTCCTTCCTCCTTTTCATCCTTCCCCTCTTTCCATTCCATCCCCTTCCCCCTTTCCCCTCGTACTCTCCCCCCTTCTCCCCCCGTCCCTATCTTCCAGTCAGTAGGGGGATGTGAACATGCGGAGCAGCGTCAGCAAGAGGGATGAAGATGGTAGAGGCAATCGCAGCATATTGAGGAAGAGCCGAATGAATGGCGATGGCGGTAGCATTGTCGATGAGAACGGTGGTGGTCATGACCATGGTGATTCTGATGTTGATGATGGTGGTGTGGATGAGGAGGATGAGGAGGGGGACCAGAAGGATGCATGGTTGGTTGGTTCGTGTCTTGGTTGGTTGTCTGGTTGGCTGGCTGGTTGGTTGGCTTGTTGATTGGCAGGCAGGCTGGCTTGTTGGTTGATCGGTTGGCTGGTTGGCCACCTTAGCGTTTGTTGATTGCCAGCTCGTATTCGGATTTTCAGTAAACGAAGTATTGTGCAAATGCGAGTGTTTTGCGACGCAATGCGCTGCACTGAAATGCAGTGCACACAATTCAATGCCAATGCAATCCAACGCAATGCAATGCAATGCAATGCAATGCAATGCAATGCAATGCAATGCAATGCAATGCAACGCAACGCAATGCAATGCAATGCAATTTCGATGCAATGCAGCGGAAACGGATATTTCTACACGTCACATGGCCACGCCTCTGGGCAGAACATATCCGGAAGGGCTTCGCCCCCTGCCGCCGGCCCCCTCTCTATCATAATAGGAGATACGTATAAGAGACGCGTCGGTGCGTTTCGGCGCTGCCTTGGCGCATCTGGGAACTTCATGCGGGGGCTGATAGGAAACATGAGTCGTCGGCGTTATTTCGGACGCCTACGGCGAATCATCGCCGCCCCCTGCCTTTTAGGATGCGCCTATGTGGCCAAACGTTTGGGCAAAGTTTGACCCAAGCTATTGGGCCAAGCGTTCCCCCAGCCGTGGTAGAAACGCTTCGGGGAACACGTGGGGTAGAAGGCGGGTGATGAGGAGGAGGAAAACAAGGGAGAAGGAGGAGGAGGAGGAGGAGGAGGAAACCGCTTGGGAGCCTCCTGGGCCCCTTTTGGGTCTCTCTTGGGCCTCTTGGGGGTCTTTGGAGGCTTCTTGCGAGCCTCTTTGGCTGTCTCAGGGCGTTCCTGGCCCGTCTGACGCCGTCAGAAGACGTCCTGGAAGCCTTTCCGGATTGACTTGGGGCCGCTTGGGGCGCTTCAGGGCCGTCTTGGAGGCCAGCTTGGGCGTTTTGAAGGCCTCTTGGGCCGTCTTTGGGCTCTTTTGAGGCCGTCTTGGGAGCGTCTTGCACCGTCATGCGGCAAAATATGAGGTCTCGTGGGCGATCTTGGGGGCCTCTTGGGCCGTCTAGGGACGTCAGAAAGCCGAAAAGAAGGAAAGACAGAAAACCCTTCAACAATCCAAGGGAGAGCAATCATTGGGCCTCTTCAGGCCTTCCTGCAGGACCTCAGGGAGGCCTCCTGGGCTGTCTTGGGGGCCTCCTGTGCCGTCTTTGGAGGCTTCTTGGGCCGACTTGGAGGCATCTTGGACCCTCCTGGGCCGTCGTTGAGGCCATCTTGGACCATATTGGGCGAACTTGGAGGCCATTTCGGGCCATCTGAGACGTCTTGGAGGCCGTCTAGGGCCATCTTGGAGCGGGAAAGGCGTTCAACCGAGGATTTGTTTGTGGATGTTGAGGTCGTTTCTGGACTTTGTGCGTCCTTCCGGGTGGCTGGCGGGCTGTGCCGGAGCCCCAGGGGGAGTTTTTCTGGAAAAGAACCAACACCAAAAACGGTAGCGTCTAGCACCCCGGGCGCCTCTGTGACAAGCCAACAGGGGGCGGCCGATCTTAGTGGCCTTTGGCCCATCCCGCTTCCGTGCTTGGGTTGTGGGTCTGAGGCCTCTTGTACATGTGTTGGGGTGTCGTGGGGAGCCTCTCGGGGGCCTCTTGGACCTTGGAGGCGGTTTGGGCGCCTCTTGGGGGCCTCTTGGGGCCTTGTGGGGTATCTTTTGGACCTCCTGGAGGCCTTTTGGGCGCGTCTTGGGCGCCTCTTGGGGCCTCTTGGGGCCTCGGGGCGGCCTCTTGTGGCCTCCTTGGAGCATGTCGGGGCACAAATATCGAATGTTCGGTTGGTGGTCCCCTGCTTGGGCCCCTCTTGGGGCCGTCTTTTGGCCCTCTTGGAGTGAGCGCTTCTTGGGCCATCTTGGAGCCCTGTTGGGCCGTCTTGCGGCCCTCTTGGAGGCGTTTTGGGCGGTCTTGGGAGCGTCTTGAGCGGTCTTGGAGCGTCGGAAAGACGACAATGCGAGAAGGCAACATCCTTCAATAACCGTCGTAACATCTACGATTTTGGCCTCTTGGGGCTCTCTCGGGAGACCGCTTGGAGCGCCCTTGGGGCCTCTTAGGGCCCCATTGGGCCGTCTTGGAACCATCTTCGGCAACGTGGAGCACTCTTGGCATCGGCAGTGTGAGTATGACATAATTCTCAAAGCTTTCTGGCTTCCTGAGCGCGATTTTTTTCTAATTTGCAAAGTGTGTTGCCTCGGGGACGCGAACATCGTGTAATTTACACTGATTCGATACCTCGGGGACGCAAGACTTGCGTCATTTATGAGGGTTTGTGAGCTCGGAGACGCGAGCACGTAATTTACGAGTGATTCTGGCTTCGGGGACGGGAATCTCATGTATTTCTATGTGTCCCACGACCCCCCATGAATTTCGAGAACGCGATCCGGGCGTGGTAACCGGGCGGTTTTGGGCTCCCCCTCCTCGCGCGGCCTAAAACAATTTACAGTAGGAAGCAGAAAGCAGGACTGTAACGTTGGAGACTTGAGACTGCACCTGGTGCAGGGAGCAGCAACTTCGTCCTGCAGCCTGGTGGCCCCGCAAAGGTGCCGGCGGATACTTCCACTTTCTTTGCTACGTGGCAACGTTTGCAGACGAACACACACATATTGTTACGCTCTACTCGTCATGCGACGACGCTGGGGGGGGACGAACAACAAGTTCTGTTCCACTCCACTCGCCACTTGGTATCGTTTTGGGAGGGCGAATAACGAGTATTCCATTCTATCCGTTACCGAGAACAGTTAAATTATACTACGCTCGCCACGTGGCAACGCTTGGGAGTCAAACAATACTATGCCACCATACTCTTCACGTGGCAACGCTGAAAGGTGGACACATACAATTCTACATTACTCGCCACCTGGGACCGCGGGGGGGCACACAACTCGACTTGCCACGCGGCAGCGCCGCTGACGACGACTACGACCGACGACGACCGACGACGACGGACGAACGACGACGGAAAACGACGACGACGAAGATGCTGATGATGATGATGATGATGATGATGATGATGATGATGATGAGGATGAGGATGAGGATGAGGATGAGGATGAGGATGAGGATGAGGATGAGGATGAGGATGAGGATGAGGATGAGGATGAGGATGAGGATGAGGATGAGGATGAGGATGAGGATGGATGAGGATGAGGATGAGGATGATGGATGAGGATGATGATGATGAGATGATGATGATGATGATGATGATGATGATGATGATGATGATGATGATGATGATGATGATGATGATGATGATGATGATGATGCTGATGATGATGATGACGACGATACAACGACGATGACGACTGACGGAATGTGCGTGCAAAGTCAGAGGCTTGAATTAGTCATCAACCTCGCCCTTTTCTTGGTATGATCAACCGGAGAACTTCCTTTCTCTCCGCTTCTGCTCCTCGGTGCGCCGCTCGCGTTCCCCTCCCGCTTTTATGTCTCGCTCCCCTTTTCTATCCTTAGCCACTCCCTGCCTCCATTCTCCGTCATTCGGTATCAGACCTCCCCTCCTCTCCTCTTCGTCGTCCCTCCCCTGCGTGACTGTCCAGACCGTTGCGGCACATGTTCGAAAAACACAGAACAAATCTGTTCTGTCATGTTCTGCTCGGGTATGTTCTGTGATATGCTGGTGCCCTCTATTTTGCCATGCTGTTGATGTGTTATGTTCTGCCATGTTCTGTCATGCTCTTGCTCTGCTCTGTCATGTTGTGTTGTGCCATATTTTGTTCTGTCGGGTTTGTCGAAGGCACGAGGCGGGACACCCGGGATTCTCGGGACAACTTAGGGTCTGGCGGCCGCGGTATGCAGGGTGTGTTCTGTTGTGTTTGTCGAGGGCGCGAGGCGGGATAACCGGGACGCTCGGGGCAATTTGGTCTGGCGGCCGCGGTATGCAGGGTGTGTTCTGTCGTGTCTGTCGTGGGCGGGGGGCAGGGCGTCCGAAACCATTTTGGCTTTAGCCATTTTGGCTCAAGTTCCCAACCCCGCCCACCAGCAGTTTTGGCACTGAGCCGCGCGCGCCGCGGCGCGGCGCATGCAGAGCCTGCCCGGGGGGTGCTGGTTGTGCCTTCCGCTAGGCCTGGCCTGGCACCTGGCGGTCGGCCAGGCGCCGCCGATCCCTGCAGCTCCGGGCGTGTGGCAAGATCCCGGCGATGCCGCCGAAGGGGCGGGGGAGGCTGCCGTGGGGGCGGCAGGCGGCGGCGAGGGCGAAGGTGCGCCCGGGCAAGGCGGCGGCACCGCGAGGCCGACCTCCCCGCGAGGTCCGGCTGGCGCACCCGCCCGGCGGGGGGGCAGCAGCGGCGGCACCGGCGGAGCCGGCGCGCGAGGGGTGGGCTCCGGGGCGGGCTCCAGCAACCCCGCCGAGGCGCCGACGCCAGGGGGACGGCTCCTGGAGAGCCCCGAGCCGGCCGACCCACCGTGGCAGGAGCCCAAGCGCCGCTTCCGGCCAGCCCCGCAGCCGGGCTGGACGGGGCTCGGGGGCGACGCGGGAGCTTGGGCGGCGCTCCAGGAGCCCGCCGACGAGGCGCCGGAGCAGCCGCGGCCGCTCGGGGTCGGAGAGAGCGCCGCGGAAGCGGCACCTGAGGCGCGCGCGGCGGCGCAGCCGCAGCCGCAGCCGCAGCCGCGGCCGCCTGCCCCGCGGGCACGACCGGCGCCGCTCCCCCGCGCGGCCGGGCGGGCCCGCTCGTGGCCTGCCGCGCACAGCGCCCCCCCTGGCGGGCGCGCCAGCCCACCCCGCAGGCGGGGCCGCCGACGGCAAGGCCAGCAGCGGGGCCAGCAGCGGAGCCAGCGGCGGACCGCGCGGAGCCGCCGCGCCCCGAGGAGGAGGACGAGGAGGGCAGCGGCAGTTACTCCTACGAGACGGACGAGGAGGCCGACTCAGCGGGCGCGCAGGCAGCCACGGCACCGGCTGCCCCTCCAGCGACGCTGAGCACAGCAGCGCCTCGGGCGACCGAGCCGGGCGCAGCAGCAGCAGCAGCGGCAGCGGCGGCAACTGCCGAGCCGGGCGGCGGCGGCGACGCCCGCCGCGCGACACCCGCCACCGCGGACCCGCCGGCGCCGGCCCCGGAGGCCCCGGGGCGACGGACGCGGCCGGCCCTGCCCGGCCCGAGGGCGACGGCGCCGAGCCCGCCCGGCCCTGCAGGGCCGGCAGCGGCCTGCCCGGCGGACCCAGCGGCGACAGAGCAGGGCGGGGCGCCAAGCGCGGAGCTGGTGACCCTGGCGCTTCAGCGGGCGGGGCTCCAGGGGCCTGCGGGCTTTGGGGTGGCGAGCCTCACGGAGGGCCAGTTCCTCATCCGCTGGCGCGGGCCGGGGGGGGCCAAGGCCCAGGGCCTGTGACCCCCTGCCGTGGTGACGCCGCCGCGACCACTGCTGACCGGCCGGGCCCTCCGGCGACGGTTGGCCTGGATGCGGGCGACTTCCCCGTCGAGGAGGAGTGCGACGCGCTGGGCGAGCCCGCCCTGCTGCTCGAGCGGGCAGCCACGCCGCCGCCGGAGACCCGGCGGACGGCGCTACACGCGCCGGACCGCGCCTGGGCCGACGCCGTCGACGGAGTCGATGGCGGCCTTGCGGTAGACGCGCCGCCGCGCGCGGGCGGCGCCGCTGCCGCAGGCCGCGCGACCGCGCGAGGCAGGGGCGCCAGGGGGGACCGGCTGCGGGAGCTCGGCGCCGCGCCGCGGGCGCGGCCGCTGCGGCGGCCGGGGTGGCGACTTGCCGGCCCTGGCGGCGTCCGGCGGCGAGGCGGCGGGCGGGGCTGCGCGGGCGGCGGAGCGGCCCGCGGGGCCAGCTGGCGCCGGCGGCGGTTCGGCTGCCGGAGGCGCGGCGGCCCGCGAGGCCACCGCGGCGGGCGCGCCCGGCAGCGGCGGTACTCCGGCTGCCGGCGGGGGCGCCCCGGACGCCACCGCCGCGCGCCTCTGGGCAGAGGCTGGCTTGGCCAACCTCACGCGCGCGGACCAGGCGGCCGGACTGCGAGCGCGCGCGGACGCGTGGCGCAAGGCCCTGGGAGCAGCGCAGGGGGCGGCGCTCCTGCTCGACGCGGCCGCGGAGGACCCGGCCGCCCTTGGACCGGCGGCGCTGGCCCTCGAGGCGGCGCGCGCCTTCTGGCTGGCGGCGGCCGCGCGGCGACGGCGCTCCAGCCGCGCGGGGGGCGCGCGCGCCCCGCAGGCCAGGGCGCGCTGAGAGGTGGGCTTGGCCGCGCCTAGGCTGCTTGCTGCTGCTGCTGCTTTTTCCTCTCCCCCTCCCTCCCCCTTCTCCCCTCCTTTCCTGGCTCTTGCCCAGGACCCAGGGGCTCCTCTCGCGCTTGCAAAAAAAGTCTTAGTCGAGGGCGCGAGGCGGGATGGCCGGGGCGCTCGGGGCAATTCAGGGTCTGGCAACAAAACACAAGCAAACACGCACACACAAAACACATAACAAACACAACAACATACCGGACGGAACATGACAAAACACAAAACACACAACAACCGCACACATGCACACACACATATCTGAATTATGGCTCTGATTTTGCACGCGCAAGTAATTGAATGGGGTGAAATGGGATGGGGTACGATGCGATGAAATGGGATGGAAAGAAATATGTTGGACAGGACTGGGATCAAACGGAGCCAGCGTTGCCTGTCGGTGCTCCTGCTCTCGTCGTTCCGCTCCGTGATATTCGAAAGAGCGCGTTCTGTGGTCGTTTGGAGGGGGGGGGGGGGGGGGGCGGACCTCGCCCCCCCCCCCCCCCCTCCTGGATGGAGGGGGGGGGGGGGGGGTCGACCCCCCCCCCCCCCGAGATTCGGTTTTTTACAACCCGAACGACACTTCGCAACCGAGATAGGTCACTTTACAACCAGCAAAGGATCGAATCCCATGGTTTTCTTGTGAGAACGACCATTCTACAAACAGAGCGGCCCACTTTACAACCAGAGCGACCATTTTACAACGCAGACGGGGCTCTTTGCAACCAGAACGGCCATCTACAACCAGCCCTCAGAAGCGCGTGAGCGCTCTGCAGAGGATTCTGAAGCTTCTGAGCGCCTGCCTGAGCGCTCTGCAGAGGCTTCTGGCCGCCTGAACGTTTTGCAGAGGCTTCTGAGCGCCTGGGCGCTTTGCAGAGGTTTCTGAGCGCCTGAGCGCGCGCGCGAACATGGCGAAATCGTTCGGGCGCCCTGCGAACAATGGGGAAAAAGTGCACGCGCGCGCGTCGTCGTGCGCGCGCGCCGAAATCTTTTGGAACTTTCGGTTTCGCCTGGATTTCAAAGTCGGGTTTCAGAACTCATGGCTTTACAACATCAGTTTTCGAAGAAACATGTGTTTGCTCTTTTGCAAGTTCTCAAGACAACCGACGTTTTTTTCCCCCCTTCTTTTCTTTATATATATAACTGTATATAACCGTTTTCGTGCAATTCTGCCAGACGGGCCTCTCGTGCCGCATTCCGAAACCATTCGGACGCCCTTGCGCGCGTGCTGGGGGGGGGGGGGGCACGATCCGTGTAACAATTAGCTTGGCGAAGAACCCAACCATATGCAGTTGTCAGTACCGCAGCTGCGGGTTTCATCTTCAATGAAACTCCCCATAGGATTACGGAACGTGTGAGGGGTGTGCCGAGATGGGTGCCACTGGGGCATTCGGCGAAGCTCCCTATGGGGACATGAAACACGCGCGGGGCGTGCCGACATGGGTGGCGGAAACGCATGTGCGGGCCGCCACTGGGGCCTCCAGTGGAGCTCCCTATGGGTCCCCGAAACATGATGCTGCTGCGGGGGGGGGGCCGGGATGGGTGGCGGAGACGCATGTAAGCGCCGCTACTGGGGCCTTCGGTGGAGCTCCCTATGGGGCCACGAAGCGCGTGAGGGATGTGTGGCGGGGACGCATGTGAGCGCCGCCACTGGGGCCTTCGGTGCAGCTCTCTATGGGGCCACGAAACGTGTGAGGGGTGTGCCGAATTGGGTGCGGGTGGTGACGCATGCGGGCGGCAGCACTGGGGCCTTCGGTGGAGCTCCCCATGGGGCCACGAAACCTGTTGTTGTGAGGGGCGTGCCGGGATGGGTGGCGGGGACGCATGTGAGCGCGGCCGCTGGGGCCTTCGGTGGAGCTCCCTATGGGGCCACGAAACGTGTGAGGGGTGTGCCGAATTGGGTGGGTGTGGGTGACGCATGTGAGCGCCGCCACTGGGGCCTCCGGTGGATGATGGGGCCACGAAACCTGTCAGGGATGTGCCGAAATGGGTGTGCGGGACGCATGCGCATGTGAGCGCCGCCACTGGGGCCTTCGGTGGAGCTCCCTATGGGGCCACGAAACGTGTGAGGGGTGTGCCGAAATGGGTGTGGGTGACGCATGCGGGCGCGGGCACTGGGGCCTTCGGTGGAGCTCCCTATGGAGCCACGAAACGTGTGAGGGGTGTGCCGAAATGGGTGTGGGTGACGCATGCGGGCGCGGGCACTGGGGCCTTCGGTGGAGCTCCCTATGGAGCCACGAAACGTGTGAGGGGTGTGCCGAAATGGGTGTGGGTGACG
The DNA here is from genome assembly GCA_963575745.1 of Prorocentrum cordatum. Lineage (NCBI taxonomy): Eukaryota > Dinophyceae > Prorocentrales > Prorocentraceae > Prorocentrum > Prorocentrum cordatum. Next base: position 39,342 of record CAUYUJ010010902.1, on the reverse strand, counting down.
CATGCGGGCGCGGGCACTGGGGCCTTCGGTGGAGCTCCCTATGGAGCCACGAAACGTGTGAGGGGTGTGCCGAAATGGGTGTGGGTGACGCATGCGGGCGCGGGCACTGGGGCCTTCGGTGGAGCTCCCTATGGGCCACTGCCTTCGGTGGAGCTCCCTATGGAGCCACGAAGCGTGTGAGGGGTGTGCCGAAATGGGTGTGGGTGACGCATGCGGCGCGGGCACTGGGGCCTTCGGTGGAGCTCCCTATGGAGCCACGAAACGTGTGAGGGGTGTGCCGAAATGGGTGTGGGTGACGCATGCGGGCGCGGGCACTGGGGCCTTCGGTGGAGCTCCCTATGGAGCCACGAAGCGTGTGAGGGGTGTGCCGAAATGGGTGTGGGTGACGCATGCGGGCGCGGGCACTGGGGCCTTCGGTGGAGCTCCCTATGGAGCCACGAAACGTGTGAGGGGTGTGCCGAAATGGGTGTGGGTGACGCATGCGGGCGCGGGCACTGGGGCCTTCGGTGGAGCTCCCTATGGAGCCACGAAACGTGTGAGGGGTGTGCCGAAATGGGTGTGGGTGACGCATGCGGGCGCGGGCACTGGGGCCTTCGGTGGAGCTCTCTATGGAGCCACGAAACAGTGTACTGGGTGGGTGAAGAGGAGAGGAGAAGAGGAGAGGAGAAGAGAGGAGAGGAATGATGATGATAATGATGATGATAATGATGATGATGACGATGATGATGATGACGATGATGATGGTGATGATGATGATGATGATGATGATGATGATGATGGCAGGAGGGAGGGGGCAGCGGGAGGAGGAGGAGGGAACGCGGGGCACCGTCTCTTCAAAACGAGGACCCAACACCACAGGATGGTTGGGAAATACCATGCGGGCTACTCGTGCGCGTCGGCCGCACGCGCATGCCGATCTCCTTCCGACACCTTCATCATCGACACGAAGGCGTCGTCATCGTCGGTGGTGTGATCAGCATCAGCGCCGTCAAACCATGCCGTCGTCGTTGTCACCATCGTCACTAGCATCGCTACTAGCATCATCGTGTCGACCGTTGCCGACGTTGTCATGATACCGCGCCCATCCACGCCGACGACTCGCATTGAAGTGACCGATGGGATGTGCCTGGTGGTCACTGTCGCCGCGGCCGCGTCGGTCGCGCCAAAGAAGGCGGCCGCTGCTCGCGCGAGCATGCGCGGGCCAGCGCGGACGCAGATAAGCACTGGCCACCAGCAAGCACTCTCGCCGCCGCGTGGGTTTTACAAACCAAGTTGCGGGTGGGCGGGTTGGATGATTACGCGAACCGTGGTTTTGACAAGTTATCGCGAGCAGTTTGTTTTGCACCACCTGTCCTGCACTATTTATGCGCCACCATATCATACTGGACTACGTACCCCACACCACGAAGCTCGCACCAGATACGTCGCACCACATATGCATATATATATACATATATATACACATGTGTATTTTGCTCCACAGCTATTGCACCACGTATATTGCACCAGGTAGCCTGCATTACATAGCTCGCACCGCACATATCGCACTGCATATTGTAAACCAGGGCAGCTCGCACCACGTATATCGTACTGCAGACATAACGCCCTTTCGACTGCACCACGTAGCTTGAACCACACATATTGCATCATACGCACGTGTATAATATTCCACAAATATATCTACTCAGAGTTGGGCCAATCAGATTGCGTTACATAGCTCGCATCCCATATACCGCCCCGCATATATGACATCACGCATCGTACACCACATAGGGCACACCACGTATATGACTACGATATCTCGTAGTAGGTATGCCGCAGCACGTGTCTCACACAACATATGCCGCAGCATTATTGTAGCGCCCACCACGTAGCTTACACCACCTAGCTTGCACCACGCATATTGCATCACAGAGTTTCTACCACATAGCTTGCACCACCTATATGGCACCACGTATGCGGCACAACCGAGTACGCTAAACGACCAAGCTTGGGATCCAGGTTGGCTATCATGTATACAACTGTCTCTCGCTGGTTTCATCCGTCTGTTCTCCTCCGCTTCGCGCCCGCATATCCCTTTCTCCCTCTCGTCGGGGCCAGGAGGAGGGAAGGAGAGGCGAACGAGCAGACAGCGGCAACATAGGCATTTCGTGCCCGACGTGGCACAAACAAAGCTGCCAGGGCTCACCTGGGCGTCTGCGGCGGTCGCACGGATGAGCTGTCGGAGGACGGGGGCGTGCTCACTTGCGAGGACAAGGTACGCCCCTTCCCCCCCCATGCCATGGGGGCGGAGGAGGAGGAGGTAGAAGAGAACGTGGAGGAGGAGGATAAAGAGGAAGCGGAGGAGGAGGAGGACGAGGAGGAAAAGGAGGAGGAAAAGGATGGCGGAGGAGGATGGCGGAGGTGGAGGGCGAGGAGGAGGAGGCGGCGGGGTGGGCGGTCATTCAGATTGGTGATCAAGGTCATTGTTCTGGAGCAGTGTGTGGAAGCTCCTCTGGTGATCTGTCTGCCCCAGAGCGCTGTGTCTGCTGAGCAGTTGGTTCTGCTCCATGCAATGGAGCACTTCGAATCATGCGGGGATTCAGAGCCGTTCAGGCTGCACGTCGAATGTCAGGCCTTTTGTTGTCAGTTTCGTTTGTCCGTGATTTGCGTTGGGGTACATGTATAAATGTATGTATACACACCTGCTGTTTCTAGATTGACGTTTTGGTCACCTTTTGTTTCAAAACACATGCTGAAACTGCGGTACATGCATGCATCAGTCGATTGCGTTGTTCAACGTTGCCGTCTACGACGACCTCAGTTCCTTCTCCTTGAGTCTAGTCCTCCTCATACTATGATTAGTTTGATATTTCTTATTTTTTATTGTTCAAAGGGTTTAATCGTTGTTCGCTAGTTTTGTTGCTGTTACCGTTAATTTTGTTTTCCAATATTTACCAGTACAGTCCAAATGATTTTTCGTGTTATTATTGCTGTTACTCTGATGGTCCTTGTGACTATGATTCCTTTTGCTCTTCTCCGGCCGTCGCCGATGGCCGATCGTGGGGCCTCTGGGTCGATGTCGCGCCATTGTTCGACCAGCATTACGGCGTTTTCTTTCGGGTGGGTGGGGGGTGGGTGGGTGGGTAGTTTTGCGCGCGTAGCGGGAGGAGCGGGATGCAGCAGGATCGGGAGAGCGGGAGCGAAGACGGTAGAACACACGCCAACGAAATGATCCACAGCGGCGGGCCTAAACAATATAGCACAATTTGAGTACGCACGCTAAACACTCGTTGCGTTGTTTTGTTTCCAGCGCTTTGGGGCTGTCAGTATCCCACAATGCACAATGGTAAAACAACGCCCAGGGCGTTCTGAGGTTGAACAAATCATTCAGGCCCACTGGACCAGTGGGCAGCGACGAGAGGGAGATCACCGCTCAGCGAGGTTGGAAAGTCCTTTTCTTTCGCCCGTATCCTGAATGGTCGTTGAGCAAGGTGGATACATCATATCATATCGGTGATTATGCAGGTGGAGCAGCTAGACTACATACACTGGGTAGTGGTAAGGGTGATGGGTATGCTAACGACGGGGCCACACTACATTCCGAGATGGCCCAGGCCATCGTGACATATGAGTTGGCTCTGAGTAGGTGGACGTCCTTGCCGTAGGCATTTCGAGTGTTTCAGATAGCTGTCCCAAAACCGAGGAGCTTGTTTTTTGGAAAAAGGATCGGGCCTCCGATCCCGCGACCCTTGGTTTCCCCCGCGGGCCCGCTGGGACGGTTTCAAATGGTGCTGTTCGGATTGCGCCCGTGCTTTTGATATTTGACATCAAGAACTCTAAAGGGGTTCGTGCGGCTTTGACCCCCTCGATCTCTTGGGTCGTGACACCCACCCCCACCATGTGCACGTTGCCAAGATTATGAAATCTTCCTTGCCTGTGGTGACATGTTTGAGGTGTGGGGCGTACTGTGCGGGGACCCCACGACAGCTGTTACAGCCCCGTGCGAAAGGGCTCGTGCAGACGAGCAGACTGCTGATTAAAGGGGGGTCTACCCTGGCCGCGGGGACATGAGACAACAGCGCCCTGGCCACTAAAACCTCCACCCAGCGATGAGGCGGAGTGGTGGACCAAACTGATTTTTTGTATAGTTCTGCAGCTCCGTCAGAAAAAGCGAGAGAAATGGGGAACGAGGAAGAGGACGAGGAGGAAAAGGAGGAGGAGGAGGAGGAGCAGGAGGGTGAGGAGGAGGACGACGGAGGATAAGGAGGGAGGGGGCAAAGGGAGGGAGGAGTTGTATGGGGGAGGGGAATGGAGAAGGCAGAGGCGGAGGGAGAGGAGGAGCCACATGGAGAAAAGGGTGTGATGGGGGGAAGAAGAGGACCTGTCAAGAATGAGGGAAAGGGGGGGTGGAGGAGGGGGGGATGCCAGCGAACTTTATCGTCGGGTTCCTGGCGGCGGTCAGTGTGTGTGTGTGTGTTTTTGTATATGCGCGATCATTTTCGGCTTGCGGAATGGAGGAAGGGGAGAGGGCAGGTCCACCATCATGAACAGAGCAGCCATCGCTGCCATCCGCTGGCGCGGCGGCGCCGATCAAAGTGCAGCACCCGACCACATTCAGCATGGGTGTACGGTTCACGCTTCAGGTCATATTGTTACTATCCGCGCCAGTCTGGGTTAAAGGCCACGGTTTTTCGGGCCGAGTCCATCCGATGTCGCCGAGAAGCGGACGGGTCCCGAGGGAAACGGGTCCAAAGGTTTTTCGCTGTTTCCGTGGTCTCGGGATCCTTGGCGGGCCTCGGGCGTGTCAGAACAACGGCTCAAGATGGCGATCTGCTCCTGGGGAAAGCCCTGCACCCGACGACCCGGTTCCCTCTGGACCCTCATGTGGTTTTTCATACCTCATTTTGGTATTCTCTCAATGTGACTCTGGCATCACCAGTGCAGCCATGCGCGGACTCTGCGCGCTCGCTCGTGGGCTGAGCGAGTTCGAGCGCCAGGTCGCATCCGACTCGATTTGCGGCGCGGTCGCCCCGGCTCCCGAAAGATTCTCCAGGCCTCGGTCTCCGGATGACGGGGCCCGCTGTGCAGCTCTGCCAGGCCGTCCGCCTCACGAGCCCTGCGGATGCTGATGCTAATGCCGCTCCTTCTCCTCCCAATTCCTCTGCCTCCGCCTCTGCTTTCCTCTTCCCTCCCTCCTCCGCCTCCCTCCCCCCTCCCCCCTGGAGCGACTTGGATGTCCTGCCTGTTTTGGAGGGCTGCGTGCCGAATCTCCCGTCGATCGTAGAGGCGCAATCTCTTCTTTCAGCGCGAACCAGCGCGGTACCCTCACGATGTGTTCATCGTACGGCTCTCGCCCATGGCCGACGGTTATTGTGGGGTGACGTCGGAGGCTCCACCTCCCATTTTCTCTCCGATAACAGTTGTTTCTCCCTGCTGCGCCCTCCCCTCGTTCTTCTCCTGCCTCCTCCCTCCCTACTTCCCTTCCTCCTCTCTCTTTTGTACCCTCCCCCTTTTCCCGCTCTTCTTCATGCATCAACGGTTAGTTTATAAGCCCCTTCTTCTAATTGCCACCATCAGCACCACCACCATCATCATCATCAGCATCAGCATCAACATCATCAGCAACATCATCACAATCATTGTCATAGCCATAATCGTAATCATACTCAGCATCACTACCACCTCACCATCACCATCACCACCATCACCATCCTTATCCTCATCCTCCTCCTCGTCCTCATATTCGTCACCATTATCATCATACTCATCAGCAACATCATCACCACCATCATCATCATCATCATCATCATCATCATCGTCATCAGTGTCACCATCACCATCACCATCACCATCATCATCATCACCATCAGCATCATCAGTATCATCATCAACATCACCATCATCACCACCACCATCATCCTCATCGTCATCGTCATCATCATCATCATCATCATCATCAGCATCATCATCATCATCATCATCATCATCATCCCCATCACCATCATCATCAACATCATCATCATCATCATCATCATCATCAGCATCAGCATCAGCATCAGCATCATCATCAACATCATCATCATCGTCATTACCCCCTCACCATACCATCTCCATCGTCATAACCCCGCTTCTCATCTCGCTACTGCCGCTGCTCCTCCCTCCCTCCCTCCCTCCCTCCTCCTCCTCCTCCTTCTCCTCCTCCTCTGGCGTTCCATCTCCCCCTCCTCCTCCCAGCCTACCTCCCTCCTCCTCCCCCTCCTCCGTTCTACTCTCGCCTTCTTCCTCGTCTCCCCCTCCTCCTCGAGTTGTTTGCTTGCACGGTTTAGTGTCGCCATATGCGGTTGTTGAGTGGGTTCGGGAGTGAATGAGGCCAACGTTGATGTGTTCTGTCACGTCGAAGGAGGCGGCTAGCTTCTAGTTGCCCGTGCCGCGCTGCGGCAGAGGTGTTTTTTTCCCTATTCACAATTTCCATTTCCTCCCCATCCTCTGTGAATTGAGTTCCGCATCCTCCTCCATCTTCTCCTCCCCCCCTGGACTGTGCCGCTGCCGAAGGGGTCCCCCGTCGATGTTGTGGACGAGGAGGACGAGGCGGGTGACGACTACTTCCTCGCTACGTAGGACGGTGTTGGGAAGGAGGAGGCGGAGGAGGAGGAGGAGGAGGAGGAGGAGGAGGAGGAGGAGGAGGAGGAGGAGGAAGTGGGGGAGGGGGGTGGGGCAGGCGGGGGAGGATGGGAAGGAGTAGGTGTAGGAAGAGGGGGAATAAGATGAGGAGCATAACGCTTGTGGCTCTGCGTCGTCGTCTTTTCAGGCGCTCAGTGGCCACCGACGCGCCAGTTCCCCTCAGGCACCTCTGAACAGCACACTTGTCCGCGTTATCTCTCCGTGCCAGATTGCCTTTCACAAGAGTCTCTGCCTTGCCCGTGGATTCCACGGGCAAGGCAGAGACTCTTGTTCGCTTCGATATCGAGGCGACTGAGCGTGTAGCGCAGCAGGTTCGGGTTGGCGCGGATGGCAACCCATGACTGGCGGCGAGGAGTCCTTCGTCTTGGACCTCACCCACCCACCCCGTCTTCACCGACCTTCGTCCTTAGTTGCCAGAGTTCCAGGTGGGGGAGTAGTCTCTTGCGAGCTGAGCTCAACCAGCCGATGGCCCACCCGTGGTAGCTTTCGGCGACGGGTCAGGGGACCAGCGCTTTTCGGGACCTCGTCGCTGCTTTTGCGGCTCAGCTGCGGTCGTGCTTCGAGCCGCGGTGGGTAACCCGCAGCGGCTGTGCCGGGGGCCGAGCTCCAGGCCCTCGTCCGTGGGAAGGCACGGCCCGTCCTCCTGCATCCTGTGACTTGCCACCAGCCTCTGCTTGTGGGACGGGAGCGGGGCGGAAGTCTGGTCTGCGTGCGGCGCAGCGAGCGGGGGGGTCCCTGGGTTCGTGTCCACGCCGCCGTGCACCGCCGCGGGAACCTGGGGGTGATGGCCGAGTGGACGCCCTCGCACGCCGACCAGGCCGCGGCCGTCACCCTCCGCCAGCTCTCCCTGCCGTTGGCAGCCAGCTCGCCTCATGCGTGGGCGGGCCGAGCGGCGGAGCGCAGTTGGTGCGAGTGTGACAGCGCGGTGCCCTGAGGCTATGGGTGGGAGGTGGTGGCAGCTGCTGCCCGCCGCAGTGCTCCCCCCACGCCTTGGATGTCGCGGCGGTCGACCCTCGTCGCCTCGGTGTCGGTGGGCTTTCCGCGGTCAGGTCCCATGGCGGGGACGCGGCTGGAGCGGTCTGTCTCTGCCAGCCAGACCCCGCGGCTTTCGCTGGAGGTGCGGGCGCTGTAGTTCTGTTTCGGCCCGCGCCGAGCTGCAGGGTGTTCGCCAGGCGCTTGACGCTCCCCGCCACCGTCTCGGCAACCTGGGCCTACCGTGGAGTACTCTGGCGGCCCTGGGAATCTCTTGGGCCGTCTCAGGGCCCTTTGGGATGCCTCTGGGACCGTCTTTGGCAGGCGAGAACGCTACATCCTGCCCAAACCCATATCAAACATGTTGGCCTCTTGGAGCCACTTGGGCGGCCTCTTGGAGGTCTCTTAGGACGTCTCGGGCCCTTTTGGGTGTCTTCGAGCGCTCTTGGGCCGTCTCGGGGCCCCTTGGACTGTTTTGGACGCCTCCAGGGACCCTCTTGGGTCGTTGCTGCGCCCGCGGGCCACAGCAAGAGTCACGCGACAGGAAAATGGACCGCCTGGGAGTTTCAGAAGTCTGGGCTGAGGGCCGCTCACTGCGTAGCACCCCGCAATTGCGGATAAGAGTGAGGGGGCGGACGCCGGCGACGCGGGCGTCGATCTGGCGGACCTCGTGGCCACCCCCTTCCCTTCCGCTGGCGCTCCTTCGGTTTTCTCCTGGCTCCGCTCATGAAAATCCTCATCTTCCTCTTCGTCCTCCGCCTGCTCCTGTCTCCCCTGGCTTGCCCCCCGCCCCCCCTTGCCTCGCATGCTCCGCATCCTCCTCTTCCTCATCCTCCCCCTCGCCCTCCTCCTTGTCATCCTCCTTGTCATGTCCTTGTCGCGGGTAGGACGTGGGAAGTGCGCGCAACGGCGCTCTCCCTTCAAACGAACCGCAGGCGCCGATTTTGGCATGGCAGTGCGCGCGATGGCGCTCTACCGCTCGAGCGAACGCAAAGCAGCCCGCCGAAGGCGCCGATGGTGGCATGGTGTGCTAGGACGGTGGTGTGGGTGGCGGGGTGGGTGGCGGGGTGGGTCGCGGGTCGCGGGTGGGTCGCGGGTCGCGGGGTGGGTCGCGGGTGGGTCGCGTCGCGGGTGGGTTGCGGGTGGGTCGAGGGTGGGTCGCAGGGCGGGTCGCGGGGTGGGCCGTGGGTTGGGTCGCGGGTGGTCGCGGGGTGGGTCGCGGGTGGGTCGCGGGTTGGGTCGCGGAAGGGGTCGCGGGTGGGTCGCGGGGTGGGTCGCAGGTGGCTTCCGGGTGGGTCGCGAGGTCGGTCGCGGGGTGGTCGCGGGTGGGTCGCGGGGTGGGTCGCGGGTGGGACGGCGCCAAACAACAAACAAACACAACAACAATAGCAACATCAACAGCAACACCAACAAAGCCATCACCATCAACAACAACAATCATACCAACAACAACATCACTAACAGCAGCAACAACAATCATCCTCAGACTGCTCGCCCTCATCTGCTCTCATGCCAGTCAACACGTATAGCCAAATCCTCGATACTCGCCCTCTTCGTCTTCGACCGTACCCCCATCCGGGGTATATCTTTCTCACTTGCAACGTGCATTCCGTGCAGCCCCTAAGCCAGGGGAAGAGAGGACGGATGGAAGCAAGGGACAACGGGTAGGCGGGTTGCTGAAGCGTGCGTTCTGCATGAATCGCGAGGATTTCCCACCGATAGCTCGATATCCTAACACACCGTGAGGAATCCACAGCGGGAGCGTGATTCCTGAGCGCCGAGGGCGCATCGTTTGAATACATTGCGAGGAGGTCTCGCGCGAGAGCGCGAATCCTGTATACATTGTCAGGAAGTCCCGCGCGAGAACGCGATTTGAGAATACGTGGTGAAGAAATATCAGGCGGCAGCCGATGTTGTTTTTGTTGTTTTTGTTGTTGTTGCTGTTGTTGTTGTTGTGATTGTTGTTGTTGAACATTATTAATTCTAAAGAATAATTATTGTTGGGCCCCCTGGTGCACGGCCCCCCTGCGCCGCCTAGGCCGCAGCTACATTTTCATCATTTTCGTGAGGAAGCCTCAGGTAATTCGATGTGATCAAGATCCGGTTGTTTTGTTCCCCCCCGCTTTCCCTTGCAAAAAACACTATAAAATGACATTTCTTGTTCTAATATAATCAAATTTCAAGAATCCCTTGCAAAAAATAAGGTAAAGTGGACATTCGCGCGCGCAAGACGAAATCCTTCCAAAACCTTAGTGTTCGGAGCGATTTTAACATAAAAACATCAAAAAACCAATGGTTTTTCAACAAAAAATGTCAAAATCTCATCCCGCGCGCTCTTGCGGATTCGTAGGAAACCCAACACTTTTTAAACATTTCTGTCAAACGGGCTTTTGCGAGCAACTTTTTCGAACTTCTGCGACAACGGTTGCGCACCTGCCAGGGCCATCATCCCTGTCAAATAATACCATGCGGGACACATTCGTCTCTCTGTATTATGTATTGTATGGCACAATTGCACCATGCTGGGCACATGCGCGCCCCGAATAAGTGACCAAGTTCTGTGTGTGTGGTGTGTACCCCACGCCAGTGTAGTCCACGTCCGCACGCCACGAAGTGAAGTGTCCCAACGTCATAGGGCGGGAAGCTGGGTTTGGGTGGTCGCGAAGAGTCGTTTGGATATTTGGTAGAGCTTGTAATGCCCCCCCACGAAGTGGGGGTATTGTCTGGTGTCGTATGAAAACCCTGGCACTGGGGAGAACACCACGCGTTCGGGTAAAATGATTGTTGTTGTTGTTGTTGTCGTTGTTGTTGTCGTACACCAGAGGCCAACAACCAAGTTTGGTGGCACCTCGCTCTCCCTTGGAAAGAATAGGGTGCGAGCACCGGCAGAAGCATTTCAAATGAACAAATACAATGGTTACTGGGCAGGGGGGATCAACTATGACGAATCATTAACATGAAGATTCAAGGGCAGCGAGAGAAGGCGACCGCGGAACCAGTACGGGCAACGAGGGGTACCGAAGGCGGGCGAAGGGCAGCGAGCGGCGACTGCAGTCCCTAACGGGCTGGTCGGGCGGGCAGGCCCCGACGGGCGGGTCGAGCGGGCGGGTCGTTGAAGCGCGAATCCTGCTTGGATCGCCAGGAAGTATTTCGTTGGAGCGCGACTCCCAAGTAAATCGCGAGGAGGTTCACAGCGAGAGCGCGATTCCTGAGTGTCGAGGAGCGGCATTTGAACCAATGCGAGGAAGCCCCAGGCGGGAGCGCGACTCTTGGGAAAATTGCAAGGAAGTCTCAAGCGAAAGCCGGATTTCTCGATACACTGTGAGGAAATATCAGGCGTGAGTTGTTGTTGTTGTTGTTGCTGTTGTTGTTGTTGTTGTTGTTGTTGTTGTTGCTGTTGTTGTTGTTGTTCGCGAGGACACTACTGGAGGCCCGTTGCTCGACCCCCCCCCCCCCCGAGCAACACAACGGGGCCACGCACGGGCCCTGCAGGGCCCCTGGTCCGAGCAACGCCACGAGGCCTCGCCAGGCCGCTGCGGGGGTCTGCAGGGCCCGGCGGCGTTGCTCGGCAGGTCCTTTCGGGACTGCTGCGGAGCCCCATACAGGCCCCAAAGGGCGCACCCCGCTCACGGATCGTGGCCCTGGCCCCACAGGGAGCTCCACCGAGGTTTGATTTGGGCACACCACTCTCGAGGATCGTGGCTCAGTGAGCTCCACCGAAGCTTGGTTTCGGCGCACCCCTCTCACGGATCGTGGCCCTGGCCCCACAGGGGGCTCCACCGAGGCTCCATTTCGGCACACCCCTCTCGAGGATCGTGGCCCTGGCCCCACAGGGAGCTCCACCGAAGTTTGATTTCGGCGCGCCCCTTTCACGGATCGTGGCCCTGGCTCCACAGGGAGCTCCACCGAGGCTTTATTTCGGCACACCCCTCTCGAGGATCGTGGCCCTGGCTCCACAGAGAGCTCCTCAGAGGCTTCATTATGGCACACCCCTCTCGGGGATCATTTTGGCACACCCCTCTGCAGGGTCCTGCACGATTCCATCGGAACCGTAGAGGGAGCCTATAGGATCCTTACAGGGTCCTGCACGGTTCCCTCGGAATCCTATAGGGATCCTATCGGATCCTTACAGGGTCCTGCACGATTCCATAGGAACACCCTATAGGGATCTTATAGGACCCTTACAGAGTCCTGCACGGTTCCATCGGAATCCTATAGGGATCCGATAGGATCCTTACAGGGTCCTGCACGACTCCATCGGGACCCTAGAGGGATCTTATAGGATCCTTACAGGGTCCTGCGCGATTCCACAGGAACCCTGGAGGGATCCTATAGGATGCTTACAGGGTCCAACCGGTTTCCATAGGAACCCTAGAGGGATCTTATAGGATCCTTACAGGGCCCTGCACGATGCCATAGGAACCCTATAGGGATCCTAATAGGATCCTTAACAGGGCCCTGCACGATCTCATAGGAACCCTCTTGGGATCCCATAGGATCCGTACAGGGTCCTGCACGATCCTATAAGAATCCTATATGGGGTCTTATAGGATCCTTACGGGGTCCTACAGGATTCCATCGGAACCCTATAGGGATCCGATAGGATCCTCACAGGGCCCTGCAGGATTCCATCGGAACTCTATAGGGATCCTATAGGATCCTTACAGGGTCCCGCACGATTCTATGGGAACCCTAGAGGGATCCCATAGGATCCTTACAGGGTCCTGCACGGTTCCATAGGAATCCTAGAGGGATCCTATAGGGTCCGTGCAGGGTCCTGCACGATTCCATCGGAATCCTATAGGAATCCCATAGGATCCTTACAGGTCCTGCATGATTCCATAGGAGTGCTATAAGGAGGATCCTATAGGATGCTTACAGGGTCTTGCACGATTCCATCGGAACCTCAGAGGGATCCCATAGGATCCTTACAGAATCCTGCACGTTTCCATAGGAACCCTGGAGGGATCCTATAGGATCCTTACAGGGTCCTGCACGATTCCATCGGATCCCTGGAGGGATCTTCTAGGATCCTGACAGGGCCCAACAGGTTCCCATTGGAACCTTATAGGGATCATATAGGATCCTTACAGGGTCCTGCACGCTATAGGGATCCTCTAGGATCCTTACAGGGTCCTGCACGATTCCATAAGAACCCTAGAGGGATCCCATTGGATCCTTACAGGGTCCTGCACGTTTCCATAGGAACCCTGGAGGGATCCTATAGGATCCTTACAGGGTCCTGCACGATTCCATAGGAACCGTATAGGGATCTCATCGGATCCTTACAGGGTCCTACAGGATTCCATCGGAACCTTCATAAAGGTCCGATAGGATCCTCACAGGGCCCTGCAGGATTCCATCGGAACCCTCTAGGGACCTTACAGGATCCTTACAGGGGCCTGCACGATTCCATCGGAACCCTATAGGGATCCTATAGGATCCTTACAGGGTCCTGCACGGCTCCATAGGAATCCTATAGGGATCCTATAGGATCCTTACAGGGTCCTGCACGATTCCATAGGACCCCTAGAGGGGTCCTATAGGAACCTTACAGGGTCCTGCACGATTCCATGGGAGTCCTATAGAGGAGGAACCTATAGGATCCTTACAGGGTCTTGCGCGATTCCATAGGAACCCTAGAGGGATCCCATAGGATCCTTACAGGGTCTTGCATGATTCCATAGGAACCCTCGAGGGAGCCTATAGGATCCTTACAGGGTCCTGCACGATTCCATAGGAACCGTAGACGGATCCTGTAGGATCTTTACAGGGTCCTGCACGATTCCATCGGACCCCTTATAGGGATCCTATAGGATCCTTACAGGGCCCTCACGATTCTATAGGAACCCTAGAGGGATCCCATAGGATCCTTACAGGGTCCTGCACGATTCCATAGGAACCCTGGAGGGAGCCTATAGGACCCTTACACGGTCCTGCACGATTCCATAGGAACCCTAGCTGGATCCGATAGGATCCTTACAGGGTCCGGCACGATTCCATAGGAATCCTATAGGGATCCTATAGGATCTTTACAGGGTCCTGCGCGATTCCGTAGGAGTCCTATGAGGAGGAGGAGCTGGCCTCGCTGGCGCGTGGTCGGTTTTCGGACACAGGAGTGCGTGGGGAACAGTAAGGGAGCCAACGGAGATTCGGAAACACATATAGATTTTCGTTAGCGTATGACAGAGGTGTTGCGCGTTGCTCCCCCCCCCCCCCGGGGCAACAACTGCAACGTGTGGCCTGGGGCAGTGCGCTCGCCCCGGGGGCGAGGACACACCCACGGGCCCCGCCGGGGTGGCCTGAGAGAGTGTCCTTGCGTTGTTGTTGTAACTCGGTGGCCAGGGGCGCAGTTTGACGCTCAAGGCTTTCGCTGATAACAAACAAGGTGCGTGCCCCGGGAGGGGCAATTCTGCTCTGTTAAAATTTACAATGTGCATTAGGCAAGGGGGATCACCAGTAATCATTCTTCAGGAAGGGTTCAATAACATGGGCAGCAGCAGCATCAACAACAGCAACAACAATACCAACAGCAGAAACAACAACACCACTAACACCAACACCAACACCACCAGCAACACCACCATCGCGAACTACAACACCACAATCAACACTACCACCATCACTAACAACAGCACCAGCAACACCAGCAGCAACAACACCACCATAAACAGCAACACTCATTTTGAGACTGTTCGCTCCGATCTGCCCACGTGCCACCCAGCAGGTGTATCCCAAACCCTCGGTACCTGCTCTCGTCTTCTTCGAACGTGCACCCTCGAGGGTATATTTTCCTTACTTGCCACGTGCATTCGGTGCAGCCCCTAAACATGGGAAGAGAAGGCAGGTGGAGGGGGGGGAGAAGGATGGAACACGCGGGAACTTAGCAGGATTGGGGCAAGGAGCAGAACCAAGTGCTAGAGTCAGACGGGCAGATCGGGCGGGCAGACCCATAGCGGGCGGGTCGGGAAGGCTGTCCCAGGCGACCAGGTCGAGCAGGCGGGTTGCTGAAGCGTGCTTCCCGCATGGGTCACCAGGAAGTCTCGAGCGATAGCGTCATTCCCAAGTAGATCGTGAGAGAGGTCAGCGCGAGAGCGTGATTCCTGAATGTCGAGGGCGCCTCGTCTGAGTAAAATGCGAGGAAGTCTCTCGCGAGAGCGCAATTCCTGTATACATTGTCAGGGAGTCCCGCGCGAGAGCGCGATTCTTCACTCACTTGCGAGGGAGCATCAGGCGGGAACCGCTGTTGCTGTAAAGGGGGGGGGCAGGAACCCAATTCTGCGGTTCAAAATTCTCCCTGACACGACGCAGGGTGCAGGCATTGGAGCAAGTATTCATCAGACGTGAAAGTTCAACAACGCCAGCAATCATTGTAATATTGTTCGCTCTTATCTGTTCGCGTGCAAATCAACACGTATATCTTGACACCTCGATGCCCGCCCTCTTGGCCTTCGTCCGTACCCCATTTGGGGTACATTTTTTACCTGTGATGTATCTTTCGTGCCCCTGAGGCAGGAGAAGAGACGAAAGATGGAAGGAAGGGAGGGGGCAAGGGGGGAGGGAGGATTATGGAGTATCAGAGAGAGAGAGAGAGAGAGAGAGAGAGAGAGAGAGGGGAGAGAGAACGAGAAAAGGAGAGAGTAGCAGGAGGGGGGGCTAGGAACAAAACGCCACGCACGTGGCAGAACCCGACGGGAAGATCGGGCGGGTAGACCCTGACAGGCGGGTCTGGAAGGAGGGCCCAGGCGGCCAAGTCGAGCAGGCGGGTTGCTGAAGCGTGCGTCCTGCATTAATCGCGAGGAAACTCCGAGCGACATTTCGATTCCCAAATCAGTCGCGAGGAAATCCACAGCGAGAGCGTGATTCCTGAATGTCGAGGGCGCGCCGTTTGATTGCACGGAGGTCCCACACGAGACCGCGATTTCTGTATGCATTGTGAGGACGTCCCGCGCGAAAGCGCGATTTGGGCATATCTTGTTGGGAAGTGTCAGGCGGGGGCGCCTTTTTTGTAAACGGGGGGGCACCACAATTCTGAGACTCAAGACCTGCCCAGATAAAGCATCAGGTTGCGAACCCTGGGAAGGGCACTTTCCCTGCTACAAATCATGTGCCCCGGAGGGGGGATCAACACATACGTTTATATATAGATGTATATATATGTATTAAAGAACGTGAGAGTTCAACATCACACCAAACACAATAACAACAACACTGTCAACAGCAACAACACCGACAGCAATAATACCAACAACAACAAACATTTTAATGTTGTTCGCTCGGGCTGGCACGCGTGTTGTGTATTCCGTATACCCCAACCTTCGATACCCGCCCATTTCGTCTTCGATTGACCCCCTTTCAGGGCGAATCTCTTCCTTGTCGGCCACTGACTGAAGTGCGAAGAAGTTTCGAGCGAGAGCGGCGTTCCTGAGTTCGGGGGCCCGTGGCCAGGGGCTTTCGGAATACCGATGGAGAAATATCGAACGGGAGCCCGTGTCGCCGTGTTCGGGCCTCCACCAACTTGCCTGGATGACGGGAAAGTCTCGAGCGAGAGCACCGATCTTGAGTTCGGGGGCCGCCTTGGCCAGGGGCCCTTCGTGGCAAGATTTAGCAGAGGAGGAGTAACTCGTGAGGAAGTAGATTTTGAGTTCGGAGTAAAGGGCCCCTTGAGTTCGGAGTGAATGGTGGTCCTGGCCAGGGCCCCCTGAGTTCGGAGTAGATCGTGAGGAAGTATCGCGCAAGAGCCCTTGTCGTCGTGGCTGGGCATCCGCCAACTTAATTGAATTGCGAGTAAGTCTCGACCGAGAGCGCCGTTCCCGAACACTTTCGGGAACGGCGCTCCAAGGCCGAAGCAGGGCCTAGACCATCACCAGACCAGCCCTAGGCCATCCCTGGGCCATCCCTAGGCAATCCCTAGGCCATCCCCAGGCCATCCCTAGGCCATCCCTACACCATCTCTAAAACAGACTGCTGCGGGCGGTGGTCCAACTTAGGCGCCGGGGCGCCCAGGGCACCCTCCCCGAGACCGCGCGCTGGATCACGGACTCACGCGTGGTCTTCTTGAGCCAGGCACAGAGACCCCGCGCCCGATCCGCGTCGGCGAATTGTGGCGCCGGGTGGTGGCCAAGGATATAGCGGCCGACAGCAAGGCGCATCTCCAGCGCCTTGTCTTCGAACACTGGCAATGCGGGGTCGGCCTCCCCGGCGGCGCGGATGTGTTAGTGCACGTGCCGCCTGGGGCGGACGATTTCGAGCGCCCCGGGGCCGAGCCAGGCCTCCAAGCGCACCTCGTGGCCCGCCGCCGACTCGAGGCCGTGGAGAAGGCGCTGTCGGCGCGGCGCGATGTGGCTGGCGTGGAGTTCTTTCGCGACTTGCGAGCACCAGGCACCGATCACGGCTGGCTGTGGGAGTTGTCCGGGGCGCTGGCGCTTCTCCCGGGAGAGTTCTTGATTGCGGCGCGCCTGCGGGTTGGCGCCCCGGTCTACGTGACCCTTGGTGCATGCTCCCGCTGCGGCGCGGAGCGAGGTGTCGACGGGGCGCACGCCGTGTGCTGCGCTCCAGGGGAGTCCACCCGCGGCCACAACAGAGTGCGGGACGAGATCCATGCCGTGGCATCCCTGTCCGACGGGGCCGCGCGGACGGAGGCGCCGGGCCTCATCGAGGCTGCGCCGCTCCTCCGCCTGGCTGATGTGCTCACCACTGCTGCTTTTGCCCGGCTGGCGGCGCTCGACGTGGGCATCGCGGCACCGCGCGCGGCCGGGGCTGGCGAGGACGTCGCCGCGACCTACGCGTGCGGCAAGGTCGCCAAGCACGCGCCGCACATGGAAGCACTCGCGGCTGATGGGATCGCCTACCGGCCCGTCGTCTGGACGACGTGGGGCCGCCCGCACGAGGACGCGTCGGCGGCTGTCGCGTCCATGGCGGCCGCGGCAGGGAGGCGCCTGGGCGTGCCCCCGCACGCGCTCGCCACGCGGGCCCGCGCCGCCATCGGCGCTGCGATCTGGCGCCGTGCGGCGCGCATGGTCGCAGCCTGCGGCCCGCGACTCGCCCGCGGGGGCGTCGGCGCCCTCCTGCCGGGGGCTGGGGCCGCCCTCGCAGGCGTCGCCGACGACGAGGCCGCCTCCGACGTCGACCCTCTGGTGGAGCCGCCTCCGGGGGCCGCGCTCGCGGGGGACGCTGGCGACGCCGCCTCCGACGACGACCCCCTGGAGCTGCCTCCGGCGGTGCTCTTGACTCTTCTTCGCCCGGCACTCCCTGCCCGGCGTCGCCCATCTGCCCTGCCCGCCTGGCCCCCGCCCTTGGCCCTTGACTTAATTGTTCGGGGGGGCGCGGCGGAGCCGGTGGAAGGGATTGGCGCTGGCGGAGGCGCCTGCCGACGCTGTGGGCAAGGCGGGCGCGTCGGCCGGCCAGGCACTTTTCAAACGAATGTGCGCGGCGCTAGGGCCAGAGGAATCGCGTTTTGAATGCCATTGGCCTTCCATCAATGTAGCTGTTGTAAGTTTACAAGACGAATTCTGCACAATGCGGAGGCGAAAACGGGTTTTTCAATACCACTGGCCCTCCGTCCTTATAGTTGATGTAGAAGTTGAAAACGAATGCGCACCGCGCTAAGACGAGTGCCGCCGTTTGGAAGACATTGGCCCTCCGTCCTTGTAGCAGTGGGAGCAGTTCTAGCTCCAGGATGGTAAGCGGTAAGTGTCTCCAGCGAACACCTTGCCCTGCCCGCGGACACGTACGCATGGTGAGTCGACGGGGGAGCGAAGGATGGCGAGGGCGACTTGAGGTAATCTAGCTCTGGCGCGCCTTAGCCCCGTCAGTGGACCCAGACAGCAGATCCCTGGTGGCACCACCTTGGAGGGCACGGTGGCCCGACGGAACAACATTCTTTTGTGTGCCTCGCGCCCTTGATCAATACATCCTCTGGTGTGCGACTCGCCCAGGGTTTGTCCTTTCCAGTTGCCCTTCGTGCGGTCTGCACCATAACTCTCATTGGGCCGATCAGGAGGGATCGGGCGGGCCGAAACTTAACTGCAGGGTTTCCGTCAGGCATCGTGAGGCCCCGCAGTGCCTGGGCAATAGCTGTTTTTTTTTTTTTTTTTTTTTTTTTTTTTTTTTTTTCCTACAAAACATATATATATATATATGAAAAATAAATATCATTGGTATCAAAGTGTATATTTTCGACGTCAACCTGGAGAAAATGTATCGCACCACGTGAAAAACGGTATGACGGTATGGATCGTTGATTTGGCGACGGGAGGGAGGGAAATAAAAGGCGTGAGGGGCCCAACAGCAGGCAGGAACGGGGGTGACAGGTGGTTGTCAGTTGTCACAGTTTCTGTCGACTCCGTGCCAGTGGTCTTCGCCTGTTCCCTCGTATACAAAGATCCGAGTTTTCGTATCGTAGTACATGAGCGAGCCCTGGTGGTTTGTCCCGACCGTTTAGTGGGCGTGTGTGGCGGAATTTGGGTTCCCGTGCAGCTCGCTTGGAAACGGTCGGAAGTTCTGCACGAGAATGGGGGGAGAGGGGGGGCGATGCTTGCGTCAAATGGCGAACGGGATGGCAGGGGCAAGTGACAAGATAGAGGGGGACGACATATGGGAACGGCAGAAACATTTTGTAAGAGAGAGAGAGAGAGAGACAGAGAGAGAGAGAGAGAGAAACAAAGAGAGAGAGAGACAACAAAAGAGAGAGAGAGAGAACAAAACAAATACCGATGACTCAGAGCAAGTCGGAGACGGGGGATACTCTCCCAGGCATATCGCAGGGCCACACTCGGAGTTCGGGTGTTGCCCGCGAGCTAG
Organism: Prorocentrum cordatum; assembly: GCA_963575745.1. Taxonomy (NCBI): domain Eukaryota; class Dinophyceae; order Prorocentrales; family Prorocentraceae; genus Prorocentrum; species Prorocentrum cordatum. The sequence goes on along the minus strand of CAUYUJ010010902.1, from coordinate 19,905 downwards.
TATGTCCCAGGAGTGCCGAGCCCCATGGGGCGTGCACGTTTTCCTGCAATATTTGCCGAACTTCCCGAGCGTTCAGCAGCTGCATATGAAAATTCCCTTCTAAAGCGCAACTGGAGACGTGCAGCGTGTGGCTCCGGAGTCTCAAAACCAGAATGCGCGTGCCTTTGGCGAACCCAAGGCAGCGCTGACTTCCACATGGGGCTGCGTCGCCATATGTCGCCTCATGTGCCGGTGGCGTCGGCGGAGGGGGAGGAGGGGGAGGAACGGCGGTGGGGCAAGGCATGAGTTGCCTTGCGGCGCTGATGTCGCTGGTGAAGCCTGCCTGGCGGAGATCACGTTCGAGAGTGGGCCACAACACCTTTGTAGGCGCCAGCCTCGGAGACCGCAGAAGTGCTTGGACGGTATACTTGAGATACCGTCGCAACGCTGCCGCACCTTCCATCCAAGAGTGGAATTCTGCCTGCGACGGTTGTGCTGCCAGTGTGGGGCCCCCTTCTTGGCGTGACGGTCTGCCAGATCGTTGCCGACCGTTTACCACCATTCTGGAGTCAAGGGTAGAAGCTTGGTTGGGTTTACATGCGCCTGTACATTCACGATCTGGGATTCGGGGCTCCACGAGGGGGAGCCTCGAATCTGTATATGTAGTCCTGCATATACGTGTTGTCTAGCCGTGACTTGGGACCAAGGCGCCTCCGCCAACTTCACGAGGCCGAGAAAGTCTTAACACATTGTTGCCACGCAAGGACAATCCTGCATAATTGCCGCAACGGCAATCTGTTCAGCAGCAGGGGAAGTTTGAAGATGGTCAGTGCCAACCGCCTCCCGCTGCGAAGCGGGCCAGTCGGCCGCGTGGAAGGCTACGGGGCCGTCCTGAAAACAGGACCCGTCCGTGAAAACCTCCCCGCCTCTTCGATCGAAAGCCCCGCTTGCGAACTCCAATGTTGGTAAGTGTTCGTGCCCGATCCTGCTGGCGGCGTTGCCGCGGCCCCAGGCCGCTCTTGAAAGCCACGCAAGAGAGGTGAATTCTTATGCGGACACCTTGTCTGATTTAGTGGGTAGCTGAAATGCAGGGCGTTGGCAACGATGCAGCCCGTGCGAAATGTAAACGGATGGCCCTCTACATATGCATCGGGGGATTCACGTCGCAATTCGCCTGTCGAAGCTGGTGTGTTGTTTCGAAGGATTGGCATACGTAGTACAACCGGAAGCCGCTCTCGTGTCGCGACGCGGTAACCCGAAGAGACGCCGCGCGATGCTGAAGTCAAGTTGCGCGTCATACGGCAGGCCGATCTTCTGGCCAGTTGTCAATGAGTTTTCTTGCGCCCAGTGCTCTTGAAGTTTTAGCCCCAGAAACTTTGGAGAGGACTGCGTGAGAGGCCATCGACGGCCGTCTGGGTCTTGGAGGGCAAATGGGTCATCAAGTGGGGCATGGAAGTTCCAACCGATCCGGTTTGAGGAGAGGGTCGCGGTGCCAAAAGATCGTCTTACCTGCGACCAGATCGCCCTCGGCCTAGCAAGAATAGGCCCGGCGAGCTGAAGGAAACGAGGGAGGGGGTGAGGGTTGGCCCGACAGTGGTCAACATTCGCTTTCCAACTAATTTGGGCCCATAGAGGGTTGGCGTTAGTGCTTGGAGCCACGTGGGGTCGGTATGCACAGCAAGGGAAACAGAGCGGGAGCGAGAATCCCCTCAGGCACCTGCCAACTTGAGAAACAATGATTTTGCTGCCAGAAGCTCCGCGGGATCAACCCCCGACACAGCAGCCCCGAACATGCCAAATTGCTCAAGGCGTGTCGTGTAAATCTTTCTCAGGTCTCTTCCCACTCTGCGAATGGGGAACAGTCGGCCGCGGCGACCCTTCAACCTGCCAATTCCGTCTTTCGAGCAGGCCTGCTGGACCCATACTTCCGCAGATTGCCTGGAGGAGGGGGAGGGGATTCGAGGTTCGGGTAGGGGATCCCCCACTCCCTCCCTCCCTCCCCCCTCCTCAACTCTTCAGCCCTCCTCCGGTCAGGACGACCGGCGCCTCCTCGCCCGCGCGGCCGCGCCTGGGGCTCCAGCGACGGAGTCCGACCTGACGGCTTGGCGCAAGCAGGGGTGGGGGAAAAAAGCTCCCCGCGCGCTCGCGCCGCGAGGGGGTTCTCTCCAGGAGGAGGCTCCTCCATTCTTTTTGTTTTTCCTCTCCCTCCCCTCTCGGGCCTCCCCCTGCCTCTCCTTCTCCTGGAGGGAGGTGCTCCTCCAGAAGGGGGGTGGGTGGAGGGAAGATTATGAGAAAAGATGTGGGTGGGTGGGTGGGTGGGTGGGTGGGTGGGTGGGGGTGGGGCCAGAGGTGGGATAAGGGAGGCGGAAAGATTGGGACGATGGGGGGAGAGGGGCCGAGAAGCGGGGGGAGGACAAGGAGGAGGAGGAGTAGATGTGCGATTGCTATTGTGTAGTGGAGCTCCTCTCTGCCTCTCTCTTTGTTCTTTTTCGCTGTCGCTCTCTCGCGCTCTCTCTCTCTCTCTCTCGCTATGTTTTTGCTTTTTTGGGGGGGAGGGTCTCCCGTTCTTTCTGTATGTGTGATATGCAGCACGCAGGGTGCTCTGACCTCGCTCAAAGTGGGTCCGCGCATGCTGGACTCGTCCGTTGTGCTCCTGTTCGAGCTGCTGAATGCCGCCTGTGTCTTGTAGCGGTGATGCTTGATTTGTTCCTGGTCCTGTGCAGGCGGGGCGGATCAGTTCCTGGATTCTGCTGTTGATCCGTTGGCGCTTTGCCTGATCTGTGTAGTGCGCATTTTCTTACTCGTGGCAGCCGCGTGCGATGCCGACGATTTGCTGCTGATGGCTCTTCGCGATCAGGTTGGTTCTGGCGATGTGTTATTTAATTGACGCCCCTGTGATGGGACAGACACCGCCGCCCCACCATTTTGGGATCGTCGATTTCGTGGGATGGGGGGGGGGCAAGGCGACGCCACAGACTCCACCATGTTTGAAACGACAGCCCGACAAGGCCGCGTGACGCTCCGAACATGGGGCCGAAGGACACGATTGCGTGTGCAGCACGCAGCCGCTGAGGCTGCGTGTGGAGAGGGCTTGCGCGGTGTGGCGTGATGAGCAGATCAATCACAGATTTGTGAGGCTGACGCCGAAGCCGTGGAGGAACACATCACATGGAGGAGGGGGAATTGCAGGAAGGGGCGTGGAACTCGAGACTCTGGACTGGGCAGCTGTTTGGGCAGCTGCTTGTGCCGCGTGGGGTTGCTGTTGGTGGTGCTGGTAATGGTGTTGCTGCCGCAGACCTCCAGCCTTCGTTTTTGGGGAAGCGGAGACTCTGGGAGGGCGGGGGGAAAACAGGAGGACAATTAAAATGATCCCAAAGGGCGAGATGGGAGTGGAAGACGGCCCCAGAGGGTTTCCGAGAACGCGGCCAAACTGGCAATTTGAATGATCCCAGAGGGCGAGAGGGGGGTGGAAGACGGCCCCAGAGGGTTTCCCAGAACGCGGCCAAACTGGCAATTTGAATGATCCCAAAGGGCGAGAGGGGGGTGGAAGACGGCCCCAGAGGGCGCCCGCAGCCGCCAGAAAATTGCCGAAGAGGGCTCCAAGAGCGAGTTAGTTTTGGGGCCTCAGAGGGGCCTCCAGGGACCCCCTGGGCGCGCCCAGGACCCATCAGGACAGCTCCAAGAAGGCGGTCAGACGGCCGATGCGGGCCCCGAGAGGTTGTCAGGACGGCCACAGATAGCATCCGCATGTTCCAACATGGCCGCGGAAGCTCGCGGAGACACACGGGAGTTCGGAGAGAGGCGCCATGAACAGCCCGGGACAGACATAATCCCGAGAATTCTACGCTTTTTTCTTGTTCCCCGAACCCTTCGTAGGGCTTTCGTGATAGAGCAGTAGGATGTCCACCTCCTCGTTCTCCTCCTCCCCCAGCCGGCGTTGGAGGTTCAGGCGCTTGGGGCCCCCGCTGGAGGGAGGATTTTCATCGACGCTCGCTCGCACAACGGATTTTCATCGACGCTCGCTCGCACGACTTGCGGGCTCTGACAACCACGCAGGCCACCCTGTCGGGGCCAGGGGAGGAGAATGCGACAACAACGCAAAACACTCTCTGCAGCCTTTTCGATATCTTATCTCTTTGCGGCCTTTCCCAGAGTGGCTGGCTTGTGAACCAGTGATGGATTTTTCTTGTGCCGCATCTTTTCGATTTTTGGAAGATTGGAGTGTGGCCTGGAAAAAACGGCCAGCCAACGACGCAGAGGGCGGACCCGCCGCATCCACGCGCGGAAATGCCAGATTGCCAGGGTTGCAATGTGTGAAAGGATGGTGGCTCAAGTCCAGGGAGCGGACATCGAAACGAATTGCAGCAAGGTGCATGAAAAGAGAGGGCATGCGGCAGCGGGGGAGTCGGTAGAGCTTGTTCTGCTCCCCCCCCCCTGCGCCATGTGGGGCCCAGGGGGGGAGCTGCCAGGGGAGTTTGCAGAGCGGCCTCGGCTCCCCTCAGCTCCCGCGCGCGCGCGGGCCCAGGTGCAGCCTGTCTCCAAGACGTGCGGACCCTCCACGCCGCAAGCGCTGCCACAGGAGGTCGAAGGACATGTGCGCCAGTGGAATCCGATTAGCCCCGCTTCGCGTTCGCCTGTTCGCCGCCGAGCAAAACTGGAGGAAGGGTTGGGCAACCGTGGCTGCCAACTCCCCCCAGACACGGGGCCGCTGCGCGCGAGTCGCCTCGGGGGGCGCCGAACCGAAGCACTGCGGCGCCAGAAGCGCAGAGGAGAGAGAGAGAGAGAGAGAGAGAGAGAGAGAGAGAGAAACAACAACAAAAACACAAGGAAAAAGAAAGAGAGAGCCCCGCGGCCGCGGCGCAGACGAAAGCAAGCGACAAAGAGGGAATCTGTAGGCCCCGAGGCTCGGAGTTCATTGGCTTTTGCCGATGATGGACTTTGAAAACCAGTGGATTCCCGCGGTGGGACGGACGAGAAGGAGGTCTGGAAAGACGGAGGCCGACCCACTTGTTTGGACATGTTGTCCCAGGAGGTCGACTCGTTCGTTCGGGGGGGAGCGGGGGAGGTCTGGGAAGATGGAGGCCCCGAGGTTCAAAGGCTACCGATTGGTACCTATGACGAGCTTCGAAAACCCATGTTTTTGAATGGTGACCCAGAGATCGCAGCGTTTCTGGGGCTCTTCAGTTCTATCGGTGCTCACGAAGGCATCAGTAGGGGCGTTTTTCAGACACTGCGCGTGGACAGTGGGGATGCCCACTGAAGTTTTTTGATGGGGTGCTAGAATTTTTGCCCCCCACAGGGCTTGCGCGGTTGCGGCGCAGGTGGAGAGGGAATTGAGGCGAAGGGGCCGACGTAATTTTCCAACGGGGGCCTCCTCTGCCTTTTTAGCGATCAAAGGCGCCGTTGCTGAAGGGTTTATCATCGAAGAGCGGATGCGGATGCGCGACGGACACAATTTGGACGACATCAATGACATTATGTGGAACAGCATTGGCCATTATATTTCTGCAGACGAACTGCAGCGCCAATTGGTTCTTGGCGGCGCAGGTCGCACTTTGCCAGAGGTGGCATTCGCTCTCTCGGGGCGGGAAAGCCTTGGAGTTCTGGCTAGCGTGGGAGACAGGTGCACAACGGCCCCCCCGCGAAAATTCCGCCCCCCCGGACTGGAATGCGCGGGGGCTCAACTGAGCGCGCCCGCCGCGGAGGAGAACGCTGAATTAGTTTCGAAGGGTGGGCCGCGCGCGCCAGCGAGGGCGCTCCCCGTCGAGGTCGTGGTCGTTGTCCTGATCGTCACTTCGCAGCTTCTCCGGCGGCCCCTCGACGCCGCCCCGTCGGCGCGGCTGCCGTTCGAGATCTACGGCCGTCCTGGCGAGATCCACGAGCTGAGGGCCGCGTGCCTTGCCCCGCCGTCGTCGGCGCGGGGGCCGGCTCGTCGCTTCTGGGGCCCGACCCTGCGCGCCGCCGAGGTGGGCGTGGTCTCCGAGACGAGCGAGTTCGACGACGCGGTGCGGCTCGACCTACCTCGCCAGTGGCGTCTGGCAGCACGTCTCGTCTGGGCGCTGGCGCGCCACTGGGGCGAGAGCTGGAGGGCCGCCGCGGTGGCGCGCATGGGGGGGCAGCCGGCTTGCCCGGCTCGCCCTTCCGCGTCTCCGCCGCCGACGTGTCGAATGAGTTCAAGAGGCGGCGGCCGCGCTCGGATTCGGGCGCGCCGGGGCGATCCGCTTTATCCGGCTTCTACGCGCCGGGCCGTCGCGCGACTCAGCCGCCCCTTGCCGGGCGCTGGAAGAGATGCGCCGCCGCGGCAACTGGCGGACATGGAGCGGCGCGCGCCGCTGCGATAGAGGCAGCCGCTCCACCGATATTCTCCATCGGCACCCTCTCGGGCTCCAGCGGCGCGGAGGCGCGCGCGTGGGGCGTCGAGCAGTGGCGAATCGTCCCGGCTCGCCTATAGCCCCACCAAACAAAGTTCAAATAATTTTTTGCGGTTCCCACGAAATTATTTGAGAACATTTCTGGCTCGGACTGTTTGGTTTTAACACATCGGGTTAATGTTCTAGGAACATTGTTTTTGTTCTTGGAACATGTTTGGGTTCTAAGAATATTTTGTGGTCCGACTATAGGAATGCCGGGCCGGTCGGTCCCTGCTCGAGAGTGGCTGTGCCAGCCCGTGTTCGAGGCGCCCTCTCTTGCCGCAGCCAGCCTGAGGCCCCCCGTGGTGCTCGAGCTCTTCTCGGGTCGCGGTGGTTCTGCGCGCGCTGCTGGGGCCGCGTGCGTCTGGGGCCTGGCCTGGGGCCTGTCGCCCAGCGAGCAGCGCGACTTGGCCCGCTCCGGCGATCGTCTCAGAGCCGCCGCGTGGTTCCGAGCAGGTTTGCTGGCATGCGACGCTCTGGCGCGGGCAAGAGGCCGCGGCGTCGGCCCTGCCGCGGTGCGTTCGGGCGAGCGCTTTTTAGGCCCCGCCGACCTCTTTTTCAAACTGCAGGCCCAGGTCGACGGGCCCACCTGCCGCCGTAAATTCGTTGCCGCCCTCGCCCGAGACTCTTCGGCCTCTGGGGCCCCGTGGTCCGTGGGGAACCCCGAGACGTCCAGGCTTTGGCTCTTGCCCGATTTCAAGCGCCGGGCTCGGCGTCGCGCCGCGGAAGTCATCGTCGCTTCAATGTGTATGCGGGGGGCGCCGCGGCGGGAAGACGCTGGCCTCCTGCTCGGACTGTTAGACGCCGCTCCTTGGTAAAGGGCGAAGTGCGGGGGTTCCGCCGGGGGGGGGCTATGCTCGGCAAGCGTCGCGAGATCCTCTGTGGCAAGAGACCTTTCGGCCCCCTTGCCGCCGCCGCCGCGGCCGTCTATCCAACCGCGTTTTGTAGAGCCTTATCCGTCTGCATTACAAAGCGCACGTCGCGAGAGTCGCTGCCGCCGTCCGGGGGCGCTTCTGATTTTCGGCGATGCCAGCTTGCAAGCGTGCCTGCAGATTTGGTATGTAGTTATGGTTGTCTGTCCATCCTGCGTTTTCTGCGGCGTCTCGCGCCGCCCGCTGCAGCCCGCCCTCGCGCCCTGACTGTTGGTGGCGAGGAGCTGCTGTTGTAGTTGTGATTTCGCGGTTGGGTACGTCTGGGGGCAGCGATCGCGCCCTTCTAGCTAGCGGCCATTTCGGGGCGCGCGGCCGCCCCTCGCACTCGACGCCCAAACTCGCGCTGCAGACTCGCGCTTCGCACTCGCGCTCGCGCCCCGCGCCCGCCCCCGCGCCCGCCCCCCGCGCTGCGCGCCCGCGCTCGCACTTCACGCTCGCGCCCCACTTCGCGCTCGAGGACTCAGCTCGGGCAGCCAACTCGCGGAATCCATTCGGCACCTCCAATCGCGATGCCAAGGCGGCACATTAACTTGGCGCATCAATTTGCGAACTCAGCTCGGCAGGCCGCCCCGCGAAATCAACTCGGCAAATCAACTTAGCAAATCAACTCTGCAAATAAACTCGGCAAATCAACATGGGAAAGCACCCGGCACAACAACTCGGAAATCATCCCGGGAAGCCAACTCGGGAGACCAACTTGGGGAACCAATTCGCACCTCGCAGTTGGAATGGTAAGTCAAAGCCCAAGGGGCCAACGCCAATCCACTCGCCATCTCATCGCTCCGCGCAAGCCAACTCCGCGCATCAATTCGGGGCGCCAGCTCTGTAAACCAACTCGGCAAACCAACTCTGTGCATCAACTCGGTAAACCAATTCCTGGCAAAGCAACTCGGCAAATCAAGTCGGCAAATCAGCTCTGTAAACCAACTCGGTAAATCAACTCTGTACACCCTTTCGGGAAATCAGATCGTCTATTCAACTCGTTAAATCACCCCGGGGTTTGGTGTGGGGTGTGAGTGTGGGTTGCGAGTGTGTGCGTCGACTGTGGGCGTAGAGTGGTGTGTGTGTGTGTGTGTGTTTGTGTGTGTGTGTGTGGGATGCGGGTGTGGGCGTAGAGTGTGGGGTGTGAGTGTGGGGTTTGAGTGTGGGCGTGCAGTGTGGGGTGCAGGGGTGTGCGTAGACTGTGGGCGTAGAGTGTGGGCGCGAGTGTGAGAGGCGAGTATGGAGTTCGAGTGTCGGCATGGAGTGCGGGCGTGAGTGTGTTCGGCGAGTGTGGGTGTTGAGTGTGGTGCGTTTCTGGCCTCGAGCTAGTGCTGGCCCCCCAGACATACACAATTTCGCGGTTTTCATTTGCGCATTTCTGCCGTCGTTCGGTCATTCGAGGCGCACCATCCAGCCATCCCCACCACCGACCTCTTGTGTTAATCTTGCTCCTTTGCATATAATTAATGTTCTCTGTCCGTCCTGCGTTTCCCGTGGGTTTTCGCGCCGCCCAGTGCAGCCCGTCCTCACACCTTGACTGTGGCAAAGGGGGGCTGCTATGATGATGATGGCGGTGATGCTTATGACGATGGTTGTGATGATTATGATGATAACGTTGACGATGATGATGATGATGACGATGATGATGATGGTGATGATGATGATGAGGATGATGATGATGATGGCGATGGCGATGGCGATGATGATGCGGGAGGTGATGTTTATGATGGTTGTGATGATGCTGGTGATGATGATGTTGCTGGCGGTGATGATGATTGTGATGCGTTTTGTGGTGATGATGACGACGAGGGGGAGGCGCAGGAGAAGGAGGTGGAAAAGGAGGTGGAGGAGGAGGAGGTTGAGGAGGAGGAAAGGGAGAGCATGATGAGTAGGAGGAAAAGATTTCTTTGTGCCCTCCCGACGCCTCCCAGAGGGTTTCCTGGGAACATCCTGAAGGCCTGTTGGGGGCCTTTGGGGGCTCCTTGGGAGCCTCTTGTGTCTTCTCGGGCCGCCTCAGGGATTCTTTTCGCCCGTCGGACGTCTTTGGATGCCGTCGTTGGGGCGTGTTTTGACCGTCTTGGAGTGTTTCAGTGTTGTCTTTGTTTCTTTTCGAGGGCCCCTCGTGCGATCTTTGGGTCCACCCGGGCCTACCTGGGGCCCCCTTGGGGGCATCCTCGGCTGTTTTGGAAGCCTCTTGGAAGCATCTCGGAGGGTCTCTTGGGCCGTCTTGGGCGGTCGGAAACCGAAACGGGGGAGAGCCTCAACATTTGTGTCAAATGCCTGAGGAGAGTTGGTCTTGTAGCCGCCTTATCCATAGCCCCCCTTGAAAAGGACGATCGCGGTAGGGGGGCGGCGGCGGCTCCGGAAGGTGAGGGGGAGGAAATGGGGGAGCAGCAGCAGGCTCGGACGAAAGAGGAACATCGAGTTTTTTGCTGGTTGCATTTATGGCGTCCACGCTAGCTTCCATCAGCCTCTCACGCGCAAGACAAGCTTGGCTGCCCACTTCCAAAACGCTGATCCTTTGACAATGCGGCAACCGCCAGCGCTCCGCAGCAATCCTCGACAGCTCATCTACAATCGTGTTCCCGACCACGAATTGAGATGGGATATGCAGAGCTCGGAGTTCCGACGGAGTGGAATGGGACAGCATCCACATAATCACTACCTATACGACCACCCTTCGGGTGATAAGGAGGTTCGGGGAGGGGAGGAACCAACGTCTCATTCGATCGGTCTCACTATCGATCTTACTATCGATCTCACTATCGGTCTCGCTCGATCGATCTCACTCGATCGATCTCACAATCGATATCACTCGATCTATTTCATTCGATCGATCTCACAATCGATATGACTATCGGTATCACAATCGATCGCACTATCGACCTCACAATCGATTTCACAATCTATTTCACATTCTGTCTCACTATCGATATCACCATCGATACCACAATCGTTTTCACAATCAACGTCATCATCATCATCGGCATCATCGTCATCAACGTCCTCAACATCATCATCATCATCGTCATCCTCATCGGGGCACCATCACCATCACCTCATCATCATCGACATCATCATCACCATCACCATCATCATCGGGACACGATCACCTTCACCATCATCAGCATCAACATCATCATCACAATACCATCATCATCATCATCGCATCATCATCATCATGAACAACATCGCCAACACCACCATCATCGGGACACCATCACCATCATCATCAGCAACAGCATCATCATCAACATCATCGTCACCGGGACACCATCATCATCGTTACCATCATCATCATCTCCATCATCGGGATACCATCATCATCATCATCAGCATCTTCATCATCATCGTGCCACCATCATCAACATCATCATCATCACCTCAACATCATCCTCATCATCAACATCATCATCATCATCGAACATCATCATCGTCATCATCATCATCTGCATCATCATCATCATCATCATCATCATCGGGACACCATCATCATCACCATCATCATGATCATTAACAGCATCAGCATCAACCTCATGATCATCATCACCGAGACACCATCATCATCATCCTCATTCTAATGATCATATCATCATCATATTATCCTCAACATCATCAGGATCATCCACATCATCATCATCACCGGGGCACCATCATCGTCAACAACATCAGCATCATCAACATCATCAGCATAGGGACACCATCATCATCACCACCATTCATCGGGACACCTTTATCGTCACCATCATCATCATCAACATCATCAGCATAGGGACGCCAAAACCCTCATCATCATCGGAACACCACCATCATCACCATCTCATCATCACCATCATGAACAACATTATAGACATCAGCATCATTGGGACACCATCATCAGCAACATCATCATCATAAACACACTCGTCATCGGGACACCATCATCATCGTCACCATCATTATTATCACCATCATCATCAACATCGGGACACCATCATCATCATCAACCTCAGCATCATCATCACCATCGGGCCACCACCATCAAAACCATCATCAACCTTTCATCATCATCGTCATCAGCATCATCATCATCGGGACACCACCATCGTCATAAACATCTTCGTCAACATCATCATCATCATCATCGGGCTACCATCACCGTCATCACCATCATCATCAGCAGCATCAGCATCAACCTTTTCATCATCATCATCGGGACACCATCATCATCATTATCATCATCATCTTCATCATCATCATCATTATCATCATCTCGTCATCTCATCATCACTTACCTCATCAAGATCATCAACAGCGTCGTTATCATCATCGGGACACCATCATCATCACCAGCAACATCAACATCATCAACACCATCATCATCATCATCATCATCATCACCATCATCATCATCATCATCATCATCATCAACATCATCATCATCATCATCGGGACACCATCATCACCACCACCATGGTTATCATCATCACCATCATCGTCATCATCGGGACACCGACGGGACACCGGCGGGGCACCGGCGGGACACCGCGCGGCACCGGTTGCCGGAAAGGTGTCTTTTGGTCCGGCCGCGCCTCAGCCAGAAGCGGGACATTTCTCGCCCGCCCGCGCAGCTTCCCCTTGCCCGCACGCACGGCACGCACGAACACGAAACCGAAACCGATTTCCTGGTAGGGGGGCTCTCCGTTCCACTTCGATCTCACCCCTTCACCTTCTGACGTGCAGGTCTTTCTTGCTGTCGCAATATCTCCCGATCGACCTCCAAATTTACGCAAGTTGTTCCCGGATGAGCTTACTTTTGCGACCACCCCCCTTCAACCACTGTCTCGCAAATCAACACGAATACGACAGGTCCCCTTGGATACCGTACAGTGAGCTCCAGACAGGTAGGTTCTCCCTGGGAACGTTTTGCTGTGGCGACCAAGGGCCCTTAATAGCTGAGCTGATATCCGCAGGGAAGAAAGACGACGAGGTGACCACGGCGCGGCCCACTTTCCGAAACACCGGGTTCTTGGAGTCGGTGCATCTCGATGCATCTCCGAAAACGTTCACAGGGGCATATTCACTCCCCATTCCGAAAGACCCTGAACATAATCCATGTTCAGTGATGCCGAGTGTATGCCCAGCACTTTCGAGCTCGTGCAGGCGGGGGCTCGCCGGAGGGGCCGGCCCCGCAACGCGTGGAAAATTCAAGTGTACGACTTTGCTTGTCGGACGGCCGGCGGCGAGGGAGCTTTGCATGCCTTGTGGCATCAAGGATTGATCGTCTAGTTTCAATTACGAGTCCTACGATTTTATATGATTGTTTTTAGGGAAGAATTTCACGAGCTCGCGACGGCTTGGGTCGACTCGGTGGCCTCGCCCACGAATGTCCCGCACTCCCCCCCCTCCCGTCTCCTCCTCCCGCGCTCGCCTCCCGGAGGCGGAGCTCCGGCTAACTTTCCGGGGCGGGCCGACATTTCGCCTCCTCTGCCTGCCTCTTCTTCGCTCCACCCGCGCACGTCGTCTCACCCGGTTCGGCCCTGGGAGAGGGCCGCCTCGGGGGCGAAGGACTGCACGGCGCTCTGCAGGAACGCGCCTTCTCGCCCTCCGTCCTCCTCTCCTCTTGTCTCGTCTCAGTGCCGAGCTCGCTCGGCCGTAATTCGGAGCGGAAATTCGTTCAGTTATTCGGTTGTATAGTTTGGTGTGTGGCGGATGACAAGACTTGTAACATTTTACCTGTGACTGGAGCCGGCGGCGCCGGAGGTCTCGCATTGCCGGTCGCATTATCATTGTTATGCCACACCGTGTGGGATATGACACAGGTTTGCTGCGCATCGCCACGGCGCAGTGCGAGCGGCCCATTTGTAGATACTGTCATGTCACCCTCTTTTGCCAATGCACCTCTGACGTGCACGGCTTCTCTCTCTCTCTCTCTCTTTCTCATTCCGAAAGACCCTGAACACAGTTCAATTTCTTCGATGCCAACTGTATGCCAGCATTCCTGGTGCACTAACGGGTCTACCTCGAGTCACCCAGAGGGAGTCAGACTTCGGAACCAAAAACAGGCTGTCACTTCACTCTGGGCCGTGGCCCGCGGAACAAGGAAACTTGAGGTTTCGAACACGTGGTGCGCAGAGCTGCATTCACGCAGCCAGTACTTGAAGAGGCGAAGGTCAACGGAGGTCAAGCCGAAGTCCCCCCGAGCAAATACCTCGTCAAGCTGTTTGCCCCTGGGCCCTGGCTGCAACTGATGCACTAACTGCCGCAACGAGCTAATGTTGTCACCTCCCTCCAGGCCTGCCCCGCAGAAGTGAGTCGCCGCTTGGCGCCGCAGAGTGCCGGCCTAATCACCTTCAGTTACCTTCGACAAACCGGCAGCTTGATCTATGCCGACTAGTGTGTAATCTTGGATAAGCTGCTCGTTTTGGTGCCATCTTTTGCCCGCGTAACCTCCGAGGAAGACGAGGGAAAGGAGGATGGCGAGGCGCAGAGACAGAGAGAGAACGGGAGAGAGAGAGAGAGAGAAAGAGAGAGAGGGATAAGTAAAGAAAGAGGGAGAGAGAGAGAGAGAGAGAGAGAGCAAGAGATGGAAAGAGAGAGAGAGAGAGAGAGAGACAGAGAGAGCGAGAGAGAGAGAGAGAGAGCGCGAATCCGTAACCATTTTGGCTCAAGGAGCCACTTTGGCTTCGGTTCGCTCCGCTGGGAGCCCCGCCTCTCGCTGCGCGCCATGCCGTTGCGTGCGGCGACCCGCCGCGCCGCCCTCGAGGCTGCGCGCGGCTCCCTCGTGGCGGCCCACGCTGCTGTGGGCCTCAGTGCGGGCGAGAGCCGAGAGGCCCTCCGCCTCCTGAGGGCGGCGGAGGGGCTGGTCAGGGCTGCGGTGGCGGTCCTTGGCGTGGCCCCCGAGGCTGGTGATGATCGTGGCGGTGGAGGTCGCGCGGCCCCGCCTGCTGCTCCCGCGGCGCCTGCGCCTTCGCCGACCAGGCGGAGGAGGCGGCGCGCTCGGCGTCGCCGAGCCCGTGGAGCGCAGGTGGGGGGTGCGGGGTTGGCCACGCCCGCTGGCGGCAAGCTAGAGGCGGCGGACGCGATGGACGAGGGCGAGCACGACGGCCTCGAGGACGTCAGCTGGGCTGACCATTCGCGTGGGGGCTCCGCTCCCAGCCCCCGCGGCGAGCCCTGCGCCCTCGACGGCGGCGCTTGCGGTCGCGCCCCCTGCTGCTGCTGGCGCGGGGGAGGTGCAGCCAAGCCAACCGCCAGGCGCGGAGAGCTACGAGGAGGAGACTGCTGGGCTGGAGCCGCTCGCGGGGCCCGAGCTCGGGGCGACCAGGGCCTGGGGCAACCGGCTCGGGGCTACAGCCGCGGAGGTGGGCTTCGCGGAGTTCGACGAGCGGCTGGTGGCCGTCCCCCCCCGCAACGGAGCGCCGCGAGCCGGGGCGGCTCCTGGCGGGCATGCGCGTGCTGTTCAACCAGTTCGACCTCGACGCCGCGGGCGCGCCGCCAAGTCGGCCTTAGGTCTGCGGGCCGAGTCGGCGTCAGGCGAGAGCTCTAAGGAACAGGCCGCGTGGCGGCAGGCGGGGCGCTGCTGGCCGCGGCGCTGTGCGGGCCCTGCCCTCGGCCTGGCGTGGAATGCTGGGTCCTCGCGGGGAACTTCGGCGGCTCGCTGCTGTTCCCCTGCCGTGTCGTCGCCTTCGGGTTCCTCGCAGCCGGGGGGCTCGCTCTGCGGGGCGGCCCCCCGCGGGCGCCCGGGCAGGGCGCGAGGGGCGCCCCCTTGCCCCCGCAGGACTTGGCTGCGCGACAGCGGGCGGGCCTCGACCCGTCCGCTGCCGCGCCGACGGCGGAACGAGAGAGAGAGAGAGAGAGACACATATATAACGAACGAATTAGTATGTCTAGGCATATTTTGAGAGCGAGAGAGAGAGAGAGAGAGAGAGAGAGAGATAGAGAGCGAGAGAGCGAGAGAGAGAGAGAGAGGGAGAGAAAAGGGGAGAGAGAGAGAGTGATACATAACGAGAGAGAGAGAGAGCGCGAGGGAGAGAGAGAGAGAGAGAGAGAGGTAGAGGTGACATACAGGCGGGCAATGAGGATCTAGACGAGGATTGGAAGGGCCGATACTTATGCTGATGCTTATGCTGGCGATGATGGCGCTTCGGCTTCAGATGATGAGGATGCTGATCTTGATGTTGCTGCTGATGACGGTCGTGATGGTGATGATGATGATACTGTTGCCCCTGATGATGATGATGATGATGATGGTGATGACGATGGTGATGACGATGCTGGTTGTGGTGGTGGTAGCGGTGATTGCGATGATGATGATGCTGATAATGATGATGATGATGATGATGATGATGATGATGATGATGATGATGATGATGCTGATGCTGATGCTGATGCTGATGCTGAGGCTGATGATGATGATGCTGATGATGATGAGACGGATGATGATGGTGATGACGATTACTGTGATCATGATGATGGTGTTTATGTCGATGGTGATGGTGTTGGCGGTGGTGGTCGTGGTGGTGGTTGATGATGATATTGATGGTGATGTCGGTAGTGATGGTGATGGTGGTGATTTTGTTGCTTCTGTTGCCCAAGATGAATGTGGTGATGGTGGTGATGGTGGTGGTGACTGGCGATGGTGGTGGTGACTGTGAGAGAGCGCAACGATACGCCGTGGATGATGATGTTGCTGCGGATGGTGGTGGTGATGGAGGTGATGGAGCTGATGAGGATGCTGATGCTGATATTGATTACGATGATAATGCTGCTGATGATGACGGTGATGACTTTGATGATGATGCTGATGACGCTGGTGATGCTGCTGATGATGACCCTGTTGGCTGTGGTGATGATGGTGCTGCTGCCGACGATGAGGATGCTGCTGATGATGAGGATGCTGCTGATGATGATGATGCTGCTGCTGATGATGATGATGATGATGATGATGATGATGACGATGCTGATGCTGAGTATGATGATGATGGCGCTGATGAGCATAATGACAGGAGGAGACGGAGGATGAGGAGGGTGAGGAGGAGCAGGGTGTTGAGGTGGAGGAGGGTGAGGAGGACGGTATCATCGGATAGCAGGAGGACACTTCCTTCTTCACCCGCTTTCTAATCCCGTTCCATCGGTGCCCGCGCTTCCCCTTTCCATCTTCCCTTTTCCTCCCCGGGCGAGGAGGAACAAGTGAGGACGAGGGGTATGAGCAGGAGGAGGAGGAGGAAGGAGGAATAGGAGGAGGGGGGGGATAAGGAGGAGGAGGAGGAGAAAAACAACAGGAGGAGGATGAGGAGAGGAGGAGGAGAAGGAGGAGCAAGACGACGGCGACGACAACGACCACGAGAACGATGACGATGACGACGACGATGACAACGAGGACGACGACGACAACGTCGACGACGACGACGACGAGCACGACCACGGCCACGGCCACGACGACGAGGACAACGCGACCGCTGGCAGCCGCGCCGTGGCCACGGCCGCCAGGGCCGACGCCCACGCCGTGCACGCCAGCGCGCGAGCCTGCGCGACGGGATGCTGTCGGCCCGGCCCGCCCAGGGCTGGAAGGCCCGGCCTGCCTGGCTGAGAGGAGTGGGTCGGGGTGGGCGGATCGAGGAGGAGGAGGAGGAGGCCAGTTTAAACCCAAGTCTTATCAGTGATGCTGGAATGACCCCTCCCTCTCAGCTCCCTCTTCGCATGGTCCTACAAGGGTTCATTCCCACTGAGCGAAGTGCCCCGTCGCGAGACAACCGATTGAAGATCCTGAAGCGTGCCACAACACCATCCTCGGGACCTCAGCGCCACGAATCAGTTTGATTGTTGAGTCTTGACGATTCTGAATCGCGCTAGGTCGCCTGTCCTGGGACTTCAACACCGCGGATCACCGTAACAGGTGCGCCCACGCAATCTCGAATCATTCCAAAACGCACTCTATGGTACGTTGACCATGAGACGCAGCGAAACTCTTGCAACAGTTTAAGACGAATGTGCGCGGCGTCAGGGCGAGAGCCACATTTTGAAGCACGTCTCCAACCTTTGAAGCTCTTGCATTTGTTTCAGACGATTGTGCGCGGCGCTAAGGCGAGAGCCACTTGGTGAAAACGGCCCGCCCTCAATCCGTGACGCCCTTGCCCATAAAAAAAATGTGTGCGGCGCTAAGGATAGAGCAATGTTTTGAAAACCGCCCGCCCTCCATCTGCGACGGTTGTCCCAGCTCATAATTTCAGGACCATAAATGGTAAGGAAGTCTCCGGCGAAGCGCCTGGCCCGCCCTTCCGAATGTCCTTCGGGGTGCGACAGGGAGGAGTTATCTATGAGGAAAGGAAAGGAAAGGAAAGGAGGAGGAGGAGGAGGAGGAGAAGGAAGTGGAGGATGTGGAGGAGGCGGAGGAGGATGGGGGAGGTGAGGAGGAGGAGGAGGTTGGTGAAGGATGAGGAGGGGGGAAGAGAGAGGGGGTGTCGGGCAGGGGGTGGCACCAGTCCTGACCCGAAGCAACTCGAAACCGCCGGTTTTCACACTTGGCCGCCAGAAGCCGGTTTCGAGCCACGGGGCAGTCGATGAACGGCTCGGGATCAGAAGCTGGCCCTGGAGACAGGGTCGAGAGGGGGGCCCATGCTTCGAAAAGATCGCGCCGCCAGCTCAGAGGGGCTGTGCAAAAGGGGTCTGGGGGCCGCATGCGAGCCCGTCCATTGAGGCCCGGGCGATCTGCGCGAGGGGTGTGCCGAGAGCCGGCGAGGCAGCGCGCGCGAGCCCGACTGCCGAGGTGGCAGGTGGAGCAGCCCCCCGTGGGGCACGACATGCGCGAAGGGTGTGCCAAATGGGCCCGGGGTGCGCGGGGCAGCGGCGCCATGCAGCCGGCATCGCAACAGCAGCACCGTGCAGGGGAAGAGGCGGGGGGGAGTCTTCATATCCACTGGTGAAAGCAAGGAGCATTGATTGCGTCAGCGCGTGGCCACTCCTCGGCCTCCACAGCGGTGCAGTGCAGGTCGACGTGCACGAGGGGACACGTCGAACGCGATGCCGACCGCGAGCGCGAGCGCCCGCAACGCGGGGGATGCCCAGCATGTCGTAAAAATCGGGGTTTGGGAACGAAATGTCGGAATACTCCCGATGCCCGAGTTTTTTTGTGCTAGGTTTCCATGTCGAACTGTTCGTTTCATTTGGCTGGTGAACCAGCTCCAGGCGAGAACCTTGGAGGGCAACTGACCTATCCATTTCCATATTCATTTGTTTATTGAAGTTGTTTTGACGGTCGCATTATTTCATTCATTATCGCGAGTAACCCCGACGAGATCGACACGATATTGGTAGTGCGGAGCTCGGCTTTGTTGAACCTGACGAATGATGGCGTCACCGAACACGGGCCACAATGTAGATATCCACAGGATTCCTACATGGGACGACAGGGCAGAAACACTAGACGAGTACCAAGCCGAGGTGGAGCTTCTCACGTTGGCGACGGAAGTACAGGACAGGAAACTGCTCGGCCCACTTTTGGTGCAGGCGCTGCCGAGGAACACCGCGCACAGGAAGCTGGCCCTGCGATTGCCGCGGGGGGAGGACGAAGCAGACTCGATCGTTGGCGAGAAGGGCCCGGGCAACCTGATCAGGGTCGTTCACAAGAGGCTTGGGAAGCAAACGTGTGGTGACGTGGTGGACAGGGTCTTCCCTTATTGCTATGCCCGGAAAGCGGCCGGACCGCGGGTGCGGAAGTTTGGGCAGACGATCGGCTTTTATGCGGAGCTGGAGGGGGACGCCTACCAGGAGATGGAGAACAGTGTTCGGGCGATCTTCCTGGATCTGGCAGCAGTGGATATGATACTGGGCGAGCTGAAGGGTATCATATTGCGAAGGCCTTACGGCCGTTGCCGCCGACCCTGAAGATGACGAAAGACAGCGCGAGGGGGGGGGCAGGAGGAGGAGGAGGAGGAGGAGGAAGCGGAAGGGAGTAGGAGGAGGAAGGGTGAAGGGGGAGGAGGAGGAGGCCTTATGGATGTTGGTTGGGATCTCGTGGTTGACCTCTCGGGGGCGTCTGGAAGGCAACTTGAAGCCTCTTGGGGGCCGTTGCGGGGCCTCTTGGGGCCTCTTTTGGGCCTCTTGGGGTTTCCGGAGGCCGTCTTCGGCGCATCTTGGGGGCGTCTTGGCGCCGCTCGGGGGCCTTTTGGGGCCTTTTGGGGGCCTCTTGGGGCTTCCCGGGGGCCTCTTAGGGCGGAAGTCTCGAATTCTCGGTTCCTCGTCCCCCTCTTGGCCGTTTCTTGGGCCCGTCTTGGGGCCCTATTGGGCCGTCTTGGGCGCCTCTTAGGCTGTCCTGGGGCCTTCTTGGGCCGTCTTGGGGCCCTCTTGTAGGCCTCTTGGGGCGCTCTTGGGGGCCTCTTGGGGGCCTCTTGGGGGCCGTCTTGGAGTGTCGGAAAGCCGAAAAGGCGAGAAGGCCAAAATCATTCAAAAACCTATGTAAAATTGACGATTTTGGCGCCTGGGGCCCTCTTGGGTGTGCTCTTGGGGCTCTCTTGGAGCGTCTTGAGGGCCTCTTGGGCCGTCTTCGGGCCGTCTTGGGCGTCTTGGGGCCATCGTTCGTTGAGTCGAGGCCCTCTTGTACCCTTTTGGGGGTGTCTTCTGTCGCT